>BLSH010122148.1:327961-358426 GCA_018402905.1 Glandirana rugosa | reverse complement strand
GAGCTTGGAAGTTGTGTCGAAACTCGTTTTTAAAAAATAAATGCACGTTTTCTCCATTTGTTTTACCTTACCTAGAGACATCTCCCAGTAAACATTTAATGACATACAAGGTGTACCAGGACAGTACATGTGAGGTGTGTTTTAGTGAAAGTGATGTATTTTAGGCTCAATTCACAAAACATTCATTCAAGAATAAAGTTACTTATCCTGATGTGCTAGCTTTGTGAAATGAGATTAATGTAATACTCATGAATATTCTAAGAAAAACATTTATGGGGTAGCTGATGATCATTTGCCACCTATAATGGGTTACGTGGTTCCTTGCCAAATGCCATTTCTGCACAAAAAGTTGGATATCAGTTTTTCTGTCACTTAGTATCACTCACACAGAGTAATCAGATGTTTCTGAACTTTACTAGGTTTACCAGTCACCTGAAATTACACAGTATACATTACATTTTATAAGCTTGTTTGACATCCCATTCAGAAAACCATGTGTATTTATATTAAAAGCCTAACCCCCCACCCCTGTTGTGGCTATAACGGCCTCCACAAGTTTTTAAAATGTGTGTCTGTGGGAATGTATGCTTATTTAGCCAAAAGAACATCTTTAAGTTCAGGAATTCATGTTGAGCAAAAAGACTGGCTACTGGTGTTCCAAATTTGGGTTGAGGTCAGGGCTCTGTTTGGACCACTCAAGATTCTCCATACCAAACTCATAAAACCATAGTTACATAGTTAGTCAGGTTGAAAAAAGACACAAGCCCATCTAGTTCAACGAAAAAAAAAAAAAAAAATAGAAAAATGATATATAACCATACAATCCTATATACAATCCTTCACCCCCGGTTGATCCAGAGGAAGGCAAAAAAAACCCAGCAAAGCATGATCCAATTTGCTTTAGCAGGGGAAAAAATTCCTTCCCGATCCCCCGAGAGACAATTGGATTCACCCTGCAGCAATCCGCTCTCCCTCTCCTCACTGACAACTTCCGTCTGAGGAGAGGGAGAGCCGATTGCCTAGCAACCAGCTTTCTATTTACATCACATGATGGCTGTGATTGGACACAGCCATCATGTGATCAGGAGGGCTAATCACAGAGCCCTCCTGCCGATCTGAGATGTGCAGTGTCCTGGTGACACGAGCTCACCGGGATCACGCTGCTGCATGGGCATGCCTTCTGAAGGACGTTCAGGAACATCCACTCAGAAGGAGGAAGCACCCATCTGGCCATATATGTGCAGTGGCCAGGTGGAAAGTGGTTAAAGTAAATAACTCAACACCAAGTTCACTATATGGACCACTTATGTATTTGTACATGTTGATCATATCCCCCCTCAATCTCCTCTTCTCAAGAGAGAATAAATTCAGTTCCTCTAATCTTTCCTCATAGCTGAGCTCCTTCATGCCTCTTATCAGTTTGGTTGCCCTTCTCTGCACTTTCTCCAGTTCCCCGATATCCTTTTTGAGAACTGGAGCCCAAAACTGAACTGTATATTCCAGGTGAGATCTTACTAATGATTTGTACAGGGGCAAAATTATGTCTCTCTCTCTGGAGTCCAAACCTCTCTTAATAGAAGAAAGGATTTTGCTTGCTTTGGAAACCACAGCTTGGCATTGCATGCCATTATTAAGCTTATGATCTACCAAAACCCCAGATCCTTCTCCACTACGGATTTCCCCAGATGTACTGCCCCTAGTATGTATGATGCATGCATATTCTTAGCCCCCAAATGCATAACTTTACATTTATCTATATTAAACCTCATTTGCCACATAGTCGCCCAATTAGACAGTGCATTGAGGTCTGCTTGTAAGCATGTCTTTATGGTGCTGGCTTTGTGCACAGGGGCGTAGTCATGCTGGAAGAGAAAATATAATTCCCAAAATTGTTACATCAAGATTAGAAATGCACAATTAACTAAAATGTCTTAGTATTTAGTGATACGTGAATCAAGCAAAATTTGTTTTTTGGCAGTTTCAGCAAACCCATGAAAAAACCCTCAAGATCCAAACATTTCAGCAAACCCCATTGACGTCTTTGGGAGTTGAAATTTGATACTTTGTTCCTTTTCAAAATCAGTTTGCAAGCTTTTTTTAAAAAAAAAAAACAAATGCATGGGTAACTGGGCACTGCCATGGGGGGTGTGCACAAATCCTTTAAATAACGTGCTTGGGGGATGCCTTAAACCCTCATTTGAAGCTGTGCAGCAGTACAATGTACTCCTTTAAAAGTGACTGGCCACATCGTACCCTTCCACCTGCCCTCCTCCCCTGCTTCTGTTCCTTTTGCCGCCCCCCCCCCCTTTTTTCTCTCTTTCCTCTTCTTCCACTTTCTTTCTCTTTGGGCTTCTTCACATTCTCTCCCTCATCCTTTCCTGATATGTGCCGGTGCCTTTGGATTTCGGTAGTTTTCGCAGACCTACGACCTGTGCCAGGGTCGTACTCTGAGCACTTGCTCTATAAAATAGACCTGTTTTTGATTCATTCACTGATGTTCGCTGTAATCCTATGTTCTTCACCTGATCCCCCTGCATGGGTGATCTGTTAATCTACATCTGTGCATTTCTCAAAAAAAAATATTGTACCAGAAAAGTGACATTGGCTATAAAGTGTAGGTGTGATGGTCATGAGTCTGTGAAAAATTTGGCCATATAGTATCTCTGGGGCTTCACGATTACTTATTCTGTGATGGCATAGGCTTGGGGATTCAAATGCCTAAAAATACGAAAGACTCCTCTAAATACAACTGAAACTGACTATAAACAGAAGATCTTAAGATGACCTTAAGACACATGTAAAATTAAAGAAAAAAATGGTTTGGCTTTAGATATATTTAAAGAGGAGTTCCGCCTGGGGAAAAAAAAATTAAAAGCCAGCAGCTGCTGCCTTTTACTATATGGATGCTTACCTGTCCAGGGAGCCCCTGATGTCGGCACCCCAGCCGGTTTTCAGATCGACTCCCGGGTGCTGTCGTCGCCATTCCTGGCAAGAGAAACCGTTTCCCTATGGCACATGCACGAAGCGCGCTGCGCTTTTTAATTGACCAGGTGGTGAGGGAAGGAGGAGGGAGGGTGAACTTCCACGGGATGGTGCTGTGGCACCGTCTCCTGGAAGTGGGGAAGGGTACCTGTCAGAAACAGGTACCCGTTCCCCCCTCCTCCCTGAAAGGTGCCAAATGTGGCACCGGAGGGGGGAGGAAGCAGATCAGCGGAAGTTCCTATTTTGGGTGGAACTCCGCTTTAAGTATTTCTTGATACATTCAGTTCAATTATGCAGCATTGTTTTTGGTATTGCACAGCCCATACATATACAGTACAAAAGATTAAAGAGTTTGAAATGTAGCTAAAGAAAAGCTTGTCATAAAAATCTTTGACCAGAGAAGAAAAGGGGCTTTAGTCATCTCTGTGGGATTTACATATCATTTGTTATGAGTGATTTTCAAATGACAGTGGCAACAGCACCAATTTCCCAATATATTTGATGTGTCAGCTGCTCTCAGGTCCCAGTGTTGTGTCGAAACATACAAAACGTATTCAACCATCAAATATTATTATCCAACCATAACAAGATGTCCACATCCTGAAAAGTCTTCACATATTATTCCGGTGCATTTAATATTCTATAAACTATTTTTTCTCTGTACTTCAGTTTGCATCTTTCTTTCACAATAATTTGTTGTATCATGACTTTCAAAAATACCACATGTACATCGTTTAAATGCATGTCAAAAGACAAACGCGAAAGTGAATATACATTTTAAGTGAATATTGGGGGAATTTTTTGTCTCAAATAAACATGTAAAGAAGATCATCAGGGTACAAGATGGGGTTGATTTACTAAAACTGTAGAGTGCAAATCTAGTGCATCTTTGCATGGTAGCCAATCTGCTTCTAACTTCAGCTTGTTCAGTTGAGCTTTGATAAAATCTGGGCACTAATTGACTTCTATGCAGAACTGCATCAGATTGTGCACTCTCCAGTTTTAGTAAATCAACCTCTATATGCCCAAAAGTATGTTGACACCCCTCAAAATTATTGAGTTTAGTGTTTCCAATAAACAATCAAAAAAAGACCGCGCTCATAGACAATCATGTATAAATAAACGTAAAAAATGGTAAAAATGGAAATAACAGTCCGTAAAGTGCTGCGTGCTAAATGAAGTGGGTGTTGCAAATCAAGCACTGCCACTGGATCGCTTGCTGATCAGGTATAGTTCAAACAGTTCAAAAAGTTAATCTTCAGTGGCAAACCCTCCACCAGGCACTGGTGACACCCCGCACTTACCGGAACGTTGTGACCCCCATCACAGAGGTCAAACACGCCTTAGTAGGAGCCGTCCAGCCGATATCTGCCTCTTAGTCCCTAATGCCCATCCAGGGACCGTTTTCACTGATGGAAGTGTGGGGTCCCAGGTGCAGAAGGGAGACAGGGGAGAAAAACGGGGGGCTCCGATCGTGAAGTAGTCAATGAAAGTTTATTTCAAATTCATGGATCACTATACAATAGGTCCATATAAAGGATAAAACAAGCAAAATAAGGCTAAAACAATCAGCCCGTTTGCTGAAATGTTTTGATTGTTTACAGGTTATACTGTTACACCAGCAGCTCACAAACCTATCCCTTCCATAGCGTGGGTAAAATTGGTTGCTGACTTTAGCTCCAATTGGTATTTTGATTATCAGTGTTTCCAATGAAGGGTACTGTTAATGCTACAACATGCAAAGACATCATAAAGATGTGTGCACTTCCTACCATGAAGCAGAAGTTTAGTAAAGCCCCTTTTCTGTTCCAGCATGACTGTAACGTGCCATAATTGTTTCATATGAAGAAGCTTGAGTAGCTTGCACAGATCTATGACCTCAATCCTACTAAACACCTTTGGGATCGATTGTAATGCCAGTGTTAAGTTAGGTCTTCTCGTCCAACATCAGTACCTGACTTCATAAATGTCTTTGAATGAATGGGCACAACTTTCCACAGACTCACTCCAAAATCGTAAGCCTTTTCTGAAAACTCCATATTAATGCACATGGTTTGTGAATAGGATATCCAACCAGCTCATATATGCGTGATGGTTAGGTATCCATAAAGGATGATGGGGCATACATTTATGCTCCCAGCCCATAGATATGAGGTGACACTCAATCCAGGCTGTTTCTCTCATGTTAATAGTGTCTAATGTCTTAAAACTCAGAAAATAATTGCAGTCTATTGGATCAGTGGTTCGGGCTGGTTAGGGAACCTTGCTGGATCATTATTGTTCCCCGTCAAGGTATGCAAAATTGGCAGATTCTCCTACTGTGTCTCTACCATTTAATATTAGATAAATAATGCTAATATGTTGGGCTCAGCTGCTTATGTAAGATTCAGCTTCACACACACACTGCTGCCCGCAAGCATATATTTATCAGCCCTGAGGAAGGGGGTGAAGGTCCTCAAAATGTGTTGGTTCCCAATATTCTTTAATAAAAGAATCTACATAATTCTACTTTAACGCTTCGCTACACTCAAAAATGAATTTTTGCCCATCCCTACCTCCCACCCACTTTAACTAATCCTTCCCAGAGTAAAGTTTTCCTTACCTGGAAAAGTAATTTATACTCACCTGAGTCCCCCCCCCCCATCTGGGTTCTTCACAGGCACCATTTCCTCCTGCGGGTAATCTAGTTCTGCTTGCAAGCCTTGCAGGCTGCTCCCCTTCACTCCCATGGGCCTGACGTCATCTCTCTTCGAGATCCTAACAGGACCCCTTCGCTGGCTGGCCAATGGGTGTTATGTGGATAATCGAAAGAAGAACCTCTCCAGGAAGTAAACAGTGATGAGACAGACCTGGCACTGGGTGATCAAATGATTGTGGGCTCAGGTAAATGAAAACAGGGTTTAGAGATTTTTTTTAGTCAACCCAGCGATCAGATAGAGGGAGGATTGAGGGAGGTTTATATTCATCCTGGAGTTGGGTTTTAAGCACTCTAAAGCCTCGTACACACGGTTCGACAGTTGTATGCAAACGGTCGTACGAAGGCTCCTTGTATGATCATCCGAGCATTAGTATGCGCGATTAGAACAGCCTATGTATGATGGTCATACAACAGAAGTTGGATGAGCAAACTATAAAACTTTGGTAGTACCAACAAGCGGTCGTACGACCGTTGTATCGTGTGTACAGAGAAGTAGGTCCAACAAGTTGTACTGTGCAAAGCACGCATGCTCAGAAGTCAGGAATGGCCGGACGCTAATCACATGCACCTGAACTTTCTCTTTATACATTTATAACACGTCACTATGTTCGGCTTGGTGTACGATCGTGTAGTGCATGTCAGTATGCAAGTTACGTTATCCAACATACGATTTGGTCCATTCGGTCGTACGACCGTCGAACAGTGTGTACGAGGCTTAAGGCTCACCATAAATGTTACAATCTGACTGTACAATTTCTGTCCTAATACTACACAGTTGACAGCTCTACAAAATATTAGTTTGACAGGCTCCTAAAATTGAATAAAATCATTAAAGGTATAAAAAAACATGCTGGGTATGGCAAACACATGATAAATCAGCATCTTTGCATATTTTCATGACCGAAACGCATGAAATATAAATATAAATAGTCATTAGCTGATGACTTCTTCTCCAGGCTAGGTGTGGTGTCCTGATGACTTCATACTGTCATACTTGGAATGTCTGAGTGAATCAAATCTAAATGTAGTATTTATTTTCCCAGCCCAAAGATTAAAGTCTGTCCATCGCCTTACATATCGGATACACAAACACAACTATATGTTTTTTCAGTCTAGAAAATTTGAATTTCTTTATTTTCAATATATTGCAAAAGCAGACCTTCTCATGCAAACCTCCCCACACAAGCTTTTACCAGACAGTGTTATCACCTGTTCTTTCACTTGCTATGGACCTGTGCTATAGAGTTGCCACCTCATACCTTTAAACCCAAACACATATGAATTACACAGATTCTGTGGCTGATTGAGGTGGTGATTAAACTCACTTGATGCCTCATCTGCAATAAATTGGCCTCAGAACAACCTGTGTAATTCATATGTCTTGGGGTTTAAAGGGATGAGGTGGCAACCCTACTGTGCTAATATGTTATATTTTCAGCAAAATTATTTTTAAATGTATGTAAGTAAAATGAATTACCATGCAATTAATTCAAATAACATGTTACTATTGAACTAGTGGTGGACAAAAGGCACCTGTGTGAGATTCAATTTTAATACCCTGTATAGGGCAGGGTTGGTCTTGGGGAGCTGGGCTAGTACTTAAACAACGTGATGGGCTAGTGGCACTAAATGGAGATGCTTTCCTATTCAGACATCAAACAGAAATAGACCTGCAATCAGTGACAGCTGCTTGGTACTATAAAGCTACTTGCTCCCCATTCAGACCAGTGATCACAGCATTTGGCAGAGAGAAGTCTTCCAGCACCATCTTCTCTTGTAGCTCTGTGATATCACATGACCGAATGGCGAGAGCTGCAAAAGAAGCTGAAGCTGGAAGATGGAAAAAATGTGTCATAATAAACCTTTATTTTAGGAAGACTCATCTTTCACCATGTCCAACAATTACTGTTTGTTAAGGTGGATAGATAGATAGATAGATAGATAGATAGATAGATAGATAGATAGATAGATAGATAGATAGATAGATAGATCAATACATCTATCTCACAAAAGTGAGTACACCCCTCACTTTTTTGTAAATATTTTATTATATATTTTCATGTGACAACACTGAAGAAATTACACTTTGTTACAATGTAAAGTAGTGAGTGTACAGCTTGTATAACAGTGTAAATTTGCTGCCCCCTCAAAATAACTCAACACACCGCCATTAATGTCTAAACCGCTGGCAAAGTGAGTACACCCATAAGTGAAAATGTCCAAATTTGGCCCAATTAGCTATTTTGCCTCTCCGTGTCATGTGACTTGTTAGTGTTACAAGGTCTCGGGTGTGAATGGGGAGCAGGTGTGTTACATTTGGTGTTAGAGCTCTCACTCGCTCATACCGGTCACTGGAAGTTCAACATGGCACCTCACCTCATGGCATTGAACTCGCTGATGATCTGCAAAAAAGAATTGTTGCTCTACATAAAGATGTCTTAGGCTATAAGAAGATTGCTAAAACCCAGAAACTGAGTTGCAGCATGGTGTCCAAAACCATACAGTAATTTAACAGGACAGGTTCCACTGAGAACAGGCCTCGCCATGGTCGACCAAAGAAGTTGAGTGCACATGCTCAGCGTCATAGCCAGAGGTTGTCTTTGGGAAATAGACGTATAAGTGCTGCCAGCATTGCTGGAGAGGTTGAAGGGGTGGGGGGTCAGCCTGTCAGCGTTCAGACCATACGCCACACACTGCATCAAATTGGTCTGCATGGCTGTCGTCCCAGAAGGAAGCCTCTTCTAAAGATGATGCACAAGAAAGCCTGCAACCAGTTTGCTGAAGACAAGCAGACTAAGGACATGGATTACTGGAACCATGTCCTGATGAGACCAAGGTAAACGTATTTAGGTTCAGATGGTGTCAAGCGTGTGTGGCGGCAACCAGGTGAGGAGTACAAAGACAAGTGTTTCTTGCCTACAGTCAATCATGGTGATTAGAGTGTCATGGTTTGGAGCTGCATGAGTGTTCCTGGCACTGGGGAGCCACAGTTCATTGAGGGATCCATGAATGCCAACATGTACTGTGACATGCTGAAGCGGATCATGACCCCCCCCTTCGGAGGCTGGGCCACAGGACAGTATTCCAACATGATAACGACCCCAAACACACCTGCAAGATGACCGCTGCCTTGCTAAAGAAGCTGAGGGTGAAGTTGATGGACTGGCCAAGCATGTCTCCAGACATAAACCCTATTGAGCATCTGTGAGGCATCCTCAAATGCAAGGTGGAGGAGCGCAAGGTCTCTAACTTCCACCAGCTCTGTGATCTTGTCATGTTGTAGAAGAGGACTCCAGTGGTAACATGTGAAGCTCTGGTGAACTCCATGCCCAAGAGGGTTAAGGAAGTGCTGGAAAATAATGGTGGCCACACAAAATATTGCCTCTTTTGGCCCAATTTGGACTTTTTCACTTAGGGGTGTACTCACTTTTGTTGCCAGTGGTTTAGACATTAATGGCTGTGTGTTGAGTTATTTTGAGGGGACAGCAAATTGACACTGTTATACAAGCTGTACACTCACTATTTTACCTTGTAACAACGTGTCATTTCTTCAGTGTTGAAAAGATATAATAAAATATTTGTGATTGGTGTACTCACTTTTGTAAGATACTGCATATATATATATAGATAGATCCGTAGCCACCCTGCCTTAAATTGATAATAAAGTCTAATTTTTTTTTTTGTTTAAAAATAACATGTTATACTTACCTCCTCTGTACAGTTGGTTTTGCACAAAGCAGCCCAGATCCTCCTCTTCTCGGGTCCCTTGCTAGCACTCCTGGCCCCTCCCTCCTTCCCACACAGCAAGCAGCTTACCTTGGGGGCAAGCGAGGCGCTGCTCTGTGTGTCCATTCAGACGCGGAGCCACGGGGCTACAGCTCGGCTCACCCCCTCTCTCTCTTCATTGGCTCACTGACCTTGATTGACAGCAGCGGGAGCCAATGGCACCCACTGCTCTGTCTCAGCCAATCATGAGGGAGAGTCCTGGGCAGTTGAGGTGCTCGTGCAACATCGCTGGATCGAGATAAGGCTCAGGAAAGTATTAGGGGGGCTGAGGGGGGCTGCTGCACACTGAAGGTTTTTTTATCTTAATACATTTAATGCATTAAGATAGAAAAAAAACATTCTGCCTTTCAAACCATTTTAAGCAGGAGTATCTATTCAATTTAGTAATCAGTCTAGCATATACTGGAGCTGGATTGATAGTTCAGCTTTCTTGGGTCTCTCTTGGCTTGTGGTTATTGTTTGCTTTTGTTTGCTGCTGTGCAGTGTCCCTGGCAATAGTGTGAGAGGCTGCACTAATCAGAGTTATGAAAACTTATATTACCCTGGCCAACCACTAGGAGTTTTATTGCCACTGGTATTTGGAGAGGGTATAAATATTCAGGAGTGACCTTCGGAGGGTAGTCTTTCCCAAGGCCTCCTGCCTGAGGGAGGGGTATAGGTGGCTGTTGGATCCTCTCAGGCCCGCTGTCTGTGGAGGGTGTACAAGTGCCTGGATTGAGGCCTAGGTTTGAAGTCTAGCATACTGAGCCAGGGGATAGAGGCATAATCATGGAGGAACTTCAGCCTCTACTGGGGTACCTGAGAATCTGGGTGAAGCTTGGTCCTCTACTGAAGTGTGGTGGCTTTGGCCCATGGATTGAGTGGCTGTGGTCATAAAAGTGCATTAGATAGATAGATAGATAGATAGATAGATAGATAGATAGATAGATAGATAGATAGATAGATAGATAGATAGATGTGAAGAGTATCCATTGTGACATCATTAACTTTTTCATATTTCACAGTATGTAATTAGATTCAGTCAGTGGACTCTGCACACCCAGTCTAGATGGCGTCAAGAGAAAATGTCTTCACTGGCCATCAAACTTTGAATTTTTAAACTGAGATTGCAATTTGAACAACCTAAAAAAAATGCTTTTGTCTTTTTACCTACCCTACATATGAGCAGTAGCCTGGACTACATGACAGTTGGAGGGTTCCTAGCATCTATCTTATCCAAATCTAGTATAAATAGACCCCTATGTCCCAGAAGGCCCTTGTGTAGCTGCAATGTCTTATGAAAGGTATGTCCACCCCAGCTCTGGGTTGGTAATGTCTTATTAATTAAAGGCTATACTACACCAGGCAGATTAATGCCGCCATAAACATAGCAAATTTCTTCCCTCCAACCTTAGAGCCACTGTGTTCTCTTGGCTGGGGGGGGGGGGGGCAGATGAAGTCATCCCTGCTAGGAGAACCCAGTGATTATTGCTAGTGGCTATAACAGCAGCTTACAACAATCACTTGTATAATCTGGCAGGTTAGTTGTACCCAAGTTGATCAATCAACTTGGGTACTTTCAGCCTGCCCATACATGGTTCGAATCTCGGCCGGTTCCTCAAATTCATAAGCTTTTAAGGGGATATGGCTTTTTGATGTCCCATATTGAGTTACAGACTGTAGCTAGCTGTGAAAAGAATATTCTTGTTGGAAACTGTTGCCCCTTTTTAGGACATCCATAAAATATTTCCCTGTTTGAAGAGCTATTAAGATCTATCACATATGCATTGATACATACAAATTATCCTACTGAAAAAAAACAGTCTCTGTAACTGCAAAACTCATAGAGGTTTCTCCATATCACCATCTACTCTGCATGTTACTGCAAAAGTACAATATTATGATATCCCTGTATTTAGCATTATACATTTTTTAGCATTCTAAGTAGTAGGTAGTAGATGTGATTATATGGATGGATGCTTTTCCTGACACAAGATGGATAGTTTGTGTCAATGTCATTTTAGGATGGATTTTGTTTTTAACCTGTAAACATTAAAATTAAATGTACATTAAAGCGATATTAAACTGTCAAAAAAGCAAAAATCAGGACCATGCCATAATGTACTAGTATGCATTGCATACTAGCACATTATGACAGACTTACCTTAAAACGAAGCACTCCATCGGCGAGCTGTCACCGCTGCTGGGGCTTCCATCTTCACCCAGTCGGTACAGGTTTAGGAGATATTTTCTGTACCTACAGGTAAGCATTATAGGTTTACCTGTAAGTAAAAATCACTCTGGTGGCTTTGCTACCGCTTTAAGGGTGATTGTAAGATAGAATAAAAAAACAACAGGGTCCCACAAAGTGGTGGTGTGCAAAGTCAGGAAGTAAATGCAGAGATCTCGCCAACAGAGACCCTGATAGATATCAGAAACTGCCAGGCGATTTGATATTTCCAACATTGTTCAACAAGAAGGGGAATTGTCATCTTTAACAGTTTCTATTGGAACAGGTGCGCCAGCATGGAAATTTCCCTTCCTCTACTACTTCTCGAGACAATCGGAACCTTTTTATTGCCCATCTCCAACTACGCCTAAAATCCCCCCTTCCACCTCCCTGAGGATAATAAATACCACTTTTGTCAAAGGTCTCTGGCTGGTTTTGCGAGATCACAGGTCCCTCCTCTTCTTCTCATCGGCAGCAGTGGCTGGTCCCCTACTGCTCTACTAAATAGGGTACACATAATAATGAGTAAGCATCAAACAGTGCAGTAGTACTGTGAACCCAGACCAATGTGATGACACATCCCCAAGGGGTGTGGCCATGACCGCCTGGCCTCACAGAAAGTAGGTTGAATAATGCTGGCTGTCGTGCAACCTAAAAGAGGATCAACCGGTGGACATTCTGCAGGGAATCAGTAATGCAGAAAAAGCTTCTTTTTCTATTGTTACAACAGCTGGGGAGTTTATATTTTATTTTAAAGTGTTACTAAACTCACAACAATAAAATCAGTCTGTATATGCAGCATAGCATGCTTGTTATACTCACTGTGGAACTTAAGGGGTTTATCCTCTGTATTGTGTAAAAAGGCTGTTTTATCCTGCATATATAGATCCTTTCCTCCTGTACTATCTGGGGAAGTCCAGCCAACACAGAGCAGGGTAGTAAAGCTGCACATGCTCAGTTGTGTCTTTTATGCTGGAGAGAACATTTACTTGTTTTCGGAGATAGCCATGTCCCATGATATTGACATCACACATGTGGGCGTGTATAGAGGCTATAGTGGAAATCTCCTCCTACCACAACACACAGCTCTGCACAAACTGTGCAGTTTATCAGGAAACTGTGGTATACAGATCAGCGAAAAGGTATATAGTGGCAGTATTTTAATGTAAAAATAAATTTTATAAGCGGTGGGCACTGTGGGGGGTGGGGCACGATTAACTATTTTCATATTACTAGGTTTAGTAACACTTTAAGCCCTGGACTTTCAGGCACCAGGACAGTGTGAATATTTTAGTCCCAGCAGGGACTTAATTAAAATTCTTCCCCAATCTACCCAGAACTAGTAACTGTTCTAGTTATACAATGTTAGGGGTAGTAGTAATAGTAAGACCAGGGGCAGGTGGTTACTTTCCAGGTTCTATAAATATTAATGAAAACTGGAGCTCTCCTATAACAGGGAAGGTGCTCATTATGCTACATTCATTCACGTGTCATATTTGAATAATCCAATAAAATCAGATATACACATACTTTTCCTTTGAAGAGTTCTCCTGCAAATTATACAGTTCACCATCATAGCCACATTAATGCTCATTAGCAAAATTATTTCTCTGCAGTTTGTTGATGCATTAAAATATACAGACTCCTATTACATACTTTACGGGTGACTTTGCCAATTAAGTAAGAAAAGTAGTAAACAGTTATGCTGTGTCAGTTGTAAGCAACATTCTAGCCTAAGTAACATGGCACAATATGGATTTACAGTTTGGTATCATTCTAGATTTGGTAGCATAGCTCCATTCATATGTTCATAACATGGTGCTAATTCTTGTTCTGGAAACCTCTCCTAAGAAAACCAGCTCATAAATGACTACAGATTTGGTATAAAATAGCCTGCTAGATATTCTGTTAACAAATTATACTTCGTCCATTTGCATTAACATTTGTGCTGTGCATAGTCAGCGGCTAAATCATTCAAATCAATCAACAAGTCCAGAAAACACATTTCTTGCTTTTTATATTAATTTTCCCTAATCGCAATCTCCTGAGAACGATAGTCCACATTTACCTCAATTTGGTGCAGCTGGAACAGGTGCCCCAGTGTGGAAATTTCCCTTCCTCTACTACTTCTGGAGAAAATCGAAAACTTTTTAACGCCCATCTCCAACTCACTTTAAAACAACCCCCGCTTTTTGAGATTTGTGCTCCTAAGTGTACGCCACTGCTAAGCACCCTGGGCCTATTAGGTCCTTTATCTCCCATGCTACAGGGAGTCCTCTCCTTTTCCCCTAAATCACACTGGGTCTTATCAGCTGCCTTCCTGCATTGGGTGGGAGATTGAACGAGTCCCCATTACCTTCCCCCGACCCTTGTGCTCTACCACTTTTAGTATGTGTGTGTTCATTGTGATGGGTGTCTTCAGTGTTTCTTTGGAAGTCATTTCCTCCTAGCTTTTGTAGACCACGTTGGTTCTCCCCTCTCTTTGCAAGTATGGCATGTATCTTTTTGATATGTCATGTGCATTTTAACTTTCCATCTCAATTGCCCTGTATTGTGCCCAGGGGAGGGCTGGCAGCCTTAGGCCTGGGGGGCAAGTCCAGTCAAGTGGCCCATTGAACCACCGAATCAACTCACCGTCCATGCCCACCTGGTTTTAGAACGGATATTGATGTTATGAAGCAAGACAAATATGATGCAATGTGGTAACATAATTTAATGTTAATAGCAACAAAGGAGGTTTAACAAAAATAATGCATCAATGCAGCTCATCAGTGCCCACCAATGCAGCCTCATCAGTGCTTATCAGCTTAGCCTCATCGGTGCCCATCAATGCAGCCGCACCAGTGCCCATCAATGCAGCCTCACTAGTGCCTATCAAATGCAACCTGATCAGTACCCATCAATGCAGGCTCGCCAGTGCCCATCAGCACTGCTGGCCCTGGGTACCCTTCACCCCTTTGCCTGCAGTTAGTTGGTGGCTGCACCCCTGGCCCTGCTTTCTTCCTCCACAAGAAGAAAAAAGTGTGAGAGGGGAGCGACCGTCGGCCATTTTGAATGTAAGTTAGGGTGGCCTGGGGGGCAATTGCCACCCTGCCCCCTGGCCCAGCCCTCCTCTGATTGTGCCCACTTTTTTCTTCAATAAAATTGTTATGGAAAAAAAATGATCAATTTTCCCATTTTGAAGTGAAATGCCATAATCCAGCCCTGACACAACACAAATTCTTCTAGCAAGAAGTTTCATACATAAGCCACTCATTGAAATGTAATAAATGCTGAAATGACTACATCTCTGGTAATATGGCTCTGATTTGGGCTCTGATAATATGGCTCTGATTCTAGGACCGGTAATGTGTATCTAATATTGACTCACGTAATGAAGCTTTAATCCTGGTGCTGGTTCAATGTTCCTTTCACACATTTCTTTATATGGTCTTAAAAGATTAATTTAAAATAAAAGAATAACTCACACAATCATCTCAACCTCATACAGAATGAGCAAAAACATCCCTACCTGTCCTGTCCTTTAATTTAAGCTTATAAATTTGAAATTGGTTATTAAATTGCCCATGCAAGATAAAACTCATGATATTGAAATGACTAAATTATAAAATATCTGTTTGACATGGCCACCTTGGGTGATGTGTGCTGCTGAGATGAGCTTATGGGCAAGAAATAGACTTGGAGCTCTTAGAAAAAAAGTTTATTAGCAGACAGACGATGAGGCATGCAGAGACGTGGAGTCTGAGAACTCTTGTGACCATTCCTATACTATATTATAAAGTCTGTATGTTACTGCATACATTTTGTGCATTTAGAACCATTTCTCTATGTTTTCAGCAATATATTTAGTTGTTTGGCCAGAGTTGCCTTTACTTTCTAGTTTATAATACAAAAAAATGAAAACTCAGACAGCTTCATAGTATTATATGACCATGTATGTTTCATTTTGAACATTCCAATAAAATCTAATACGTATGCTTCTCCTTTGAAGAGTCATTCTGGGAATCATGAGGTATCACAGTTATACAACTGATTAAAATGATTCCTATCTTGCAACTTGTTCATATTCTAAAGTATATGGAATAACATTAAATATGTTACAAGTGGCTTTGTCATCCAATAAACACATCTTAGAAAAATGTTATTCATTTTTGTTTGCAGGGAAAATCGCCAAGCCCACTTTTTAAATTTTAAGCCAGCATTTTTTTTTTTTTAAAGCAGTTGCCTCAAAAGAGATAAGGCATTGTTGTTGTTGCATTCTGTGGCAGAAAAATGGTGCGTGTCCAATTTTGACTGTGTTGTGGTGCATTGGAACCGTATTCTAATGATTATATGTTAAAGTGATTGTAAAGGTTCTTTTCTTTATTTTTTAAATAACAAACTTGTCATGCTTACCTGCTCTGTGCAAGGGTTTTGCACAGAGTGGCCCGATCCTCCTCTTCTGGGTTCATCCGGCGGTGCTCCTGGCTCCTCCTCTTCATCGGGTGCCCCCTCGGAGAGACATGGGGCCACCCGTGCGGGCGCACTCCCGAGCCCTGCTGCTGCGACCATTGACACAGACAGCAGGACTTGGCCCCACCCTCCGGCTCCTGTGTCACTGTATTTGATTGACAGCAGCGGGAGCCAATGGCTCCTGCTGCTATCAATCTATCCAATGAGGATGCAAAACACCGCCCTGGACGCTGGGATGATCGGGATTAGGTAAGAAAAAGGGGGACTCTGGAGGGCTGCACTGGATAGGTGCTGGTCGCAGAAGGAGTATGCAAAGGCTCTCGCCGATTCTGCTCTTCTAGACCCGGTTGCAGCCCTGTCACAATGTAGTGGCATCTGTCCAGCTTTCATGAGCCATATGATTCTTCTAGGTTAGCAGGGTTGCCAACCCTCTGTACATTCACTGTGAATTTGTAAAAATCTATTTTTTTTTCAACTGCTCGTAAATGTCCACTATGGACATTTTATGTCCATAAAAATCTTTTTGGTATTTTATGTTTTTTCACTGTCAATTTATTGGGGTGTTTTTATTGTTAGTGAGATCATTGGTTGGTGATCTGGGGGGGGGATCAGGACTGATAGGTAGAATTAGGGAGGTAGCCATACATGGGGCCTCCTTCTTGAATATTAAAAATTGTTTGCACATCTTTTTTTTCTTTCGAATGTGAGGAGGGAGACAGGAAAAGATACCCATGTCTTGAAGAGAAGGGTCTGTCTATTTTCTTTATCTTTTTTTCTTTTTATGTGAGATAATCTGGAAATTATATGTATATTGTGGGGTATTTGGAATGTTTTTTCTTGTGCATATTTCAGGACTACTACCTATGATTTTGATTGTTATTTCTTGTTATGTTTTCTTTTTCTTAAATTAATAAAAAAGTGTTTAAAACATAGAAATTGGGGCCTTTTGAAGGAGTGCTGGTAGGCACCTTCGTCAAAAGACACTAGGAGCGATGGGTAGGTGCCGGTCACAGACGGAGCAGGCAGACGTTCTTGCCGGTACTGCTTCTCTAGTCCCGGCTGCAGCCCTGTCACGACAGAGCAGCAACTGTTCAACTTTCATGTGCTGTATGATTCTACTAGGTTAGCAGGTTTCCCAACCGTCCCATGGAGCCAGCAAGCCCGGGGGGTTCCGAATTCTACTTTCCTTCCCTCAATGGTATAGATATTACATCTTCCAGGCCAGGAATCCTTTCCTACATTCTGGGGAGTTATCTAAACCATTATAAGCCATGATAATGGAGCGGGAAGCTGTCAGAAGTGATGGGGTCAGGGGGCAGCTCTGTTTAATCATATAGATTGCATAAAAACCCAGGCGCTTTCCTTGCAAAATTGTAGACTCCACTGAGACAATTGAGTTAGTTGGTTTATTGCCTTGGATAATTCCTGCTGCCCTGTATTAACCCCTGGGGGAGTGAACCTGAAATCCAGCAATAATCAGAGGTGGGCTTCTCTCTGCTTCTCACCGCTGCGGTTGGTCCCGCTGTGATGACGTGGGCTGTCAGATCATGGAGAGGTGTGCACTGCGATTGGCTAGGACCTGCACTGACTGCTGGGGTGGCTGAATGCAAGTGACTTGACAAAATGCCTTAGCACGAAATATGTCGTCACTGTGACAGGCTATTGCATTCAGCCACACCAGCAGTCAGTGCAGGTCCTAGCCAATCGCAGTGCATACCCCTCCACGATCTGACAGCCCACGTCATCACAGCGGGACCAGCCGCCATGGTGAGAAGCAGAGAGAAGCCCACCTCCCGCAGAGTGAGAAACAACCACCGGGTCTACAACCATCGGGTCTGCATCACAAGGCAGGTGGTATCCACCCTCCCTTCCCCCTTGGATGGCACATGGTGACCTCTCCGATCTCTCCCTGGCAGGTACTCACCTGCAGGATCAGTGAGTGGCGGCTTTGTTTTCACTTCGTGACAGGGTGCCTGACGTGACGGGGCCAGTGCTGATGCTGACATTGATAGCTCCATAGGAGCACAGCTCATTATTGTTACTGTTTTAACCCCAATTTAACTTCTACCATTTTTTACCCACATTTTTTTTTTTTTTTTTTTTTTTACATCAGGCTTTTTGGTAATTGATGATCTTATCGTTTCCATTGTTTTTAACTGTTACTTATGAAAATAAATGTGCCCATTTTTTCCAATGATGAAGCCTCACTGTGTCCTTGGATAATCCTTAGCGCTTGATTATTGCTGTTTAATCATATGTTCAATCATTTGAATAAAGACCCCAGTCCTTCCAGTTTAACTTGAGTTACATTCTACACCAACAAGACCTCTAAATCATAATGGTAGAAAGCAGACTGAAGTGAAACAATGTATTCCTGACTTCCATTTTGGCTTTTCATCATGAATAAAAGTGACAAATGTAAGTGCTATACCATCAAAGAGAGAAATTCGTCACAAGCTGGAGGCAAATACAGATAGACTCACGACATGTGTCCCAGGTCCTAGGCCTTGCCATTGTTTTTCACTGGCTGTTGAGCCATTGTGCTGATAGAGCCAATGCTAGTTGAATATTAGTTGATGCCTCTGTCTTTATAACAAAATGTGCAAGGCGAGACCCAAGTGCATGACACAAGCACGCTGGATGCTGAGGCCATTTTGTAAATTTATGTGGAGCTTATTGTTTGTCCTACAAGTGAGCATACATTTCATAGAATAAAACTATTAATGATTTTAAGAACATACTGCGCTATGGTACCTTCTTATACCTTTGCGAGGCAATCCGTACCAACATTGGATGGGGCTGGCCATTGGAAATTTACATGGTTGTTCCCTAATATATGCTGGGATCTTTCCATGTGATGTGGGTACAGTTCCTTTGGATTGAAATTTTCCATCTGATGACAACAAGGCCAGATTGACCTCTCTATAATTTGAGGGTCTACTCTGTCCAGAAAGGGAAATTGCCTAATCACAGTGGTGTTGTGTGGTTCTATTAGTTACACTGAAGCTGGTGCTGGGATATTACTTTTTGTGACTGGTTCTTCGTAAGGACTTTTATGAACTGTTATATATCTTTACTCTTTATCAAGTACTGCATGTTATCTAGATATAATGTTAGTTGAATGTGTCTGCTTGTATGTTTCGGAGGGAATAAAACTTGCTTCCCCATATGGAAGTCAAACTCCAAGTTGAACTGTAGAAGCTGTCTTCCATTGTTTTCATGAACATTCAGAAATGTCCATATACCTAACCAGAGAATATAACAATAGAAGCACAAGAATTTCATCTTGAGTAATAGATTAGGCAAAACCTTACTGGCCACAAACTCTATCAGACAATGTTACCTGTTTAGGGACTGTATTATAGGCTGTGCTGCGTTTTTATAACCTATATACTATATGCTGGGGCTGAAGAGATACATAGCTGCACATGACATGTATAATGTTGTTTGTTATAGTAAATATAAACTCTACCTGACATCTTTTCAAGTTGTATGACTCACAGCGCACGTGGCATGTAAAACCATGCAGAGAAAATTGGAAGTTTGTATGTGAGGCGGCACAGCTCCAAATCTGTGGTTAGCAGCCAATAGCTATATAATAAAGAAAGTGATGTCATGTCAAAGCCATCTCAACAGGGCATTCGGCAAACAGTGTCATTTACAAGCCAGCCTCGTGCCTGAAAGCCGCTCTTACCTGCAGGACTGCATGTTCCACATCAGAGGGTGGTTCCATTACGTGATGTGACCTGCTATTATTGCCTCCTTGGCAAATGTTTCCATGATTATTTTTCAGAATCAAGTTTTATGTTTTCCAAGATCTGTCAATATGCCCGAAGAACAAGTCCAGTATTCCAAAAGCATGTATTGTTAAAATATGTTTTAGCTATTCACTAAAAGCAATCAATTTGACAAAACACCTACCTGTGTACGGAAACAAAATCAATGCATTGAGCTTTTGTAGAGAAAAAACATAACATAGGAGAGACAGGAGACAAAAAAATCAAATTCCATGAAGAGCTCTCATTTTAAAGCATTATTGAAGTACATTTAGTTTGCTAGAGCGCTGTGTTATTAGCAATAACCATTTTTTAAAAATAAAATGCTTGCACTCACGTTGACAACATAGGAACATGTGCAGTGTGCATTGACATAGACTTTTGTCTCCGTTAACTACTTCAATATCGGGCACTTTCACCCCCTTCCTGCCTAGGCCAATTTTCAGCTTTCAGCGCTGTTGCACTTTGAATGACAATTGCGTCATGTAACATTGTACCCATATGATATTTTTATAATTTTCTTCACACAAATAGAGTTTTCTTTTGGTGGTATTTAATCGCCACTGGAGTTTTTATTTTTTTTCTGTTGTAAAATTTTGCAAATAAATAATCATTCTTCATAAATTTAGGCCAGTCTGTAGGAAAGTTATAGAGTCCACAAACGGTGATATAAATATATAAAAATCAATGAATCCTGATGTACTGAAGGCCTCTCTCATTTATTGAGGCCTGAAAATGCCAGGGCAGTACAAATATCCCCCAAATGCCCCCTTTTTGAAAAGTAAACAGGCAAAGGTATTTAGTAAGCGCGGCACATTTTTTGAAGTTGTTATTTTTTTTTCACAATTTTTTTGGAAATTAGTTTTTTTCAAAATTTTTTTTTTTACTTACTGTCACCATTGCAGTACAGAGTTATCTTATAACTGGAGTAGCGGTGATCAGGGACACTAACTGGTGACAGTATATAAAAAAACAAATGTTTTATTTTTTTTTACATTTTATATTACTTTTTTTTAAACATTTTTGTTTGCATACTTTGACCAAATTTGATGATCTTTTGTCTTGCAGTGAACTGTTGTGGGGCCGGGTGTGTTGAGCAGACTGACTTTCTAGATTCCTTTTGTGGTACCCACTTTTGTGGGTTAGGGCTCTTGATTTTGGTCCTTGACCCTACTCTTGATTGGAGGATCTAGCTGGTCCCCCTTGGCATATATCCCAGACTTTTGAGCCGGATATGTGTATACCCCTCTGACCATAGACAGTGTTCCTATATTTGACAACCGACATATCCTCAGTACATACTGCCATCCCACCCGGCCCCCATTGTGCCTGTCTTTTTCTGTGACTTATACCAATATTATTGATATTTTCTGGACCACCTTTCAATACCCAAGGGATCGCTAGACAACTGGAGTCCTTGGTCCCTTGCCTTTTCAGGGGCCATCTCCAATATCTGCACCTTGCATACTCTCTCCAATTTCTTAGGATCAAACGGATATCCATCCCGCCTTTTGCTCGTGTTGGACTGAGACGGGAGGGAATGACTGTTCGACATTTATATTGACTTTCAATTTTGCCACCTCTTTCAGGTGAGGTTTTAATTGTGACCACTTCCTCCCTGAAGAAGAACTATCGAAACGCGTTGGGCTTCCCCGCCACATTGTGGCGATGCAAGTGGTCCTTTTTGCTGTTTATGTTTTTAGTCTGTCAATTGTGTATGTTTTTCACAATGTAACCCCTGTCAGTGTCTAGTATCATCACCATTGTTATCCCCTTAATGGCAGACCTATCTGTTCAGGTCTGACTAATCTACTATAATAAAATATATTGTTTTTTGATCCAAACTGGTTTTGATCTTTGCTCCTTCGGGAGGTTGGTTTCCACTAAAGTCCCAAATTTGAGGGTTCACTTTTCCATATTCATACTTTGACCAAAGAAACACAGTGCTGCCATAGTAACACTCTACTACTCTGGGCAGGTGATCAGGTTTTTTTTGCACTATATGATTGCTTATAACAGTGATTATCACTGTTATAGGCAACCATTTTTACTGAATGAAATTGATTCATTCTGTGTTTACAATTGTGTTTAGCTGCTAATCCCATGGTACAGATGGGCTATCATTGGCCCTGTCTGTACCACATGATCACTCTGACCAATCACAGAGATCAACGCAATGGTACACAATGAATGGCATGAATGGATCCATTGTGTATGTAGCGCCCTCTACTTAGGTAGGAGCTTAAAGAGAGGTTTTTGTATAAGTGAGGCAAATTTAGTCAGGCCTGACTGGAAGTCAGGCCTGATTGTTTTGATTCTGGGCTGGGAGTGGCTCAGGGTAAGGCTATGTAACTCACAGGTGGTGTCATCAGAACCTCCCACTTCTTTCCAGATGGTTATGTTTTTTTCTGGAAAGAGAGGTGGAGAGGGGAGGTGTATCCACCTGGGGTATTATAAGGAGCTCTGACCAATCCCCAACTTGAATTGGCAGGGGGCAGGCCTCCTCAAATACCCAGGGTCAGCCCAGCTGGATAGGAGAGTTCGGGTGGAAGAGATGGAGACGGTGTAGTACGGAGGCTGTCAGGGCCTTGAGGGAGCCCCTAGTCTAGGGGGGCCTCAGCCTGGTGCTCGGGTGCATCCAGGAGGAGAGCGAGATCCTGGAGGAAGGGCACAAGTGAGAGATCGTGAGAAGACAGCAGGATAGAGAGTACTGCCAGATAGATCTCCTGGAGAGGAACTACAGGTGTCAGGAGTCGGTGAGTGATGCACACCCTGGAAAGCTGGAAGAGGCACACCAGAGCAGATTGGAGTGAGAGACAGTCTGAGAAGGGTGCAAGAGCCAGTTGGGACTGTGGTGTCACCGTGGCAGTGGAGAGGGCTGTTGCAGCCAGGAGGGCTGGCAGGGCCTGAGAGAGGATGGGCTGGGAGCAGTAGTCCATCAAGTGTAGCTAGCACGCTATGCACTTTGCTACACTTTGGGGGCCCGTGGTCCCTGCCTGTAATGGGCGGTTCGGAGGCAGTGCTAAAGCAACAGCAGGCCACAACATGTGCTAGCTAGGCCTGAAGTAAGTTTTGTGCTGGAGGAGCGGAACAGGTGTAGAAGCAAGTCTTGTGCTGGAGGGAGAGGACAGGTGTATATACAGGATTGTATATAGAAGTGGTCCCGCTTAAGGACTGTTCAATTCCTGGGCATCCCATAACTACCCCTTTTCCCCATCCAAGTCGAATCCCTTAAATAAAAAAACCCCAAAAAACAAAGTACCGGCCTGCTTTCCTGACTCCGGATGCAAGGACATGTGTGATTGAGGGCAGAGTGACAGGTGAACCACTACATCCCGCACCCCCCAAAGGGGCAATGGCTACATTTACAACTGTCATGTGATCTGCTGTGATTGGTCACTTTGATTACATGGTACCGGCAGTGGGCCAGTACACTGATCTGCCATCTGCTGATCAGGCCAGGCAAGTTCCTCCATCCCAAACTCGCTCATCCATGTCTTTATGGACCTTGCTTTGTGCACTGGTGCACAGTCATGTTGGAACAGGAAGGGGCTACCCCCCAACTGTTCCCAGAAAGTTGGGAGCATGAAATTGTCCAACATGTCTTGGTATGCTGCTGCCTTAAGTGTTCCCTTCACTGAAACTAAGGGCCAAGCCCAACCCCTGAAAAACAACACCACACCATAATCCCCCCTCCACCAAATGATTTGGACCAGTGCACAAAGCAAGGTCCATAAAGACATGGATGAGCAAGTTTGGGGTGGAGGAACTTGACTGGCCTGCACAGTGTCCTGACCTCAACCGGGTAGAACACCTTTGGAATGAATTGCAGTGGAGACTGCGAGCCAGACCTTCTTGTCCACATGAGTGCCTGACCTCACAAATGCACTTCTGGAAGAATGGTCAAACATTCCCATAGACACACTCCTAAACCTTGTGGACAGCCTTCCCAGAAGAGTTGAAGCAGTTATAGGTGCAAAGGCTGGGCCAACTCAATATTGAACCCTACGGACAAAGACTGGGATATCATTAAACTTCATGTGTGTGCAAAAGCAGGCGTCCCAATACTTTTGGTAATATAGTGTAGCTCTTGCTGCATGTGTTGAGTCATAACATAAAGTTGCCTGCACTAACACTAGTTGCACACGAGAGGGTGCTACAATTAAAAAAAAGCAACAGCTATCATTTTATTCTTCAGGGCATCTGCTTTGAGAAAATATTTCATATTTGGGGTACTAAGTAATTTTCTGGCAAAAATGTTGATTTTTAATATGTGTATGAAAAATCTGATCAATCTGCTCTCACCTGTTCCTACGCTTTCACAATAATAATAATTTTTGCTTGCAAAACCATTTTCTTACTCACTTCAATCCACCAGCCTAGGGCTATATGTGTGATTAAATCTCTTTCTACTGAAAGAGAACTACCGTATTTATCGACGTATAACACGCACCTTAATTTTAAGAGGGAAGTTTCAGGAAGAAAACTTAAATTTTAAATAAAGAACTTTTAAACAAAATAAGGGTCAGTGCCCATGCAGCCTGATCAGTGCCCATCTGCAGCCTCATTATTGCCCATCAATGCAGCCTTATCAGTGCCCATACGCAGCCTCAGCATTGCAGCATGATCAGTGCCCATCTGCAGCCTCACCACTGCAGCCTGATCAGTGCCCATTTGCAGCCTCACCATTGCACACTGATAAGTGCCCATCAGCAGTCTCATGTCAGATTACACAGAGCGGGCATCTCCCGTTTATTCAGCGGCCTCTTTAATATGAAGTCCCGCCTCCTGGACTGGCTCCTATGATAAACAGGACACTGGTCCAATGCCGGTCCAGGAGACGGGACTTCGTATTACAGAGGCCGCAGAGTAAACAAGATATCCTCGCTCTATGTAATCTGACAGTGTTTGTCCCCCACTCCTTCCCCTCCAAAGCAGCCAAATGCAAATATCGGTGTATAACACGCACACATTATTTGCAAGCGATTTTCATGGAGAAAAAGTGTGTGTTATACGCCGATAAATACAGTACTTGTCATATTGAGTACTTGTCATATTGATTGCAGTATCACCCATACATCTTATATTAAATGTTAATTTTTATTAAAGTAAAACGTAAATTAAAGCGTTTGTTCCCCTAAAAAAAAAATGTATCCTGTTCCTTTAAAGCATTTTTTACAGCACAGTGCTTGTGCTGTGTAATTTGGCACCCTGTAACAACTGAAATACCTGGTTGAGCCTGCCTGGTCCTGCCCTCCCCTTTGTAAACTGACCATGGTGTATTATGGCTGCTGAGCCCTGACACCGTGGTCGGTTACGTGCCTCTGTCATCTGCTGTGTCTCCTGTCCTCCTCTGTCCTTTCTCCCCCTCCCTCCCTGCCTGTCAGCTCGGTGTCCGTGCCCCCTCCCCTCCTGCTGCTAAAATTACAGTTCATGAGTCACACTATGTAATCTGCCCTGTGTCTGTGTTTTATAAAAAAATGCACCTGTTTTCAGGGTGCCGCCCAGCGTACATGTGACTGACCACCTCTCTCCTCCTCCCCTCCTGACTGATGTCAGTGGGGGATCCTCAGCCCCACCCAATGCAGCTGTCAGATGGGGAGAAGAGAGAGGCGACTGGTCACGTGAGTGCCAAGTGGCGCTTTGAAAACACTGAAAACACACATCTTCTCACAGTCTTCCTTTCAGGTTCACAGGCTCTGACCATTTGCATGACCAAGCTGTGATGATGTCACTCCCATGTATAGATACGGAAGCCATGGCCGTGGCACAGTGCTGTCCCTCCAGAATGCAGTGCGCATGCGCCAGTGACGTCACCAGCTTCAGAAGTAGCAAATATCTCCTAAACAGTGCATGTTTAAGAGATGGTCCTTGTAGCTACAGGTAATCTTTATTATAAGTCAGCAAGCGGTGTTTACTACTACTTTAAAAAGAACCTTCACTTGCCCCTCCCCCCCAAATGCACCAACCCCCTTAGCTTTTTTGTTGGGTTAGGCACAAAAAGCATACACGCCCAGTGATCAATCAGCGTTCTGTAGGGATCTGCTGTTCTGTCACTGCACATCCGATCCCACTATCATCTTCTACCCTGACATCATCAGGGCCAGACTGTCTCTTCTGGGTTCTTGCAAATGGCACCTTGATGATGCTCATGTGTCACAGAGCATCGTCAGGGGTGGCCTGTAAAAACCTGAAAGACAAAACCAGCCCCTTGTTGGCGCTGTGGTGCATGCACTGCAGATTACCTTCTGGGGCACCCATGTCACACATCCCAGGAGGCTGAGGGCAACAAATAAGTCATTTTCACCAAGCAAGAATCCAGGAAGTTTGGGCAGGATTCTCCCCAAAAACTAGTAAAAATAAAAAATATCTGATACTAGAGAGGAGGGGAGCAATCATGGAATTGCACAAAGTGAGGGCAAAGGTTTGCTTTGAAGCATACAGCCATGAGATTTCATAGAAGTCAAATTCACAAAAGGTCCATAGTCATCTCTCCAAAAAGGGAAAGAACCAACAACTGAAGAAAAAGTAATACACCTCCAGTACTTCGTTTTTATACTTATACTGGTGATGAAAGAATAAACAGAACAATCATTTCCTTTTAAAGCAATAAGTCAAAATATTGGTTTAGTATTGTCACCGTCTATTTGCTGTTCTGTTTATTATCCTACTCTAGAGATCCATTGACATTTACATTCAGTGAATCAACTGCTTCCTCTCAACTCTTGTTCTAGTCCAGGGTTTCTCAACCAGGGTTCTGTGGACCCCTAGGGTTCCTCCAGAGGTCGCTAGGGGTTCCTCAAGCAATAGTCAATTTCTACCTCTCAAATAAATTCCCAATGGTATCATAGATCTTTTTAGCTATTTGTAAGGGGGTGATTCTTCACAATGACCAAAAGTGTAAGGAGCATTCTTCCCATTGACCATCACATTAATGTATCATGAGTTGCAGATATTTACTTTTTAGCAGGGGTTCCCCGAGACCAAAGAATTATTTCAAGGGTTCCTCTGTGTTGAAAAGGCTGTTCTAGTTTCTGCCCTTTCTCAGCCGTGACACAGCTACGTGCTATAAGCATCCTAAATATTTTCATTTATTGTGTATTACACTTTGTACACTTTATGCACCTTTGCTGCCCCATACACGGGTATGTATTTAGAATTTGGAATTGGTAGATGTGAAATATTATGCAGACCTCTGATAACTGATTTTATCCAGCGTTCTTTAAATCTGGCCAGACATTCTGAGGCTTCTTTCATATGGGCGACCAGAGGCATGTACAGACTGGAGGTTGATGCATGTTTTTATAACCCCCAACTCCTCACCTACATGGTGCCGCTTGGATGAGTACACATTGCTTTGTATTGTCTTCTGGAAACGCTAAAGGATAAGAACAGCCAAAGCTTGTTTGGCTGTCCAGGCTCGGGCAAGTTTGCAACAATGAAGCCGGGATCCACCCACATGCCTGGACCGGCACCCGGCAAGCTGCTGAGAGCCTGAGCAGGCCACTTCCACCCCCTCCATAGCCCAGCGCTCCAGTGAGCGAGGGGTGGGCAGAGCAGAGAGCCGATGACTGACACCAGTCACCAACTCTCTGCTCAAGGAGCCCTAACAAAAGAGTGATCGGCAGGCTTTGAATACTCAGTTCTCAGTGCTAGAGCCGGCGGGGGACAGATGCAGCATCGGAACCATACTACATCCACCTAGGTAAGTATGATTAGGAAAAAAAAAGGCTTCTCTTTTAATACAACATGCTTAGTTTAACAGGCAGCACCACCTGCCAAACTCTCTTATGTAAGTGAATAGGATTGGACTGTAACCCAAGAGACCCAAACACTTGGTTCGCAGTTGCGGTGGTGTTCCGCAGTGCAAAATCGCAGATTAGCAGTACAATAAATAAAAATATAAAATAAAATAGGCACCAGGAGGTGGCACCATCACCTCCTGATTGCCTGCAAGCCTTCCTTCACTAATTTACCTTGATATGTTGTTCGGGGGGGGGGGGGGGCTGGGGGATGTTAAGCACTGCTGCTAGTTTGAAAGGAACCTTAGACTGTTTCATTTCACCTGAGGGCTTGAAAAAAACCATTTACCAGATTTCCGTTCATCTTGTACAGTGCAGATCCATGAATTTCCACAGTCCCTCCAGCTGATGAAATACTGGAACAGCAGCTAGATCTGATTGGATAAAATCCCCCCCCCCCTTACTTTCCCCTCCTTCCCTTACTGCCCCTACCCCCTTACCTTTTTTTGCTGGGTTAGGCATAACAAACATACACACCCAGTGATCAATCAGCGTTCTGTAGGGATCTGCTCCTCTGCCACTGCACATCCGATCCCACTCTCATCTTCTACCCTGACATTATCAGGGCAAGGCTGTCTCTTCTGGGTCCTTACAAATGGCACCTTGATGAAGCTCATGTGTCACAGAGCATCATCAGGGGTGGCTTGTAAGAACCTGAAAGACACAGTCAGCCCCCTGATGGCGCTGTGGTGCATGTGCTGCAGAGTACCTTCTGGGACACCCATGTCACACATCCCAGGGGGCTGAGGGCAACAAATAAGTCAATCTCACCCATGCAAGAATCCAGGAAGTTCAGGCAAAAAATAAAAAATATCTGATTTGCTTTCAGGCATACAGCCATAGAAGTCAAATTCACAAAAGGCCCATAGTTATCTCTCCAAATAGGGAAAGAACCAACAACAACTGAAAAAAGAGGTAATACACTTCCAATACTTCCTTTTTATACTTTGGTGATGAAAGAATAAACAGAAAAATAAATTTAAAAAGAAATAAGTCAATCTATTTGTTTAGTACTGTCACCGGATGTTTGTTTATTATCTTACTCTGGAGATTCATGTACATTTACATTCAGTGAATCAACTGCTTTGTGTCAACTCTTGTTCTAGTCTCTGCCCTCTCTCATCCGTGGCACAGCTACGTGCTAGAAGCATCCCAAATATTCTCATTATAGTGTATTAGGCTGGATTCACACTAGTGCGATGACAGACATTGCATGTGATTCGCACCACATTGCAGTGCAGAGCACATGCGATGTCTGTGCGATGCAAATTCATCCATCCAAAATGTATGGCTTAAATTGTATCACATTCGCACCACAATGGTGCAGTACACTTTTTTTGGTCTGCAATGGAATCGGATCACATGGGTGTTCACATCTATGTGATCTGATTCCTGCACCATTTGACAGTTCACACTGCGATATGTGAACCAATCTGGAGGTGTCATTAACTTTCTATAGACACCCACAATGGTTCACATAGGGCAGTGTAAACCACCGGCGGGTGACATGCGATGCGGTAACCCACAATAGAATGGCACTGGTTCTTGCATCGCATATACTTACTGTATGTGAACTGGGACTTACACTTTGTACACTTTATGCACCTTTGCAGCCCCATACACTAGTATGTATTTAGAATATGGAATTAATAGGTGTGAAATAATATGCAGACCTCTGATTTTATCCAGCATTCTATAAATATGGCCATATATTCTGAGGCTTCTTTCATATGGGCGATCAGAGGCACGTAAAAAAAATGGCTGATCCATGCTTTAACAATGTGACATGGGTAAGTACACATTCCTTTGTATTGTCTTGTGGAAACATTAAAGGAGAAGTACCGCCAAAGCCCATTTGGCTGTACTTCTCCTATGGATTGCAGGAGTACAGTTTGTTCCGTGACCCATTGTCAGCTGACATCACAGAGCCATTCCAGGCTCTTGCAAGATCGTGACAATGAAGTCGGGATCCACCCACATGCCTGGACCAGCACCCGGCTCAGCCTCTCAGTGAGCCACTGAGAGTCTGAGGTGGCTGTTCCCCTGTGGGCTCCACAGCCGAACACTCCAGTGAGCGAGGAGGGGCAGAGCAGAGAGCTGCTGACTGACAGTAACCAGCTCTCTGCTTAAGGAGTCCTGGGAACCGAGTGATCGGCAGTGTTTGACCACTTGGTTCTCAGTTTTAGAGCCAGTGGGTGACAGATGCAGCATTGGACCAATGCTCCATTCTCCTAGGTAAGTATGACTGGGGGAAAAAAAACACCATATTTCTCTTTTAATGCAACTTATGGAGTTTAACAGGCAGCAGCACCTGTCAAACTCTCCTATGTAAGTGAGTAGGATCGAGCTGTAACCCAAGAGAGCCAAACACTTGGTTCGCATATGCGGCGGGGTCCCACAATGCAAAATCGCAGATCAGCAGTACAATGAATAAAAATACAGAATAAAATAGGCATCAGGAGGGGGCACTATCACCTCCTTATTGCTCGCAAACCTTCTTTCACCAATTCACCATGAATTGCTGTTCAAGGGAGGGCAGTAAGCACTGCTGCTAGTGTGAAAGAAACATTAGACTCAGGGGTGTAACGATAGGGGTTGCAATTGCAACCGGGCCCCATGGTCCAGGGGGCCTGTGTGCATCCCTCGTACACCTGAATAGGAGGGTTGGCAGGGGTGGCATTTAGAGGACCCAATCTCCTCCATTTTCCTCCAACCAGTTTACTTGTCTTCTGCTGTTCCCAGGGTCCCTGTGCAGGAGAT
>BLSH010122148.1:307553-323845 GCA_018402905.1 Glandirana rugosa | reverse complement strand
AAAAAACTCACCATGCCCCTTACTAAAAACCTTGGAATGTCTACTTTCCAAAAAGGGGTCATTTGGGGGGTATTTGTACTTTCCTGGCTTGTTAGGGTCTCAAGAAATGAGATAGGTGGTCAGTACATCGGGTGTGATCAATTTTCAATGATTGGCACCATAGCTTGTAGACTCTATAACTTTCACAGAGACCAAATAATATCCACTAATTTGGGTTATTTTTACCAAAGATATGTAGCAGTATAAATTATCGCCCAAATTTATGAAGAAAAATTACTTTTTTGCAAAATTTTTCAATACAAACTAAAAAAAAGTGTTTTTTTTTTTCAAAATTTTCGCTACTTTTTCGCTTATATTGAAAAAAATAAAAAACCCAGCAGTGATTATATACCACCAAAAGAAAGCTCTATTTGTGAGAAAAAAATGATAAAAATTTTGTTTGGGTACAGTGTAGCATGACTAAGTAATTGTCATTTAAAGTGTGAGAGTGCTGAAAGCTGAAAATTGGTCTGGTAAGGAAGGGGGTGTAAGTGTCCTGTATGGAAGTGGTTAAGAGAATATGAATGATAACACAAAAACATTTCTTTCACTCTTGTTTAGTGTTTGGCTGATCAAGCAGCCAAGTAAGGAGCACCAGTGCCCCCTCCCCCACTGACTGGCAGTGTCCCCCAATCTGCCCCCACTAAACACCAGGACCCCCTCACTAAGCACCAAGACCCCCCACCCTCGATAAGCACCGTGACCCCCTAACTCCCCCCACTAAGCACCAAGACCCCCCACTAAGCACCAAGACCCCCAGCCCCCCACTAAGCACCTCTCCTGCACATACAACCCACCGCCATACACTGTACACTCCTCTCCTGCACATACTGCCCACCACCATACACTTTGCACTGCTCTCCTGCACATACTACCCACCGTCTTACACTACACACTCCTCTCATGCACATACTGTCCGCCGCCATACACTCCACACTCCTCTCCTGCACATACTGCCCACCGCCATACACTACATACGCCTCTCCTGCACATACTGCCCACCGTTATACACTCCTCACTCCTCTCCTGCACATACGGCCCACCACCATACACTCTACACCCCTCTCCCTGCACATACTGCCCACCGCCATACACTCCTCTCCAGGCACATATTGCCCACTGTCATACACTACGCACTACTCTCCTGAACATACTACCCACTGCCATACACTCCGCACTCCTCTCCCTGCATACACTGCCCACCTCCTTACTCTCCACACCCCTCTCCATGCACATACTACTCATCGCTGTACACTCTGCACTCCTTTCCTGCACATACTACCCACCGCCGTACACTCCGCACTGTAAATTCTCTATTTAACATTACCACAATTTGCAATGTACAAGTCATCTCAGGCTCTATTTAACCACACCCCCTTTAAGCCATGCCCAATATTTAGCACACTTCAAACCACGGCCACTTTCGCCACGGTGCCCTGCACGCGCCGCATTTATTTCTTTATCCCTTCCTGGGGCCTGCTCTTGATCTTGCACACGAGCCTACTCATTTCATGATACGTGCCTGATAAGGGGGCCCCCAGATCCCATCCACCCTATGTGAATGAGTATGGGGTACATTGTACCCCTATCCATTCACCAAAAAAGGAGGGTAGTAGTGTTACAAAAAACAGTAGACAGTTTTTGACGAGTCCTTTATTAAAAATGTCTTCTTCTTCTTTCTTCCTCCGATCTTCCTCCATCTTCTTCCCTGCTCCTTGTTCTGGCCTTCTGCTTCTTCTTTCGGCCTTCCTCCGCTTCTTCCTTCCTCTCGTCGCCATCTTCTTTTTTCTCCACTGCAGAAGAAGTTGATGACGAGAGGAAGGAAGAAGCAGAGGAAGACCGAAAGAAGAAGCAGAAGACCAAAACAAGAAGCAGGGAAGAAGATGGAGGAAAATATTTTTAATAAAGGACTTGTGAAAAACTGTCTATTGTTTTTTGTAACACTACTACGCTCCGTTTTGTCTTGAACCCATAGTAACATTCATGTCCTGTCTGTTTGCTTACCTCCTTGGTTGTGTCAGCCTAGAGACTGTGCACATCACCACTTGTGGGATAAGTAATCTCCTCTCAGTAAACGCCACACTAGACTCCAATTAAGGAAACACTATTTATGACCATGTGCTGCAAAGCCTCCTTGCCGATCAATGTTGTGTGTGTTTGGCTTGGTGTGTGGTTGTTCCTGTCGTATGCTATGAGTCCATTTATGTTTACAGACCTTTGGCTTGTTCTGACTATCCCTGCCTGCCTGATACCCTGACTTTCAGCTTGTTCTCTGTTTCTCCTGTCTGCTTGATACCCCGACCTTGGCGTTCTCTCCTGTCTGTCCCTGTCTGCTTGTGGCCCTGACCTTTGGCTAGGCCGCTGACTATCCTTGCTGTTCCTGCCCTGCTGCTTCCTCTTTTCCACCTGTAGCCAGCCGAGCGTGAGCTAGGGGACCCTGGGGGCCACGAACTGGATCCAGCAGCCAAATCCATCCTCACCACCAGAGGCTCTGGCAAATACCTACTGGCTCTTAGACTCTGAGAAAACCGATGCACTAGCTCCCTGTGCTTAAATGTCTGCAATAGGTCCACAACCTTAGTGGTGCGCTTCACAACCTTATCGGTGCGCTTCGCACTTCAGCGGTGTGATTCGCACCCCAGCGGTGCGCATGTCACCTGACCTCAGGTGTCCTGACAGTTTGATTAGCCATGGACCCGGCTGATGTGCCGCTACCTGCAGATGATCCGCTGCAGGGCATAGCCCGCAGACTGGAAAACCAGGAGTCTAATCAGACTCAGGTGATGCGATTCCTACAGGATTTGGCATCCCGCTTTGACCAGCTGCAGGCCTTCCTAGTACCTCCAGTCCAACAACCTCAACCGCAGCATGCGGCCGTATCGGTTCCAGTCACATTTGCAGCCGTTAACTATGTAACTATGCAGCGATTAACTCCGTTGCAATTACCGGCTCCGTACCATTACTCTGGGGATTCTAAGGCCTGCAGGGGGTTTCTCTCCAGTGCACCATTCATTTTTAGCTCCAGCCTCAAAACTTCCTGTCTGATCGGGCTAAGGTGGCTTCAATGGGGTTCGGGGTCCGGGATAACGTTCGGGCAACGTTCGGTGCCGAACCCGGACTTTTTCCCAAAGTTCGTTCGGACCCGCAGAACCCGAACGTCCAGGTGTTCGCTCAACTCTAGAGACGGGCATTATGAATACCTGGTTATGTCCTTTGGGTTGTGTAACTCCCCAGCTGTATTTCAAAACTTTGTCAATGAGATCTTCAGGGATTTGCTGTATTAATTTGTGGTCATCTATCTGGATAACAATCTAATCTTTTCAGAAAATCTGCTTGTCCACAGAAACCATGTCTGGGATGTACTCCAGCGCCTTAGGAAAAATAACCTGTATCTAATTGTATGCAAATTAATCCGCGCTTGTGTCAATCACTCAAACACATATTACTAGTGTAAAAAATATATCATCAATTAAATCATAGAAAATAAAAACACCAGTGAACATAAAACTACTATGGAAATGATATATACAGCACCATCCATAAAGTTTTCTTGTGTGAAAAATGGGTAAAAGTCAAGTTTCAATTCAGTCCATATAGATAAACGCAGCAGTTGCAAATGACAGCATGTGTAAAACGTATCCTGGAAAAATCCTCCACCACACCAATCCTTCTGTGTTAAAATCCTCCACCAAACAAAATGTGCCCTTACCGGAGCTCCAGGACCCTCTATTACGGGGGGGGGGTCTGGAAACGCTTGCGTGGACACCAGGCCTCCACTCAGTCCTTGATAGCGGATATCCCAACTTCAATTCCCGAGCGTGCTGTTTGGTCCGTGCAATCGGGATACAGAAGGAGAACCACAATAGTGTGATATTGTTTAAAACATATTTCTTTAATAAAAAATTATTGCACTTACAAAAGGTCCAGTAGTATATCGCAATAAAATGTCAGTCCAACAGCATGCAGATACAGCGGTGAGATCCGAAGCAACACTTCCGCCCGATCGATTTTGTCCGAACGGACTTCTTTCGGGGCATCGATCGATCTTCGCTCTTCCTCTTCTTCGTATGTCCCCACAGCAAGCCATTTACTATGGGGGCACATAGTGCCTCCACGCTCCCGAGCTCTATGTCTATGGACCCACACAGATGGACTTAGCAACACCCCCCCACTTCCTCCTGAACTTTTCTTATTTTATTTCCCTCTTCTGACCGCCCGCCCCAAAGCACCTTGTCCCCATGTTGATGGGGACAAGGGACCCAGATCCTGCCCCCCATGTGAATGAGTATACTAGCATGCATACTGGCACATTATGAAAAACTTACATTGAAACGAAGCCCTAAAGTGGCGCACTGTCACCGCTGACAGGGCTTCCATCTTCATCCGGTCTTACTTACGGGTTTGCGGGCTGTGGTCCTTAGAGTGGCTGAGCAGTGATGATGCACTTGCACGGGCAAAGGGATGTCGTTCCTTAAGAGCGATGATGTCACCGTCTGCAGGGGCAATGAATATCCTAAACGGTGCAGGTTTAGGGGATATTCCTTGTACCTTGAGACATACCTGTACATTAAGATGGCTCCCATTCATTTCAATTGGATTTTAGCTGTCAAGCGACTTGGAGCGACTTGAAGCGGCTCAAGTGCAAGTCGCCCCTGTGTGAACGGAGCCTAAGGCTCATTTTATCGCCACAAAGTAGAGAACAGAATAATCTATTTTGCAATGTGCACTACAACTCCAAGACATAGCAGCAGAGATACCATACATCAAAGGGAAAAGGGCTAAGTAGGCCAGATGGCTGAAGGAATAATTTGTAGATGGACTACTGTTTGACAAGGTAGGAGAAACCTTGCAAGAGAAGGATAGAAGCAATTCCAATTTTAAGTTCCACAAGCAGTTAAAAGTGGCCATAGTCCCATCAGAAGCAGAGACATGCAGGCTTGGATGCACTTAAGGCTGTCATAGGTAGGAAACCAATAGACCCACCTACAACCAAGCAGACAGCTCCATGGGAGCCAGTGATTCTGGAAGGAATGGCTCAGCTCCAGACAGTTATCCACATTGAAGCGCAGAAAGGAATGCTCTACTGAGGGGCAAGGAGGACATGCCCCCCCCCCCCCGGTAAAGCAGGCATGATGGGGCTGCTGAAAGGGGACACCTGCCGAGAAAAGACTGCCTCAACACTACACAGTTTAAGACATTAAACTAGAACCCTCTGCAGCCATGATTCAAAAAGGGGGATGGCAAATTGGAATGCCCCCACCCTCCCCCCATCCAGGAATCAAAGATGTGGATGAAAAAGCTTAAGAGATAGAAATCCCTGACTTGACTGGAGAAAGGCCAAAGAATAGGTCTTAGGTAAACCTTATCCATATACTGAAAGAGGAACCAGTGGTTGCCCTGCAATAGAAGTTCAGTTCTAGAGAAAGATTAAAACTTCAAATGTGTGTGCCATAACCATTTTGCTACCAGGGGTTCAATAATGGAAGCTTATCCACCATTATCTCCGATACCCCCAGGAGAAGCTATGGATCCTGACTATATTACTTAGCCCAATGGTCATCCAGCTGATTTCCATGCTTCCACTAAAACACCAATTTTCCTAGATGATGCAATCCAAACTCAATCCCTGAGGTGCTTCAATAAACCAAGAGCCCCCCTTTGCTATTTGCACAGTATAAATCTGTACGGTCTGCAAACTTGCCAGGGACACAAGTTCAAGTGGGGTGGTGTATAGCGCAGTGCCCTTAACTTCTTCCACAACTCACTGGGTTCCTCCCTTCAGCTGTTTGCTTTTGTGACCAGAGCTACCCTAGACTTCACTGAGAGAGATGTTGTTTATGAGGATAAGCACAAGTAATTGTGTTCTGAACTGTTTTAATGAATAGTGACTCTATTGTTGTAGAGCAGCCTTTCTGAACCTTTTCAACACAGAGGAACCCTTCAAATAATTCTCTGGTCTCAGGGAACCCCTGCTAAAAATTTAAAATCTACAACTCGTGATACATTGGTGTGATGGTCAATGGGAAGAATGCTCCCTACATTTGTGGTCACTGGGAAGAATTACCCCCCCTTACAGATAGCCAAAAAGATCAATGGTATCATTGGGAATTTATCTGAGACATAGAAATTAACCATTGCTCAAGGAACCCCTAGCAACCTCTGGAGGACCCCTAGGGTTCAACGGAACCCTGGTTGAGAAACCCTGTTGTAGAGGCTTATAAAGACTATGCTATACAGCCACATGTTACCCTGATTGAGCCAAGAGATACTGTGACAAAAAATCAGTTTTTCATTGTTCTGCAGTGTATGCATGCTCTTTGCCATCCTGACCTTGTTTTGCATTATTGAACCTACTTTGTACTTGTTTAGTAAACTGTAAGTTACAGTTACTCCCTGTCTGATCACTCAGCCAATGACCAATCTTACTATAATACTGATCTGTGTACTCCATTTTAAAGGCACGTGTTTTATGCTAAGCCATTTTATTTTACTTTTATATTTGTATATGCTTGATCACTGTAACAAACAGAAAGAGTAAATCCTTCCAGCAGGGTCACAGACAGCAATTAAAAACCTGACATAAGTTCTAACCCCTAACCACTAACTGGAGCAAAAAAAAACTTTTACAAATGTTGAGATAACATATGAGCCACAGAAGGAGTGCATTGCTTTTACTGTGAATAGACCCATAAGGAGATTTTATGCTCAAAAAACATACCTGCACTTAAGCAATCCAGCAACTCTTGAACATTCACATATATACAATATATTGTGATGTGTGAAGGATAAGTGGATAAGTGGTTGATACTCTATATAAGCCTTAAGATACCATTCAGAATGATTTCACTGCTGAGATACAGCACTTTAATATGTGTTGCTGCAAAAGGTTTATTAAATGAGGAAGGTAAAAAAAAAAGATATTGAAAAAATGTATACATCCTTGCAAAGTAGTTTGTTATTTATTAAAACAAGTAATATACAGAAAAACAAGCAATAATTATAAATAGACTCCCAACAGAATAACATACTGTTTCAACATATTATCTGTTAAAATAACTAATCTTACTAAGGTAACTGAAACTATTAAATAAATACATGTTTTCTAATACTGTGTACTATATGTAGTAAAAGTATAAAAAATATTCACAGTTTTAACACATGTAATACTGAAGATCTCTCAGCAGTTATAGGTTGTCATTCATCATAAATAAACAATAGTGATACAGGCTGGATGTGGCAGTTGGGGTCAATGTACACTGCAGTCAGTTAATACCTGAGCGCAATAGATGCTCATTCACATATTGTAATTTCATTATCAATGTACTGATATAATATGTAGTGCTTTCCTCAATGGAAATAATACTGATAATACTGAATAGGTTAAAATGAATGTGTGTTGACAGCACTGACATATACACAAAGCTGTGAGGTACACATGCATTTACTTCCTTAAATGTTCCCAAAGTACTGAAATCTTTGAAAATATTCAACTTAGGGCCAATTTACTCTCTTTTTCAGATTTTTACTGTCTAGAAGATTAAAGACAGATTCAAGTACTTGTACTAGTTGATAGATAAATACATATATATAATCATTTTTATAGCATACATAATTGGATTATGCTTGCGTAAAACTAAAATTTCACATATTTGTTTCCTTTAGCTGAAGTAAAACTTGCTAAATGGTAAGTTTTTTCTGTTGTAAGGCATTGCCTTTTGTTTGACACTAAAGCTGTCTTCACATTGAACACCCAAGTATGTGAAGAGGTAGTTAAAGAAAATATGAATTTTCTTGGCTCATGACCAGGTAACTAAATTTTAATGAATCAATGCGCCATATTTGCAAAACCCTTTGGTGTTGCAATTCTTAATTTTAAAAAATTCAAGCGTCTTAAAAAAAAAGAAAAAAGTATATATATAGTGTACCAATAAATATTATATATATAAATAAAACATTCTAATTTAGTCAATTTAAAAATAAATTAATTTACAATATAAATTTATTAAAATTTACCTCCATTTCAATCTCCATATGTGAGTTGTAATTGTCTAAAACTGTAAATGTCACTTCTTGCAATATAACTTCCTTTTTTACAATGTTGATTTACAGAAGGTCCCAAGAGAATACATTTTCTATTAATGTTATTGGTTGTAAGAAATAACACAAGCGCCCATCTAAGTGCAGCAATTGAGGCAAGGTTTTAATGAATGCTGTGTACAGACTACTCACAAAGTAGGATAAAAGCAGGCATTGACCACTGCAGACTAGTCCCCTCTCTGTGGCGGCACATCCAACAAGCTCTCGGCATCAGTGGGCTCTAGAGGTACACAGCCAGTGGATTCTGGCATTTCCCAGGGGCCGTGAACAGAGCGGATGGCTTGTAATGATGTCACTTCCAGGTGGAGAAGGGTTGCCAAGGCGATGCGTTATTGGAGCATGCGCTCTTTCATCAGGCCTATCCAACAAGATACTTTCAAAAGTTCATTCACTTCTAATGGAATCCATACAAAGCATTTTTTCTCATTGATCAACACTGAGGTGACTAAAACAAAGGCAGGTCCACTGATTTACAAATCAGTTTGAAAATGGGTATAGAATATAGTAAAAATAAATAATGTTATTCAGAAAAGAGGAAGGTATGAAATTGAAAATGATTCATTAAAATCTGTGAAATGTAGTTTTTTTTTTTCCTCAACAAAAATTTTAAGCATGCTGTATAGTTACATTGGAGGTATCAGTTATCGGTTGAACAGAGCATTGCTGCTTTAATAATTTCTCTTCTAACGTATCTATATTCTTAGATCTTCATTGTTCCTGCAATGGTTTTTAAAGATACGGAGTTCTGTGGCTAGAGGTTTTTCCTCTGGACAAGGACAAGGGTGAGGTTGTAGTGGGCACTCCTCTGATGGATGGACGCACCTCCCATTTCTGCACTGACAAGGGTGGTACCAGCAAAATATGGATCCTCCAATGAAGAAGAGCAGGGCAGTTGGCCATCCAAGCATGACAGCCTCGCCAATTTCCTGCTGTTGGACACTTTTACAATAGGAAAAGCAAATGGCTCTCATGATGTTGATGGCTACGAGTGTCACAGGCATTAGAACGAGAATTCCAGCAATGATGTAGCTGATACCAGTCAAAAGAAATAGGCAGCGGCGGATGTCTAGGTTCTTCCTGCAGCACTTGTTCAACAGCATGCCAATAAGACCATTGAAAAACCCAACAACTGCTGCCAACACTGCAAAGGCCATAAGCACTTTGGAAATCTTCAGGTCTGGAGTCAGTGCATTGGATACAGAATAGGACTGACAAGACATTGGATGGTTGCTTTGCCTCACGCAGGTTACCCATAGCCCATCCCAACGGCTTATCCAATGTCCATCAAGACGCTTGCCATAGCCATCACTTTCTACTACAATTGACACTCTCCAATGGGGAATCCAGCAGATGGCAATTGTGAGAATCATGGCTATGCCACCCAATATCATTCCAATGGACTGGACTATACAAGGAATCATGATAGCACTAGGCTTGGGTCTTTTCTAAGATGAAAAATGATCTGTCAGAAAGGAGAATCACACCTTTTTAATTTGATTGTTTAGAGTCAACAATTTGATGACCGCTGTCTCTTGCTCTGTTCAGTATCGTTGTTTTGGATGACTTCTCTTGGAGCGTTCAGTGTCTCCTTTTTTGAACTTTTAGTGTCTTCTCTTTGGATACTTAATGTCTCTTCTTTGGATGTTCACTGACCTGTCTTTGGACTGAGTATTTAGACTGGTAGTCCAGCTTCTTCTCTTTGACTCTTCAGTATCTTCTCTTTGGATGCTCAGTATCTTCACTTTGCTCTCCTTGAGTGATCTCAGGTTTACATCGCATTCAGGTCCCAGTTTTAGCAGGTTCTGAAAAATGGTGCCCTACCAGTCAATTTATTATTGCTCTGGCACGTGTATAAAGTATGTTCTGTTACATAAATTGTCAGGCGTGGCATAAGCAAGACGTCCAGTCTAAACACAACTCAGTGATCCAATTTAGCACATAAACACCTGAGGCTATGAAAACCCGTCACTCTCAGCATAGGGAAATGAGATGTCTAAGGGATGTCTAAGGGGAAGCTGTGATAAATGTGTTTAGTATGTGGTGTGGTGTGTACAGTATATATAGTACATTATGTACAACACTAAAAAACTAATAGTAAGCATGTGAATATCTAAATGTTTTAACTAGCAGTTAAGTGGTTTCAGCTAACATTTTGACACATAAAGGGAATTATATACATACTGTACATTGACTTCTGCCTATGTACAAACTCTCAATCTCTCAGATGACTCAAATTTATCACTGTAATAATGATTAGTTTAGAGAGTGGGATAGTGGCAAAATATTACTTCAAATGCCACCATCCCGTAAGAATATACTGTATATTAGAGAGCTTGGGTCCTTAAGTGGGGCACTAAATATTTTGATTAACATAAAATGAATAAACTGTGCCATTACTGATTTAATAAATATACATTATATATAAATTTACCAAGTGTAATATTGATATAAATATGCCCCAAACACAATGCACTAATCATATAAAATTGCCAAATAAATGTATATTATTTCCAAATACAATGCATCAGTCCCAAACTCTATTCCAGTGTAAATAAATAAAGTGCAAACAGTGTCCAGTCAACTGCAAAGTCCACTATTATAGTGCATACCTAATATGGGAAATCCTCACTCCAATTTTTCAGGTATTGCTCTATTCCCAGGACACCCAAATAGGAAAAGACTCACATAATAGTATTAACCACTTGCTGACCAGCTACCGCCGCTTTACTGTGGCAGGTTGGCTCGGCTGCATAAACTGCCGTCACGGTACGTCGGCCGTGCATGTGTGACTTGCGAGCGAGCCATGAGCGTGCCCGTGGGTCAGGCGGACTCGATGTCCACCGGCGTCCCGCGATGTCTGCTGGCATCCTGAGATCGCCTACTACAGAGGCAGAACGGGGAAATCCCAATGTAAACACGGCAGATCCCCTTTCTGTCAGGGGACATAACATTGATCTTCTGTTCCCAGTGATCGGGAACAGTCAGAGCTGTCATGTTCCTGCCAGCCCAGCCCACACACAGTTAGAACACACATAGGGAACACGTTTAACCCCGTGATCGCCCCCTAGAGTTTAACCCCTTTCCTTCAAGTGACATTTATATAGTAATCGTTGGCTATTTCTAGCTCTGATCGCTGTACGAATGTCATCGGTCCCAAAAAAGTGTCAAAAGTGTCCGATCTGTCTGGTTGTTGCCATTGCTAGTAAAAAAAAATAAAAATGCCATAAATTTATCCCCCAGTTTGTAGATGCTATAACTTTTGCACAAACCTATCAATATACACTTATTGCGATTTTTTTTACCAAAAATATGTAGAAGAATATATGTCGGCTTAAACTGATTAAGAAATTTGTTTTTTTTTTACTTTTTTTGGATATTTATTATAGCAAAAAGTAAAAAATATTGATTTTTTTCAAAATTGTTGCTCCTTTTTTGCTTATAGCGCAAAAAATAAAAAACACAGTGATCAAATACCACCAAAAGAAAGCTCTGCAGGAAAAAAAAGGACATCAATTTTGTTTGGGTGCAACGTTGCTTGACTGCGCAATTGTCAGTTAAAGCGACACAGTACCATATCGCAAAAAGTGCTCTGGTCAGGAAGGGGGTGAATCCTTCAGGGGCTGAAGTGGTTAAAGTGTTACTAAACCCACAACAGTGAAATCAGTCTGTATATGCAGTAAAGCATGGTTGTTATACTTCCTGTGGAATCTAAGGAGTTAATCCTTCGCATTGTGTAAAAAGGCTGTTTGATCCTGTCTTCTCTGTTCCTCCCCCTTTTCCATAGCCCCCAATCTATCTCCTGACAGAACAGATGCTAAGGGACAAGCTGCACATGCTCAGTTTGGTGTGTATTGCTAGAGAGTTTTTTTTTCTTGTGGGAGTGCATGTGATCAACACAGGGCCAATCAACACTGTCCCGACAGAGAATCAGGCTCATAGGACAGTAAGAGGAGAATGAAATCTCCTTCTACAAGCTTTAACCAGATACTGATAAAAGTCAAAAGACTGCTATATACTGCTGATGAGAAAAGGTATTTAGCAGTTTATATCTACTACAATAATTGAATTTCCATGTTCTGTGTCCTATTGGAGACCAGATATAGTGAATGCAGGGTCCTGGCTTTAGTAACACTTTAACTACTTCATTTAATAAGATTGTCAAACAATCTTCTCCTCTAATTCCGCTATAATTCTCCTCTAATTTTGCTGGGATTCCACTCTGGATGAAGTCGATTGGAAAAACAGGTTGGGTGGAGCCAGAACTGTGATGTCATCACAAATGCTGGGGCTGTACACACATACATTACCAGAAAGTGGTGCGGTCCTCACATAGAAGTCACACCATTACCTCCTTTAGACACTGATTTGGACTTTCGATGTATATGAGATATCATATTGGTCAAATACTAATTTGTAATGTGTTGTGAATACCAAAGTCGTTTTTTGAGCATATCATGCCTGGTCTTTATCTGGAGTATTAATAAAATGTTGTATTTTATCCTTTTGAGTTTATAATCTTTCATGCCACAACTAAAGTGCCACAACCTTTCTCATATATATTCCACTTTATCACTATTCAGTGCATGTTAAGATATTAACATTTTCAGCAAATATATAAAATAGCTGTTTGTTTTGTTGGAATTGCACTGTCCTTGTCACTTTCTGTGAGCTGCACCAAAGAATATCTTTCTCCCTAGGTACATTCTGTAAACTACCAATTGCTCTGTTCCCTCGTGTAATGGAGATGGAAAGATACAGACGTGGCTGTAGTCCATATCAGGAGAGCAGCCTAGGGTAACAACCATGGCTCCCTCCTTAGATAAAGTGGAGGAGTGACGTAGCCACCCAGGGATAGGAAGTCTGTTCTTTTGAAAATAAAGCAAAAGCTTCAAAAAAGAATATGAATGCGGGGGGCGCATGCGCGAAGCCGTCCATGCTAGTCGCATAAGACGAGAGCTCCGCGCGCAGGGAGAGGAAAGCGGCCGATATCTGCAGTCCTGAGCTCCTGACACCACCCGCACTGCCAGCATTAAGCCCCCTGACCACCCGGTGTCCGGAGAGATGGTCTTTGGCGGACCACGGAGCATGGTGAAGGCGAAAACGATCCGTGAAGCCCTGGTGCAGGCCTCGTCCAAGATGGCGGCGGACACCGCCCGCCGCTCCGGCGGCTCCACACAGCGTTCTCCGAGGAGGCCACAGGTATCACACAGGGACGAGGGGGAATCAGAGGGTGAGACACTAGCTACCCCACTCAGTTCACAGCTCCAGGGGCCACAACCCAATCTAATGGCGCAGTTTGAGCGGATGCTCCACAGGGCCCTTAAGCAGACGTCAGATGAAATCACAGATCACCTCACTAGGGAGATCAGAGAACTGGGACACCGCACTGAGGAGTTGGAACAAAGAGTAGATTCCATAGAAGCTACTGTACATAACCAGAATGAGGAACTGACTATACTGAAAGAGGAAAATAGCACTTTATTACTTCAGCTTGAGGAATTTGAAAACCGAGCCAGACGCTCCAACATACGAATAAGGGGGATTCCTGAAACTGTGCTGGATCTGCAATCCACAATTACAGCCCTCTTTCAGGAACTAATGCCTTCCATTCCTGTTGATCACTTGGAAATGGACCGGATCCATAGAACCCTAGGCCCTAAGAAAGAAGAGGGTCCCCCTCGCGACATAGTCGCAAAGCTGCATTATTATAGAACCAAGGAGCAATTGCTCCAAGCTGCCCGCCAGAAAGAAACTCTGCTATTTCAAGGACACACATATCAGCTATTCGCTGACCTTTCGCAGGCCACGATCCTACGGAGGAGGGCACTAAAACCCCAACTTCAAATTTTGCAGCAGCACCGCATTACTTACTCCTGGGGATTCCCCTTTTCCCTCAGATTTACGTACAAAGGCCGCAAACATATATGTAAATCTCAAGCTGATCTATGCTCTCTCCTTCAGAATTTACATCTTTCTACTCCTGAATCAAGCCAGAAAGAGCAACGCCAAAGACGCCGGTCTGCTTCTAGTTCCCCACAGAAGACCCAAACCTCCACGTCCACGGCTGACGACCGCAACATCCACAAGAGAGGCAGGTTTGCTCCCCTACCATCAGACGGCACAGATTCCATGGATTGAGGTACTGTACTTACACACCTTGCACGGCAAACTAAGCCATGAGGACTTTACTTACCTCACAAGTTTCTCAGTACTGATCCCTTTTGAACTGTTCAACCTCATCCCTCACCAGTTTACCACCTGTGGGGCGACTCGCCCCAGTAAAGGAAAGGCTGAACATTACACACTGGAACTCTCCTTTGATGTGACATATGTCATCTCCTTTTTCAATTCCGGAGCCAATTATTGAAAATGGACACCTGAAACGCCTTAACTATGGGAACATTCTGGATCTATCCCTACTCCCCCCCACCTCCCCCCACCCTCACCATTTGCCATATTGTCCCATCCACTGTACCCCATGTGGGACCTAATATCTACCCTAAGCCCCAAATTCAATTCTCATGGACAGTTCCTGAGAAAAAGCTCCGGACCGTTTTATCTTTGTTATTGGTAGCCTTTTTTGCTATCAACTTTTTTTGAACTTATTGGTTAAGTTTACAACCATTGAAAGGCATTTGTTATGTATTGTTATTCCTCTTGTTGACACCGTTGTTCATTCTGTTGACAATCTCACCACCTCTCACCACCCGCTACATGTCTACTCAAGGCCATCCGCATTGTTCTGCACCGTGCACAGGGACCCTACCATGACTAATCCAGCTGGCCTCACCGCCTTAGCATAGCCTCTGCTTCCTTAGGAGGACCCCCCTATATCTACTGGCCAGCACAAATGGCTTTTAAAGACACAAGCATCACTCCTATCTTACTACCTATTACCTCTTTATAATCTTGACCGCTACCCCCCTAACTTTGCACTTGACTGCTCTTACAGCTCATAACAACACTCAACAACCGCTTTCACTCCCTGACTCCACTTGCTGACCCCCCATTCTTGCTACTTGACGGGTCCCTAGACGGTCCCCTCAACTAGCCATCCTTAGTTCTGGGAGGTCTCTAGACCCCCCAGACCGAACAGACTTCCTATTCCTCTCTTCCATCCCCCCTAGACCGCGCACCTTTTCTCTCGCCAGCTTCTACTACATTCCGTTTCATACCTCAGTCACCTTCTTACTTATCTCATACTCCTCTTTTCCTTACTTCCTTCCTCTCCCGAGCAGACCCTACCCCCTCTCCTCTCCTCCAACTCGTGGATATCCTCAATTTGCAATCCCCCATGATGGCTCCTTTAAATTTTCTGACCCTGAATGTTCAGGGGCTCAACATCCCCCAGAAAAGGACCAAAGCTTTCCGTACTTTCGCTTCTCTTAGCGCGCATGTTGTCTTTCTGCAAGAGACTCATTTTACCAAACACAGTACCCCTAGGTTTTTCCATCAATCTTATCCCCAGGTCTACACAGCCTCGGCCGACAAGAAACAGAGAGGGGTCTTGATAGCCTTCCACCGCAGAGCGCCATTCACATTAACCAAGGAAATAAAAGATCCGGAAGGCAGATACATCATTATAACTGGTCTATTACTTGAAACTGAAGTCACCCTTGTGGCCTTCTATGCCCCTAGCAAAAACCCTAGCTCCTTTATGTCCCATCTATTCCAGGTAATTTCTCATCATAGACAGGGCACTTTAGTGCTAGGAGGCGATTCTAACCAAACAATTTACGCCTATCTAGACAAATCTCCATTCTCCTCGGATTCAGGCCCAAGCAAACGTACTTACTCCCAATTGTTAACGTCTTACTCCCTCATAGACACGTGGAGAGAATCTAACCCCACACTAAAACAATTTACCCACAGAGAGGTGCACAGATACTCCCTCATTCTGCAATTGTTAACCCTCATTCATGCAAACGAACCCGGACTTAGGCTCCTCTTACCTCTAAACAGATCTATCCGCATTTAACAAACCAATCTTAGCGGAGGATCGTGATTTCACGGGACAGATACTACTCTTTAATGGACCTTATCTACCCTGTATTTCCTCGATCCCAAAAACGATCCCCGTATCTTCCGGTGTTCCCACTGAAGTCAAAGTTCATTATCTGGTCAATATTACTACATAGACGGAAGGCCTAGAAAAT
>BLSH010122148.1:282509-302815 GCA_018402905.1 Glandirana rugosa | reverse complement strand
AAAAAAAAAAAAAAAAAAAAAAAAGCTGCCACCACATCTAAGGACTGGAAAGCTTCAATATATATGTTTTCTTTCTTGTGTTTAGATATACTGTACTGGATGCAATTCCATTGCTGTTCAGTAACTGCAGTCAAACTATTACTCCATAAGGAGAGTTCAATACTGGTGCGAATATAGATCTGTGATGTCAGTGTTTTCCCCGAGTCCAACCAACTTTTATCCTGTTTTGAGCCATGATGAATAGGGAGAGGTGTTGCCCCCCCAAAATGTGTTGGCTGTTTATATTTAACTTTTTTTAATGACTTGCTTACTGGGCACTTAAACCCCCCTCCAGCCCAGACCAATTTTCGGCTTTCAGCGCTGTCGCATTTTGAATGAAAATTGCGCGGTCGTGCGACGTTGTACCCGAGCAAAATTTTTATCATTTTTTTCCCACAAATAGAGCTTTCTTTTGGTGGTATTTGATCACCTCTGTGGTTTTTTATTTTTTGCGCTATAAACAAAGAGCAACGATTTTGAAAAAAGAACAATATATTTAACTTTTTGCTATAGTAAATATCCCAAAAAAAGTATTTAAAAAAATTATTTATCGGGTTTGGCCGATATATATTCTTCTACATACTTTTGGTAAAAAAAATTGCAATCGGTGTATATTGATTGGTTTGCACAAAAGTTATCGCGCCTAAAAACTATGGGAATTGATTTATGGCGTTTTTATTATTATTATTTTTTTTTTTACTAGTAATGGCGGCGATCTGCGATTTTTATCGGGACTGAAATATTGCAGCAGACATGCCGGAAATTTTTGACACTTTTTTGGAACCAATGACATTTATACAGTGATCAGAAACTCCCATGCAATGTTTTTTAGGTGATTTTTATTTATATTGCTGGGAACCGGTAATACATTACAGCCGGGAGCAATTTTAAATGACAATTTTCCTTTACAAATGTAATTTTGTGGTGGCACTGTTCTAAACATCACACAGATGCACCACTTTACAGGCATACTAAGGGAACCCCCAGGCACAATATTTAAAGGAATATTTCATTTTTATTTTTTCACTTTAATCATTAATAAAATCACTGCTCCTGAAAAAACAATTGATTTAAAACCTTTTTTTTGCATTGACACATATCTCCTAGGGCAGGACCCAGGTACACTTTTTAAGGTAATAACTTGCATATAAGCCTTTAAAATTAGCACTTTTGATTTTTCATGTTCGAGTCCCATTGGTTTTAATAGGGTTCGCGTGTTCACACAAACTTATTGCCTGTTCGCAAGTTCTGGTGTTCGGCCTATCCCTCCTTGTACTGGCTAATGACATTGCACAGAGAGGTCCTGTTTCTCCTCTTCTCTGTTCCCCCGATGGCGATCTTGGCTCTTCCTCTTCTTCATATGTCCCCACAGCAAGCCATTTACTATGGGGGCACATGGTGCCTCCTCGCTCCCGAGCTCTATGTCTATGGACTCCATGGACTCACACAGCTGGACTTAGCAACACTCCCTCCACTTCCTCCTGAACTTTTCTTATTTTATTTCCCTCTTCTGACCCCCCGCCCCAAAGCACCTTGTCTCCATGTTGATGGGGACAAGGGACCCAGATCCCGCCCCCCATGTGAATGAGTATACTAGCACGCATACTAGCACATTATGAAAAACGTACATTGAAACGAAGTCCTAAAGTGGCCCACTGTCACCGCTGACAGGGCTTCCATCTTCATCCGGTCTTACTTATGGGTTCGCGGGCTGTGGTCCTTAGAGTGGCTGAACAGTGATGATGCGCATGCACGGGCACAGGGATGTCGTTCCTTAAGAGCGCATGTGGCGATGATGTCACCGGCTGCAGGGGCAATGAATATCCTAAACGGTGCAGGTTTAGGGGATATTCCTTGTACCTTGAGACATACCTGTCCATTAAGATGGCTCCCATTCATTTCAATGGGATTTTAGATGTCAAGCGACTTGGAGCGTGGCAGCTCAAGTCAAAGCACAAGTTGCCCCTGTGTGAACGGAGCCTAAGCTTAAGAGATAGAAATCCCTGACTTGACTGGAGAAAGGCCTAAGAATAGGTCTTAGGTAAACCTTATCCATATACTGAAAGAGGAACCAGTGGTTGCCCTCCAATAGAAGTTCAGTTCTAGAGAAAGATTAAAACTTCAAATTTGTGTGCCGTAACCATTTTGCTACCAGGGGTTCAATAATGGCAGCCTCCTGCTTATCCACCATTATCTCCGATACCCCCAGGAGAAGCTATGGATCCTGACTATATTACTTAGCCCAATGGTCATCCAGCTGATTTCCATGCTCCCACTAAAACACCTATTTTCCTTGATGATGGAATCCAAACTCAATCCCTGAGGTGCTTCAAGAAACCAAGAGCCCCCCCTTTACTATTTGCACAGTATAAATTTGTACGGTCTGCAAACTTGCCAGGGACACAAGTTCAAGTGGGGTGGTGTATAGTGCAGTGCCCTTAACTTCTTCCACAACTCACTGGGTTCCTCCCTTCAGCTGTTTACTTTTATGACCAGAGCTACCCTGGACTTCACTGAGAGAGATTTTGTTTATGAGGATAAGCACAAGTAATTGTGTTCCGAACTGTTTTAATGAATAGTGACTCTATTGTTGTAGAGGCTTATAAAGACTATGCTATACAGCCACATGTTACCCTGATTGAGCCAAGAGATACTGTGACAAAAAAATCTGTTTTTCATTGTTCTGCAGTGTATGCATGCTCTTTGCCATCCTGACCTTGTTTTGCATTATTGAACCTACTTTGTACTTGTTTAGTAAACTGTAAGTTACAGTTACTCCCTGTTTGATCACTCAGCCAATGACCAGTCTTACTATAATACTGATCTGTGTACTCCATTTTAAAGGCACGTGTTTTATGCTAAGCCATTTTATTTTACTTTTATATTTGTATATGCTTGATCACCGTAACAAACAGAAAGAGTAAATCCTTCCAGCAGGGACACAGACAGCAATTAAAAACCTGACATAAGTTCTAACCCCTAACCACTAACTGGAGCAAAAAAAACTTTTACAAATGTTGAGATAACATATGAGCCGCACAAGGAGTGCATTGCTTTTACTGTGAATAGACCCATAAGGAGTTTTTATGCTCAAAAAACATACCTGCACTTAAGCAATCCAGCAACTCTTAAATATTCACATATATACAATATATTGTGATGTGTGAAGGATAAGTGGATAAGTGGTTGATACTCTATATGAGCCTTAAGATACCATTCAGAATGATTTCAACGCTGAGATACAGCACTTTAATATGTGTTGCTGCAAAAGGTTTATTAAATGAAAAAAAAAAAAAAGATATTGAAAAAATGTATACATCATTGCAAAGTAGTTTGTTATTTATTACATAAAACAAGTAATATACAGAAAAAGAAGCAATAATTATAAATAGACTCCCAACAGAATAACATACTGTTTCAACATATTATCTGTTAAAATAACTAATCTCACTAAGGTAACTGAAACTATTAAATAAATACATGTTTTCTAATACTGTGTACTATATGTAGTAAAAGTATAAAAAATATTCACAGTTTTAACACACGTAATACTGAAGATCTCTCAGCAGTTATAGGTTGTCATTCATCATAAATAAACAATAGTGATACAGGCTGGATGTGGCAGTTGGGGTCAATGTACACTGCAGTCAGTTAATACCTGAGCGCAATAGATGCTCATTCACATATTGTAATTTCATTATCAATGTACTGATATAATATGTAGTGCTTTCCTCAATGGAAATAATACTGATAATACTGAATAGGTTAAAATGAATGTGTTGACAGCACGGACATATACACAAAGCTGTGAGGTACACATGCATTTACTTCCTTAAGTGTTCCCAAAGTACTGAAATCTTTGAAAATATTCAACTTAGGGCCAATTTACTCTCTTTTTCAGATTTTTATTGTCTAGAAGATTAAAGACAGATTCAAGTACTTGTACTAGTTGATAGATAAATACATATATATAATCATTTTTATAGCATACATAATTGGATTATGCTTGCGTAAAACTAAAATTTCACATATTTGTTTCCTTTAGCTGAAGTAAAACTTGCTAAATGGGAATTTTTTTCTGTTGTAAGGCATTGCATTTTGTTTGACACTAAAGCTGTCTTCACATTGAGCACCCAAGTATGTGAAGAGGTAGTTAAAGAAAATATGAATTTTCTTGGCTCATGACCAGGTAACTAAATTGAATATAGCTTAACTGAGCTAAATTAAAAATTCTCTTCTTTAATGAATCAATGCCCCATATTGGAAAAACCCTTTGGTGTTGCAATTCTTAATTTAAAAAAATTCAAGCGCCTTAAAAAAAAGAAAAAAGTACATATATATATATATATATATATATATATATATATATATATATATATTGTACCAATAAATATTATATATATAAATAAAACATTCTAATTTAGTCAATTTAAAAATTCATTAATTTACAATATAAATTTATTAAAATTTACCTCCATTTCAATCTCCATATGTGAGTTGTAATTGTTTAAAACTGTAAATGTCACTTCTTGCAATATAACTTCCTGAGGGTTTTTTTTTTTTTACAATGTTGATTTACAGAACGTCCCAAGAGAATACATTTTCTATTAATGTTATTGGTTGTAAGAAATAACACAAGCGCCCATCTAAGTGCAGCAATTGAGGCAAGGTTTTAATCAATGCTGTGTACAGACTACTCACAAAGTAGGATAAAAGCAGGCATTGATCACTGCAGACTAGTCCCCTCTCTGTGGCGGCACATCCAACAAGCTCTCGGCATCAGTGGGCTCTAGAGGTACACAGCCGGTGGATTCTGGCATTTCCCAGGGGCCGTGAACAGAGCGGACGGCTTGTAATGATGTCACTTCCAGGTGGAGAGGGGTTGCAAAGGCGATGCGTTATTGGAGCATGCGCTCTTTCATCAGGCCTATCCAACAAGATACTTTCAAAAGTTCATTCACTTCTAATGGAATCCATAAACAGCATTTTTCTCATTACAACACTGAGGTGACTAAAATGAAGGCAGGTCCACTGATTTACAAATCAGTTTGAAAATGGGTATAGAATATAGTAAAAATAAATAATGTTATTCAGAAAAGAGGAAGGTATGAAATTGAAAATGATTCATTAAAATCTGTGAAATGTAGTTTTTTTTTTCCTCAACAAAAATTTTAAGCATGCTGTATAGTTACATTGGAGGTATCAGTTATCGGTTGGACGGAGCATTGCTGCTTTAATAATTTCTCTTCTAACCTATCTATATTCTTAGATCTTCATTGTTCCTGCAATGATTTTTAAAGATACGGAGTTCTGTGGCTAGAGGTTTTTCCTCTGGACAAGGACAAGGATGAGGTTGTAGTGGGCACTCCTCTGATGGATGGACGCACCTCCCATTTCTGCACTGACAAGGGTGGTACCAGCAAAATATGGATCCTCCAATGAAGAAGAGCAGGGCAGTTGGCCATCCGAGCATGACAGCCTCGCCAATTTCTTGCTGTTGGACACTTTTACAATAGGAAAAGCAAATGGCTCTCATGATGTTGATGGCTACGAGTGTCACAGGCATTAGAACGAGAATTCCAGCAATGATGTAGCTGATACCAGTCAAAAGAAGTAGGCAGCGACGGATGTCTAGGTTCTTCCTGCAGCACTTGTTCAACAGCATGCCAATAAGACCATTCAAAAACCCAACAACTGCTGTCAACACTGCAAATGCCATAAGCACTTTGGAAATCTTCAGGTCTGGAGTCAGTGCATTGGATACAGAATAGGACTGACAAGACATTGGATGGTTGCTTTGCCTCACGCAGGTTACCCATAGCCCATCCCAACGGCTTATCCAATGTCCATCAAGACGCTTGCCATAGCTATCACTTTCTACTACAATAGACACTCTCCACTGGGGAATCCAGCAGATGGTTATTGTTAGAATCATGGCTATGCCACCCAATATCATTCCAATGGACTGGACTATACAAGGAATCATGATAGCACTAGGCTTGGGTCTTTTCTAAGATGAGAAATGATCTGTCAGAAAGGAGAATCACACCTTTTCAATTTGATTGTTTAGAGCCAAAAATGTGATGACCGCTGTCTCTTGCTCTGTTCAGTATCGTTGTTTTAGATAGCTTCTCTTGGAGCGTTCAGTGTCTCCTTTTTTGACCTTTTAGTGTCTTCTCTTTGGATACTTAATGTCTCTTCTTTGGATGTTCACTGACCTGTCTTTGGACTGAGTATTTAGACTTGTAGTCTAGCTTCAGTGTCTTCTCTTTGGATACTCAGTATATTCACTTTGCTCTCCTTGAGTGATCTCAGGTTTACATCGCATTCAGGTCCCAGTTTTAGCAGGTTCTGAAAAAAGGTGCCCTACCAGTCAATTTATTATTGCTCTGGCACGTGTATGAAGTATGTTCTGTTACATAAATTGTCAGGCGTGGCATAAGCAAGACGTCCAGTCTAAACACAACTCAGTGATCCAATTTAGCACATAAACACCTGAGGCTATGAAAACCCGTCACTCTCAGCATAGGGAAATGAGATGTCTAAGGGATGTCTAAGGGGAAGCTGTGATAAATGTGTTTAGTATGTGGTGTGGTGTGTACAGTATATATAGTACATTATGTACAACACTAAAAAACTAATAGTAAGCATGTGAATATCTGAATGTTTTAACTCGCAGTTAAGTGGTTTCAGCTAACATTTTGACACATAAAGGGAATTATATACATACTGTACATTGACTTCTGCCTATGTACAAACTCTCAATCTCTCAGATGACTCAAATTTATCACTGTAATAATGATTAGTTTAGAGAGTGGGATAGGGGCAAAATATTACTTCAAATGCCTCCATCCCATAAGAATATACTGTATATTAGAGAGCTCAGGACCCTAAATGCTGCACTAAATATTTTGATTAACATAACATGAATAAACAGTGCTATTACTGATTTAATAAATATTCATTATATATAAATCTACCAAGTGTAATATTGATATAAATTTGCCCCAAACACAATGCACTAATCACATAAAATTGCCAAATAAATGTATATTATTTCCAAATACAATGCATCAGTCCCAAACTCTATTCCAGTGTAAATAAATAAAGTGCAAACAGTGTCCAGTCAAATACAAAGTCCACTATTATAGTGCATACCTAATATGGCAAATCCTCACTCCAGTTTTTCAGGTATTGCTCTACTTCCAGGACACCCAAATAGGAAAAGACTCACATAATAGTATTAACCACTTGCTGACCAGCTACCGCCGCTTTATGGTGGCGGGTTCGCTCGGCTGCGTAAACCGCCATCATGGTACATCGGCCGTGCATGCGAGCGAGCACATGGCGCCACGCACATGCGCTCGCTGCGTGAGCCATGAGCATGCCCGCGGGTCGGGCGGACTTGGTGTCCCGCGATGTCCGCCGGCGTCCCGCGATTGCCTACTACAGAGGCAGAATGGATAAACTGATCTACTGTTCCACAGTTAGGGAACACATTTAACCCCTTGATCTCCCCCTAGAGTTTAACCTCTTTCCTGCCAGTGACATTTGTATAGTAATCGGTGGCTATTTTTAGCTCTGATCGCTGTATGAATGTCATCGGTCCCAAAAATGTGTCAAAAGTGTCCGATCTGGCTGTCACAATGTCGCATTCCTGATAAAGATCGTTGCCATTGCTAGTAAAAAAAAAAAAAATAATAAAAATGCCATAAATCTATCCCCTATTTTGTAGATACTATAACTTTTGCACACACCTATCAATATACTCTTATTGGGATTTTTTTTTACCAAAAATATGTAGAAGAATACATATTGGCCTAAACTGATGAAGAAATTTGTTTATTTTTTATTTTTTTTTTTTTTTGGATATTTATTATAGCAAAAAGTAAAAAATATAGATTTTTTTCAAAATTGTTGCTCTTTTTTTGTTTATAGCACAAAAAAAAGCTCAGTGATCAAATACCACCAAAAGAAAGCTCTGTGGGAAAAAAAGGACATCAATTTTGTTTGGGTACAACATTGCTTGACTGCGTTAATCTCCCTGGCGGTATTCCCGAGTGTGGCTCGGGGTGCAATTTCAGTACCATTAGCGGTAACCCCGAGCCACACTCGGGATTGCATCGCTGGATCCTGGAAAAGGTTACCGTGTCCCCAGGATCCCGCAATGTATTCCCGCAGTGTACAGCGGCCGGATCTTCCTCTCGATGCTCTGTGTGCCCTGGCTTCCGTTCCCTGCTGGCGACGCAGGGGGGCGGAACCGGCGGCAAATTAAAAAAGTATAAAGCACCAACACACTAATACATTGTAATCCTATTGGATTACATTACTAAATAAAATAAATTGACCTTGGTTTGCCCCCCCAGTGCTTTCTCCAGTGCCCTTGCCTGCAGTTTTACTGTACTTTGTGTCTGGAAACTGCAGAACGACCATGGCATCAAAAAAGCGCGCCTCCACCTCAAAAGCGGTATATGACCTGCTGGAAAACAGCGACAGTGATACAGAATCGCTTGCAGAATTGAGTGATAGTGATTCGTGGGGAAGTTCGTCATCAGACACAGAAAGCAATTTCAGCGATGATCCTGCGACTGTGCCCAGCGATGTGCGGACTTGGTGCTCGATTGACTGTAGTACGGAGCACGTATCACCCCCAAGATTCCCCTTTACTGGAGCACCTAGTATCAAAGTGGATGTTGAGGATGAAAACCCCTTGGCATACCTCCAACTCTTTTTGACTGATGAGGTTATTGAAAAAAATGTTTTGGAGACAAATCGGTACCAGGAGCAACAAGCTGCTATGCGTCAGAGGTTTTCAAGGAGCAGAAAGTGGGAACCCGTGACCAAACAGGACATCTGGAAGTTTCTGGGCCATAATTCTTCAGGGAGTGGTGGGGAAACCCCTGCAGAAGTGGTACTGGACAACCAACAAATTACTAGCCACTCCTTTTTTTGGCACGGTCATGTCGAAGTACAAATTTTCCCTGATAATGAAATATTTGCACTTTGCAAATAATGAAGAATTTGATGAGACTTCTCATCCAGCTCCAAAACTCAAAAAGATTTGGGAGGTTTATCAAATTATTCTGAAAAATTTCCAGCAGACCTATGTACCCGACAGAGACATTAGTATTGACGAAAGTCTAATGGGCTACAAAGGAAGACTCAGCTGGATACAGTATATGGCATCAAAGAGAGCACGATTTGGCATAAAATAATTCATGCTATGTGAATCAAGCACTGGTTACATATGGAATTCGGTCCTATACACCGGGAAAGGAACCAAATTCAACAAACGATTCAGTAATTATGGAATGGCAACCGCTTTGGTTCTTACTTTGATTGAGCCATTGCTGAATCAGGGCTACTGTGTAACCACAGACAATTTTTACACTTCTCCAGAACTCTATGAGTTCCTTCTACACAACAAGACGGATGCATATGTGACCGTTCGGGCTAACCGGTGTGACATGCCGCCAACCTTTGGCAATAAAAAGCTCAAGGCAGGAGAAATAGTTGCCTGGCAAAAAGGCAAAATGATGGCACTGAGATGGCGTGACAAAAAAGATGTGTGCCTTATGAGTACTATTCACAACACCACTACTGTCAAGGTACACACAAAAGGTGGAAAAGACGTAATGAAACCACATGTCGTGATGGATTACAACAACACAATGGGAGGTGTGGACAGATCTGACCAGGCCATGACATTCTATCCAGCGATGAGAAAACAACAAAAAAAAATTACAAAAAAAATTCAGGCATCTTCTTTAACAGTGTTTGTGGAACGCATTCATTCTGCTAAAAAGTGACAAGCCGGTGGTTCATGCGGACTTTGTTTGGAAAGTTGCTGAACTTATATTTCTCAAGCACCAAACAAACTATATAAAAATAGCTGTTTGTTTTGTTGGAATTGGACTGTCCTTGTCACTTCCTGTGAGCTGCACCAAAGAATATCTTTCTCCCTAGGTATGTTCTGTAAACTACCAATTGCTCTGTTCCCTCGTGTAATGGAGATGGAAAGATACAGACGTGGCTGTAGTCCATATCAGGAGAGCAGCCTAGGGTAACAACCATGGCTCCCTCCTTAGATAAAGTGGAGGAGTAACGTAGCCACCCAGGGATAGGAAGTCTGTTCTTTTGAAAATAAAGAAAAAGCTTCAAAAAAGAATATGAATGCAGCCACCACACCAAAGACTAGCAAGCTGCAGTATATTTATTCTATATAGTGCAACATTAAGGGTTAGTTCACTGTGGGAGACCAGCGTTCTGTGCACGGCTTCCCGTGCCGCGTTTAAAACTAGCTGGATTTGCAATCTGCAGCAGGTCAATGTTAACTTAACAACACCCCAAATGCAGGTCACAAACGCAGTACGGTTGCTCTTAGTTTTATATAGTAGTGCATATAATACTTTTGGCTGAGGTCCAGTACGATTTCAGCCCATTCAAATGAAGGGGCAGATATTGCATTATACCGGATCGCATGTGAATCACACTGGAAGACACAGCACATTCATGTGCAATTCATGGTGTGAACCAGCTCTAATGCATAAATTATGATCTTATTTTTTGTATCATTTAAAGGAATAGTATGGGTTTGGGCTTTTTTTCAGATTTATACTTATCTAGGTGGATGTAGCATCAATCCCCCGCTGCCTCTGCACTGAGAACCGAACAATCAAACACCGCCGATCTCTCGTTTTTCACAGCTCCCCAAGCAGAGAGCTGCAGACTGTCAATCACAGCTCTCTGCTCTGCCTCCTCCTCACTCATTGAAGCGCTGGGCTGTGGAGGGGCGGGGAGTGGCTCAGGCTCTCAGCGGCTCGCTAATAGGCTGAGACGGGTGTTAGTCCAGGCACCTGCCAGATCCCGACTCCATTGTTGTGATGGCGCGGTGCCTGGAATGACTTCTGTGATGTCAGCAGAGAGCGCACTTCAGCCTGCTCTCTGCTGAAAATGGGTCACAGGAGGGCAATATGAATTGCACTCCTGTGTTCCATAGGAGAAGTACAGCCAAATGAGCTTTGGCCATACTTCTCCTTTAACACCTTCACTGCAAATCTTGTGAAATTTTAGTAACAACACACATAAAAACACTGCAATAAAATAGTCTATCAATATGGATTGAAATAACTTGTGAATGAATATTTTTTTGTGTAAGGAAGTTTTTAAGTGTATCCAACCTCAAAAACAAAAATGCAACATATTATAGCTTACCAGACGTTTAATGTGGTGAGAGTATTAGTTGTTAAGCTGTTATTTTTCCCTTTCCCATGTCCAGCTGGTAATTCTGCCAATATCATACTACCTATAATGGATTTCAACAGGTATTTTTTTCCACTTAACTAAAAAAAAAAAAAAGCGAGTGCGCATGTGTGGAGCGTCTGGAATGGACGTGTGATCCCAGAGCTCTGCACCGACTCGGCCAACCGGGCCCATCTAAGCAAGAACCGGAGCCAGGTACTAGCCTGGCTGGTTCTCAGGAGCCCAATTAGACCAGGGGACTTCCCTGGAGTGGCGCCGGGCCCGACCGCGCAACCGCAGCACTCGCAATTGGCCATTCCATCACGCGAGGCCACCGCTTGGGCCTAAGCGGTCCCATTACTTGATGGAACCTGCTGAACAGACCTATACAGACCTCACTGTGGTCTACAGAGCCTGGGGACCCAGTGTCTCTTTTAAGCAAGAGGGGGATTTTTATATTGCATAGACAGCAGTTTCTATAAGTCACAGAAGAAGTACATGATTAATCTCCATTGAAAGGGTCAGTTACTATGAAGAAGGGGGCAGTCAGAAGGGACTTATCACGCCAGCCTGGCTTCACTGATCCGGCCCCAAAAGCAGACCCTATTTCCCTGGGATCACCACAGGTGACAGTTGATAGAGAGGACAACATGGAAGCAGGGCCAGAGGGGGGGTCACAAATTCATTCCTCGCCTGGTCCTCCTACCAGGAACTCAACTACCAGCCCAGACCCTTTCTCCAGTCTCCACTATTTCACTTTTCGAAAGGACACTTGACGAACTGATAACAACCCCACATAAGGACCAAGCAACGGGTAATTTTCCTGCTGTCTCTCCCGGTTCTCTCTCCCCCACACTACATGCTGATTTCCAGATGATGATGGAGGTTTTTTCAAAGATGCTCTCAAAAGGTTTGGCCCAAACAGCCTCTCAAATAACTTTGGTTATTCAAGCGGATCTATAAAACCTGGGAACCAGGATTGAGGCAATTGAACACAAAACAGAACAAACGGTCGCAAGGGCTAATCAGAACACGGGATCCAGGATCTTCAAGACCAGCTAGAAACAGCCCTGTCTAAAATAGACGACCTGGAAAACCGCTCAAGGAGATATAATTTCCGGATTAGGGGTCTCCCGGAGAGCATTACAGATGTCCGAGTAGTAGTCTCTGAGTTTGTCAAAGATATTATTCCGGACATTCGCGAACATCGTCTGAAACTAGACAGAGCGCACAGAGCGTTACATCCCCCTCGCTCTGCCGGATTTACCAGAGACATAGTTGTGAAACCCCATTTTTACAGTGTGAAAGAGGAGATCATGAAAGTCTCTAGGAATTCCCCTCACTTATCCATCCAAGGACATCCTATTTAAATCTTTGCGGACCTATTGCCATCTACCATTCAAAAAAGGAGATCCATGAAACCTCTCCTAGAGGTCCTCCAGAAGTCGTCTATCAAATATTGGTGGTCTTTTCCTTTCCGCCTTTCCTTCATACTCAAAAGCAAGTCTCCACTTTTCCAGAAGGAGAACATCTCTTATTACGTCTTAACCTCATCTCACAGGACTCCTCTGTCGCGCTGTCCAACAAAGCTGCGGGACCCTCCAAGAGACCATCTCCTCAGAGTCCAGTTCCTCAGCTCTGGCGTAATCAAAGATCCAAGCCCTCTAAGGATTCTCATCCTCCGTGATCCCAGTCCCCAACCTCGGGAACAAAGTTTCTGGGCTTATTGTGGCCTCTAACTCTTTGCACTGTAAAGTGCTCCCACATTTTGTCCTTCTGAGTGACTTCTTTATGAAACAGTTTTTTGTTGCTATCCAGTTTAACAACACCCCAAATGCAGGTCACAAACGCAGTACGTGATAGGTTTGTATGTTTGATGATCCCACAGGGCCATGGTCCTCGGTTTGTTACCAATTTTCATCTATGTCAGCAGAGTCAGTGGCGGGGGGGCTGGGTCCCTTTCGGGGGGCTAGACTTCCCTCTGGCTCCCTTGGTAGGAGGGCGCCCCCTGGGGAACTCCACAGAGAGCAGTCTTGACAGCTCTCATCCTTGCTAAGTTTCCTAGGGTTCGGTTAAGATTTTAGTTTAATTTTTTAGTTACGGGCCCGGTATTCGGCTGAGGCGGTTGCTTTGCGCCTCCTGCTGCCTTGGGGAACCATATGCAGATACTCCCCAAGTCAGGGGTGATTCTGCCAGTAGGGCAGATACAAATTGGTCCTTGTCTGACTTTGGGGGTGTGTCCTTTTCCCCCCAGCGCCGGACCCCAGAGGGATCGGGAGGTGAGTTTTCATCACCCCCCTCTGATTCGCTTTTTCCTATTTCCTCATCTGAAATTTACCTCTTTTACCTTCTTAACCTCTTCTTTCCCTCCTAGGCACCAGGGACACGATGATGCTGCTGAGGCGCAGTGGACATTTTCCATAGGCTCCATATATGATAGGTCCCCTAGTAAATGCGCATGGATACAGGTAAGCCTTCCCTCAGTGATGCATAGTTCACCACTTCTACATCATGGCCACGTCTGTTAATCCTGCAGGGAAACTGATTGTCGCTACACACAATGTACAAGGTCTTAACTCCCCAATGAAGAGGAAGAAATATTTCACAGCTGCCCACTCCCAGCATGTTGATGTGATTATGCTGCAGGAAAAACACTTTCCAGGGCAGTTTAAACCTAAGTATGTCCACTCTAAATACCCCCTATTCTTCCTGGCTAACGCTTCAGATAAGACTAGGGGTGTGGGAGTGTTTTTCGCCAAACGGATAGCATTCTCACCTCAGAGAGAGATCAAAGACCCTTAGGGTAGGTTTATTTTGGTATCAGGGGACTTGGGGGGTGTAATCTTTACTTTTATCTCTTACTACGCTCCAAACCAGGGCCAAGCAAAATTTTTTCAAACAATGCTTAAGCTACACTCCCCTCATCTGGAAGGGAGTGTGATAATGGGGGGTGACTCTAACCTGGTGTTTGATCACTCGCTGGACAAGTCGGGGGGTATTAAATCCTGGTTCCTCCGCCCAACAAAACATAGCCTCAAACTCGCGAAACTCCTCTATAATTTAGGGCTTGTTGATATATGGAGGGAATGTAACCCCAGAGTAAAAGATTACACTCATTACTCTGCCCCCCATCAGAGCTTGGCAAAAATAGATCACATCTTTACTCCTGTCACAATCATCCCGTGGATTACTAAAGCCTATATAAGAGACTCTCCCCTGTCGGATCACTCGCTAGTCATAATACATGTTAAAACGATCCTAGACCAAAGAGGGAAACCTCCCTGGTGATTGAACGAATCCTTGTTAAACAACCCATTACACTCTATGATTCTAGAGAAGGAACTCAAAGAATATTTTCAGCTGAACGACAATGGCGAAGTCTCTCCCTCGACACTTTGGGAGGCTCACTAGGGGGTGATGAGAGGCAGGATTATCCAGCTTTCAGCTAGGCTGAATAGGGAGAGGAAGAGTGACATTGAGAAATTAGAGAGGGACTTCCAGGCGCTTTCTAAGGCACATAAGAGGAACCCAACTCCCCAATCTAAGGTGCAACTAGAAGCAGGTAGGGTGGCCCTTAACCTTGTCTTGACCACCAAAACTGAGAGACAAATCCAATGGTCTAGAGCCCATTTCTATATGCAAAAAGACCAAATAGGTTCTAAATTGGCTGCCAGGCTGTCCCCTAGGTTTCGGTCCTTTTCTTTCCCAAAGATCAGGGATGAGGCAGGAGACTTAACCCAGAACCCCCTAAGGATCATGAGTTCATTTCAGAAATATTATGCTAGCCGTTATGAAAAGGAGCAAACATCCCCTCCCCCTATGCAAGACACCTTTCTAAATAGGATTACCCTTCCTAAACATGCCACTGAACACAGGGACTCCCTGGAACAACCGTTCACGGAAGCGGAAGTCCTGGAAGTAATTAAAAACCTCAAGAAGGGCTCAGCTCCCGGGCCTGGTGGTTTTTCCACAGGCTATTATAAAACATTTGGCCCCACCATTGCCCCCTTTCAGGCCAAACTTTTCAATTCTCTTCGGGATGGGTCTAAGCTTCAAAAGGAAGCTAATCTAGCATTTGTCTCAGTTATTCCCAAACCGGGTAAAGATCCATCGAATGTTAGCAATTATGGACCCATCTCATTAATCAATAACGACCTAAAAATCCTGACTAAAATCATGACTAATAGATTGTCCAAATGTATCAGTAAATATGTTCATAAAGACCAAGTGGGTTTCATCCCAGGCAGACAAGGCTCGGATCAGATCCGAAGAGCGGTTGATATTATCTTGCTCCTTAACTCTAACTGGGATGGAGGACCACTTCAAGAAGGATACATATTATCAGTAGATCTTCAAAAAGCATTCGACTCTGTAAGTTGGTCTTACCTGTTTGAGATATTGTCCTGATGGGGCTTTGGCCCTAAATTTATCCAGACTCTAAGAGATATATAATCTAACCCTAGCGTTCAGGTTAAATTGCAAAACTGCTTCTCGGAGCCATTCAACATTGCCAAAGGGACCAGACAGGGATGCCCCCTCTCTCCTTTGATTTTCGCAATGGTGATTGAATCACTGGCAATCTCTGTCAGAGAAAACCCTGATATTCAGGGAGTGCAGTGTGGTGGGCAAACACAAAAATGTGCTCTGTTCGCAGATGATCTGCTCTTATTCATTACATCACCCCTCTCCCCAACCCCCTGTTTTATAAAACTGCTTCAAGAATTTGGGAAAATCTCTGGGCTGCATGTAAATTGGTCTAAATATCTCCTCTCTGGCCCCCACAGTCCAGACTCAAGGAACTCTATAATTTCTCCTGGAGCCCCGACTATATTCCCTATCTGGGGGTCAGCCTGGCAGCTAATATCAAACACTCATACGAAATTAATTACCCTCCATTGTTTCGGAAGCTAACTGAAAATCTCTCCAGATGGGACCAGGAGGGTCTTTTCTGGTTTGGTAGAATAAATGCAGTAAAGATGACATTACTCCCCAGAGCCCTGTACTTTTTCAGATCCCTCCCAATCCCTCTGGAGAAACAGCAATTACAAAGTTTACAATCACGTATAATTAAGTTCATCTGGGGGAGGAAGGGTTATAGGTGTCAAACCAATGTCCTTCATAGGAAATGTTCCCAAGGGCGTCTAGCACTCCCTTGCCTATTTAAATATTACCAAGCCGCCCAATTATCACAGTTTTCAGTCATTTATGTCAGGGGGGACAAACCTGACTGGGTTTCGATGGAGAGGCAATCAGTACCGCAAAATACTATTGACATTCTTCTGGTGGGGGTTCCCTGCAAGTCGAGACCCCCGATCCTAGCACCTACCCTCTCTCACTCCATGTCCCTCTGCGATTCCATACTCAAACCACCCCTTTTGATCTCACACCTTTACCCCCTTAATCATTTGTTCAATAACCCTCAATTTCCCCTGGGTCTTGAAATTCAGGCCTTTCATTGGTGGACAAATAAAGGCTTATTCCGCATCGGACACTTTTTTACTTCCACAGGCCCTATTTCTCTATCATATTGTGTTAATAATATGGACAATGGATATGCCCCTCTCCGAGAAATTTTGCTTCCAACAAATATATAATTTCTTGGCCTCTCTTTGGAGGTCCAGAAAGGATTCAGCAGGCATCACCCCATATGAGAAGTGGTGTTCTGAGCTGCAGGATCAAAAAGGGGGCATCTCATTAATCTATGCATCACTGATAGACAATCCAACTAAGCCCCCTTATGTGTGTGAATGGGAAAGGGACCTATCTGTGGTTTGGGATGTGGATAAGTGGAGCTCCATGTTTCAGAGATCCCTCAAAGGGATGATAAACATCGCCTTAAAGGAGGCCAATCTTAAGGTCTTCATGCGCTGGTATCTGGTCCCATCTAGATTGGCGGCTATGTTTCCGAATGCTTTGGATCTTTGTTTCCGGGGCTGTGGCCTCTCGGGCTCCTTTATCCACATCTGGTGGGAATGCCCCCGCATCCGAGGTTTCTGGAATAGAATCTTTCACCTCCTAAGAAGGATCTCGAGACAGGCGATCCCCCAAAATCTAGAAACGGTCCTTCTCAACGCTAGACCGTATGGGCTTTCCAAGTCCTTCTTTAAACTGATTCATTTTATCCTACTGTGAGCTAAAATTACAATTGCCAGGGCTTGGAAGCATCCCTCTGTCTCTTTCTATGCTGCCAAACAAAAAGTTTCTTGGATCATGACACAGGAGAGGCTTGCTAATACAATTCTTGACTCTTCGCCTAAATTTGATTTCATTTGGAAACCCTGGAAGAAATACCTTAATCTGCCTGTATGATATAACAAATGTCTTACTACTAGACTATATTCCCTGGTGCCCTTCTTCACTTTACTCACCTCTTTTTATCCTCCCTCTCCTTCTCTGTCCTAGCTGTCTCCCTATTCTTTGGTAGATAATTCTTTCTTTACCATTTTGACTCTAACCATGCAGTTGGCACTTGCCCAGCGCAAACTAGCTCCTGGTCTAGGTTCAGACGCTAGGGCTTGTCTCTATAAATTCTAAGTTACTAGTCCGGGGCTGTAGTGCAGTTCATTTTTATTGTTGCCCTAACTTTTTGGGTTTCTTTAAGAGTAGCAAGGGTTTTCAGGGCTCCTCTGGTCTTACAGATTACTTACTGGTATAGTAAGATGCGTATCATTCCTAAGACTGTGGGGGGATTCCCGTGACCTGGTTGCCGCCTCGATGTCACGTGACTCACAGCTTGCTCCCTTTAGGGGTGGGTTTTGGGACATCCGGGAGGGGGGGAAGTGGAAGGGTGAGCAAACTTTGATGTCTTCCATACGGTCATATCTTTTTTTGTTTCTGTTTACCTTGCCCTGTACATTGCTACCTAGTCAGCCCTGTGAGGCCGAGTTATACTCTATTGTACTTGCTATCTTGGTTGAGTCCTATATGAATATTAGGATGGTGGTTTGTTTATCTTTCCTGTATAAAACTCAATAAAAACTATTAAAACGAAAAAAAAAAAAAAAAACTGCCACCACATCTAAGGACTGGAAAGCTTCAATATATATATTTTCTTTCTTGTGTTTAGATATACAGTACTGGATGCAATTCCACTGCTGTTCAGTAACTGCAGTCAAACTATTACTCCATAAGGAGAGTTCAATACTGGTGCGAATATAAATCTGTGATGTCAGTGTTTTCTCCGAGTCCAACCAACTTTTATACTGTTTTGAGCCATGATGAATAGGGAGAGGTGTTGCCCCCCAAAATGTGTTGGTTTTTTAACTTTTTTTAACGACTTGCTTACTGGGCACTTAAACCCCCCACCTGCCCAGACCAATTTTCGGCTTTCAGCACTGTCGCATTTTGAATGACAATTGCGCGGTATAATTTTTTGCGCTATAAACAAACAAAGAGCGATGATTTTGAAAAAAGAACAATATTTTTTACTTTTTGCTATAGTAAATATCCCCAAAAAAATATATATAAAAAAATTATTTATCGAGTTTGGCCGATATATATTCTTCTACATATTTTTGGTAAAAAAAATCGCAATCGGCGTATATTGATTGGTTTGCACAAAAGTTATCGCATCTCTACAAACTGGGAATTGATTTATGGCGTTTTTATTTATTTATTTTTTTTTACTAGTAATGGCGGCGATCTGTGATTTTTATCGGGACTGCAATATTGCAGCGGACATGTTGGAAATTGTTGACACTTTTTTTGGGACCAATGACATTTATACAGTGATCAGAAATGTAAATGTCCACTGATTACTGTATAAATGTCATTGGCAGGGAATGGGGTTTATACTAAGGGGGCAGTGAAGGGGTTAACTGTGTTCCCTGTATGTATCCTAACTGTATGGGGGCTGGGCTGGCAGGGACATAACAGATCTCACTGATCCCAGTGACAGGGATCAGTAGATCTGTCATGTCTCCTCTCACAGAACGGAGAACCGTCGGGTTTACATCAGCGGTTCCCCGTTCTGCTGCTCTAACAGGCGATCACGGGTCACGAGCGGACATCGAGTCCGCCCGACCCACGGCACACCCACGCAGCATGCGGCAGCCGAGAGAGCATGCCGCCGCCTGTGAATGCACTCCAGGAGCGTGCAAAGGGACATCCCCCCGCCAATTGAGATCCGCGATATAGCCATCTTTCGGCTATAGCATGGATCTGGACCGGTTAAATAACATTTAAAATTATTATGTACTCTTCCATCTGGTCTTGGTCTGGTTCTTTTTTTTCTGTATTTCTATGGTTTAAGAAATAAAAACTTGACAGATGGTCTAACCTTTCCCCCACACCATCCAAAACTAAAAAAAAAAGGTTTGCCTAGAGATACACTTTAAATCCCCCTCCTTCAAAATGTAACCATTAAAGTGATTGTAAAGTCTTTTTTTTTTTTTTTTTTTTAATAGCAATAACAAACGTGTCATACCTACCTCCTCTGTGTAGTGTTTTTGCACAGAGCAGCCCAGATCCTCCTCTTCTCAGGTCCCTCTTCTGTGCTCCTAGCCCCTCCCTCCTGTTGAGTGCCCCCACAGCAAGCAACTTGCTATGGGGGCACCCGAGTCGAGCTGCAGCTTTGTGTGTCCATTTAGACTGTGGTTTGGCCCCGACCCTTCTCTGTCTTGATTGGCTAATTGACTTTGATTGACAGTAGCGGGATTCAATGGGGCTGCTGCTGTGTCTCTGCTAATCGGGAGGGAGAGTCCCAGGCGGCTGAGACATTTGTCGACATCGCTAAACAGAGATGGGGCTCCGGTTAGTATTAGGGGGGCCAAGGGGGCTGCTACACACAGAAGGCTTTTTATCTTAATACATAGGATGCATTGAGATACAAAACCTTCTGACTTTACAACCCCTTTAACCACTTCAGCCCCGGAAGGATTTGCTGCTTTAGGACCGGAGCCCTTTTTGCAATTTGGCACTTCGCCGCTTCAAATGGTAATTGCGCGGTCATGCAACGCAGTAGCTGGCGCGTTAATGGTAAACTTCGCCGCTTCACGGTTTAACGTTTTTCCCGAGGCCAGGATTTC
>BLSH010122148.1:258842-275430 GCA_018402905.1 Glandirana rugosa | reverse complement strand
GACAGGTAGTGAAAGGGTTAACTGGGGGGTGATCAGGGGGCGATCAAGGGGTTAAATGTGCCTATGTGGCCTGGTGTTAGTGTAGTGTTGGTGCACTCACGTTTTTAGCTGCTTCTTCTTCCTCTCTGATGTCGAAAAGGACATCAGGGAGGAAGAGGAGTGAACTTCCCCTGCCTCTGTTTACATTTACAGAGGCAGGGGAACATTTCATTGGCAGGGGCGATCTACAGAGCCAGGCCAAAAATCATTGGCCTGGCACTGTAGATTGAAAGGCCCTCTGTCAAATGCGCTTGCATCGGCCGCGCCTAGGGGGCGCGCGCGCGCACACGGCTCGTGATCGCGGCCGCCGTCATATGACGGCGATTTGCGCTCACGAGCCACCTTGCCGCCGTCAAATGCCGATCGGCGGTCGGCAAGGGGTTAACTTTTCCCTAAGCTGTACTCTAACACTTAACCTAATTCTTAAAATGGTTCTAAAGGCTGGAGGTTTTTTACCTTCATGCATTCTAGGCATGACTGGCTCTCACTGCTGCCAGTCACAGCTAGTGAGGAGGGAATGGGGCCAAGCCCTGTTCTGTGTGTCTTATGGACACACAGATTGGGGCTCGGAGACTGTTTGCTATGGGGCATTTGGAGAAGAGGAGGAGCCAGGAGCGGATGTAGGGAGCTAGAGAAGAGGAGTATTGGGGCTGCTCTGACCTAAGAGTTAAAGTAAACCCCTAATTGTTGACCCTACAATTAAGTAACACTTATTATTCAGTATTAGGGGTGTTGCTGACACCCAGGGCATGTGCCGTGCATCTCCTGCCGGGTTCTCAAAGCCATGACCACCCAGAGCTGCAGCAGCCAGCATATCTTCCTGCCATGCTGTCTGTTAATAGAATTTAGAGCTTACAGAAACCTCCATAGGCTCTTTCACTGCTCTGTCATGTGACACAAGTCCAGGGGGAACACCTGAGAAATTCCCTTGCTCACCATACTGCAAATGATGTCTATTAAGTTCAGGGAGGGAGAGGGGAATTGTGCTGGCTGGTCATAATGACCTGGGGTGACGGGAGTGAGAATTAACGTTTGTGATGGAATTAGAGATTTGAGAGGGATAAAGACTCGTGCTGGGAGGAGAGATTTGGGGGAGGTGAAGACTTGTGCTTAGAGGGAAGTTTTCGAAGGGATGGAGATTTGTGCAGGTAGGGGGGATTTCAGCAGAATTGGGAGATTAGTACTGGGATGAGGGAGACCCCTGCACTCTGTGTTACACACCCATGACTCATACACTCTATACGTTACATATCCCTAACCCTGCGCTCTGTGTAATACATATTCCTGACCCCTGTGCTATGTAAGTTAACCACTCCTGACCACTGCACTTTGTACATACTTTTTGATCCCTGGAAGATGTAGTTTGAAAGAGGAACTCTGCTATGAAAATTGGTGAACTGGTGGACTACAATTCCAGGAGAGAGACTGTTAGGAACTGGCGAGAGGAGCTGTATTTTCACTGGCTGTAGACCAAAGGACTTATTCTGGCTGCGAGGGGATTGAGGAGTGCACATCGCTATTCCTATGTGAATGCTTGCATTCTACAACTTGGCAGCCTGAGACAGAAAGCCAGAGTGCTGCTATCCAATAAACTGAGGACCGGGATCACCTGGATGCAGAGCCGAAAGGGAACCAACAGCTGAGTGCCTGGAGTGAGGTTTGCTGTATTGCTGCAACTGATTTATTACTACTAGCAGAGACTGAGTATATAGAGACCGACCATCTACCTAGTGCCTACTTACCACTTACTGCACCACCTTAAAAAGTAGGGGCCAACACTAGCCAGCTAAAGGTCTAGAGCTAGGAACTGTTTATCAACCAACTGCTGCACTGGAACTTTGCCCTGATTGCCCATAGTTAGAGTTACCTCTTTAGGGAGCAGTGGCATGTTGTCTTAGTAACTTTGGATCCCCCCAGCTATTTGCCTGTGTGACCAGAGTTACTCTGGACTTCACTGAGAGGAATGTTGTTTCTGAAGATAAGCGCAAGTAACTGTTTATGTTTTGAACTGTTTTACAAACATACTGATTTTTAGTCACACTCTGCTCTGTCTGTTGCTATAGTTTTATAGAGACTATGCTATGCAGCCGCAGGTTACTCTGATCTGAGCCACAAAGACATGTGTTGTGAAGAGCCCATGTTTGTACATCTTTCATTATCTATTGTTAATTACAGTTTAAATCAGTGGTTCTCAACTCCAGTCCTCGGGACCCACTAACAGGTCAAGTTTGCAGGATAACTGAAATGCATCACAGGTGATATCATTTGCTGCTGCAGTATTCTAGCCTGCATCTCCCCAAGGTAATACTTACAATCTGGCCTGTTGGTGGGTCCCGAGGACCGGAGTTAAGAACCACTGGTTTAAATTATACATGCTCCTTGCCATTCTGACCCTGTTTTGCATGATTATTTCTACTTTACACTTGTTTAGTAAACTGCAAGGTCCAGTTACTCTCTCTTGGATCATTAGGCCCATTACCAATCCTGTTACACTTGACGTTTACAAATAGGACATGCATGTCAGACAATGGTGGTGGGTAGTACTACTCCAGAGGGAGGCAGGCAACCTACCACCCCTGCAAAAATTTACCCCTTATTCCTAACAGGATTCCTGCAAAAAATGTTATTATGTTTATACAGAATGTAGCATACTTCACCAGGTCAGGTAAAAGAGATTACAAGGCCTGATTTGATCATATGGGATGGTAGCCATTGCCCCCTTGGGGGTTGCCTAAAGTATTGGTTCCACCTGTCACACTGCCCTCAATCACCTTCTTCCACACATCACAAGAACAGGCCGTTACTTTGTTTTGTTGTTTTATTAGGGGATTAAACTTGTATGGGGAAAGGGGTAATTATGGGATGCCCAAGGATTAACAGTTCTTTCACGGCGCCTTGTATATACACTCCAGTAAATACACTTCTCTTCTTCCTCCAGCACAATCTTGCTTCTCAGTTATTTCCTCTTGCTCTCTCCTATGCAAACTTCTTCAGCCTAGATAGCACATGGTGAGGCCTGTTGTTACTTTAGCACAGCCTCAGGACTGCCCATTACAGGCAGGGACCGCAGGTCCTTATAATGGAGGAAAAGTTATTTGAAGTGCTAGCTAGCCATGATGGACTACTGCTCCCAGCCCATCCTCTTGCAGGCCCTGCCAGCCCTCCTGGCTGCAACGGCCCTCTCCACTGCCACCATGATACCACAGTCCCAACTGGCTCTTGCGCCCTTCTCAGACTGTCTCTCACTCCAATCTGCTCCGGTGTGCATCTTCCAGCTTCCCAGGGTGTGTATCACTCACCGACACCTGACACTTGTAGTTCCTCTCCTTGAGATCTCTCTGGCACTACTCTCTCCTGCTGTCCTTCTCTTGCTCTCTCATTTGTGCCTCTGTTCCGAGATCTCACACTCCTCCCAAAGTCACCTCCCCCAGACTGGGGGTTCCCTCACGGCCCCCACAGCTTCCGTACTACTCATCGCCATCTCTTCCACCCAAACTCTTTTCCCTGGCTGGGCTGACCCCAGGTATTTGAGAAGGCCTGCCCCCTACCAATCCAGATTGGGGATTGGTCAGGGCTTCCCAAAAACCTCAGGCAGTTCCACCCCTCTTGCACACCCTTTCTTCTAGAACCCTCTAGAAGCAGAAAGGGGAGGTAACCGAGAGGTGTCACTACCTGTGAGTCACCAATCGCTGCCTGAGCCACTCCCAGCCCAGAATCAAAACAATCAGGCCTGACTTTGAGTCCGGTGTGACTAAATTTGCCTCACCTAGCAAAAATCTCTCTCTGGCACTTACCTAAGGTAGAGGGCACTATAGGATTATGCCCACTCAGGAGGCAGAACTGGCCATTAATAACCTTACAAGGGGAAGCAGGAAGAAGAATCCTGCAAGCGAGAAGAATCCTGCACCTCCCAGTGGAAGACCAGTACTTCCTTGAGAAGATAGTTGAGAGCTTAGAAGAGGTGTCATGTGGCAACATTAGGACACCTTAAGGCTCATTTAATCTCCACAAAGTAGAGAGCAGAATATTCCACTTTGCAATATGCACTGCAACTCCAAAACATAGCAGCAGATATACTGTACATCAAAGGGAATGGGGCTGAGTATGCCAAATGGCTGAATGAACACTTTGTTGATGGACTGCTGCTTTCAGAAGGAAGAGAAACCTTGTAAGAGCAGGATAGAAGCGACTCCAATTTTAAGTTCCACAAACTGTTAGTAGTGACCATTGTATGTCAGAAGCAGAGACATACAGGCTTGGATGCACCCAAAGCCGTCGTAGGTCGGAAACCAATAGAACCACCCACAACCAAGAAGAAAGCTCCATGGGAGCTAACAATCTGGAAGGAATGGCTCAGCACCAGACAAACAGACAGACAAACACAGCCTCTGAGCCAGCCAAGGTGGGTAAAGTCACTATCCCCATGATGGGGCTGTAAAAGGGGGACATCTGCAGAGAGACTGCCTTAACACTACACAATAAAAGTTATTAGACTAGAACCCTCTGCAGCCATGAGTTAAGAAGGGGATGGTAAAGTTGAATGACCCCCCTATCCAAGAATCAAAGATGAGGATAAAGAAGCTGAAGAGATAGAAAGACCTGACTTGACTATAGAAAGGCATAAAAATAGGCCTCAGATAAACCTTATCCACATACTAAAAGAGGAACCAGTGGTTGCCCTCCAATAGAAGTCTAGTCCTAGAAAAAGATCAAAACTTCTACCAGAAACCAACAAACTCTTGAGTAAGTTATCCTGTCTTGTCCTGAGGGATTATATACTGTACTGAAGAATACATTACTATCATTACTCATCAATGACCTAAGAAGTTGTACTGTCAAGGTCTTCAGCCCTCCCTATGACAGGAAAAAAACACATAGAAGTAAAACACTGGGGTGTTCACAAAATGTCCACCTAGTGCAAGAGACAAGACAGGCGTCTTTCAGTTGGTTGGACAAGATTGCCAACAGTGTGTGGTCTGTTCAACGTGAAAGGGTGCTGAGGCCTGAATTCCAATTTCAAATTAGCACACATCTGCCCCCTTAGAAGTACTGACTATTGACTGTCTTTCGACAGACCTGCAACCAGACTGCCAAGGCCACCATCCCGAAGTAATGAAGTACTTCTGTCTTCCCCATGGCTGTCGGCAGAAGATACTTTCAGACAAAGGACCCTGTTTTGAGGGCCACTCACTAAGCATTAATAAGTTACACACAACCCTATACCACCCACAAGCCAATTGGGCATGTGAGAGGTTCAATCACACCCTCATACAACTACTAAGAGGTTTAGCTCATGAGAGATGATGAGAAATAGCCCATTACTTAGTTGCAGTGGTCTAAAAATGCAATCATACAGTATAACCCCTGACATCCAGCATACAGTACCTTGTTATGTTTGGCAATATTTTTGGGAGGATCCACAGACCTATGGACCACAGTGTCCACAGAAGAACTTGAATACAAACTCTGACTTCCTGAATTTGGCAGGGGAAACAACCCCTGTCTAAAGTCCAACAGTTCATTAAAGAGTGGCTTAAGGTAAAACAAGGAGTTGAAAAAATCTCACTTTTAAATCGGACAGAGTGCTAGACCAACAATAAGGAGCACATCAGCAAGGAAAACCGCAAACACAGTGGGTAGATATTTCATAGAGTTGCCCTATAACAGCCTATTTTAGGTGTGCCAGTCTACAATATCCAGAGGGAAGATACCCAAGAAAACACTAAGGTACTTATACCCTAAATTTCCCAAACCCACATAGACTCACAGAGAGGGGTCTTTCGGATGACCTTTTCAAATTTGTGTGCCATAAACATTTTGCTACCAGGGGATCAATGGTGGCCTCCTGCTTTTCCACCACTATCATTGATGCCCCCAGGAGAAGCTATGGATCCTGACAATATTATACAGCCCAATGATCATTCAGCTGATTTCCATGCTCCCATTAAAAACACCCATTTTCCTAGATGATGGAATCGAAACTCAATCCCCGAGGTGCTTCAAGATGCACAGCATGAATTTGTATGGTCTGCAAACTTGCCAGGGACAGCACGTTCAAGTGGGGTGGAGTATAGCACAGCTCCCATTTACTCACTATGCTCAGATAAAGACAAATGCTCCTTTGACTCCTTTTTCCACAACTGGGTTCCTCCTATCAGCGGTTTGCCTTTGTTACCAGAACTACCCTGGACTTCACTGAGAGAGATGTTGTTTATGAGGATAAGCACAAGCAATTGTGTTCTGAACTGTTTTAATAAATTGTGATTCTCAGCTAGACTCTCTGTTGTTGTAGAGTCTTATAAAGACCATGCTATACAGCCACATGTTACCATTATTGAACCACAGAGATACTGTGGCTGTGGCATAAAATCTGTTTTGCATTGTTCTGCAGTGTATGCATACTCCTTGCCATCCTGACCTTGTTTTCATTATTGATTCTACTTTGTACTTGTTTAGTAAACTGTAGGTTACAGGTACTCCCTGTCTGATCATTCGGCTAATTTCCAATCCTACTATAATACTCATCTGTGTACTCCACATTAAAGGCACGTGTTTTATGCTAAGCCATTGTGTTTTACTTTTATATTTGTACAGTATATACTCGATCATCATAACAAATGAAAAGAGTAAGTCCTCCCAGCAGGGACATAGACATCAATTAAAAAGCTGACACAGGTTCTAACCCCTAACCACTCTAATTGGAACAATTTTTTTTTCTACAAATGTTGAGATAATATCAGCCACACAAGGAGTGCATTGTTTGTACTGCAAATAGACCCATAAGGAATCTTTATGCACAAAAAACATAACCGCACTTAGGCTCCTTTCACACTGAGGTGCTTTACAGGCGCTATTTAGCTAAAAATAGGGTCTGTTAAGCGCCTCAAAATACCCCCCCAATCCACCCCAATTTGAAAGCCCTGAGTGCTTTCACACTGGGCCGGTACGTTTGCAGGACATTACAAAAAGTCTTGCAAGCAGCATCTTTGGAGCGGTAAGGTGAGCGGTGTATATACCACTCCACTACCGCCCCTGCCATTGAAATGAATGGCAAGCGCTTCCGAAGCAGCTGCACACCGCATTGGTAGCACGGAGCTCCAGCAATTTTGACCCCGTTTTAACCCCTTGTGCATAGCGGAGCCCTATTGCTGGTAAAACTAGCGGGGTTTTACCTCGACCACGGCTAAGCCTGCAGTGTGAAAGTACCCTTAAGCAATCCAGCAACTCTTGAACATTCACATGTATACAGTATATTGTGAAGCATGAGGGATAAGTACATTGGTTGATACTAGACATGTGCATGACGAAAACATTTTTTTGTTTCATTTAGATCCTGTAATCTAGTTATTTAGTTTCATTAAATTTGGATGATTCGCTCAATTCGTATTCTGAATTCGTATTCAAAATTCGTTTTCTCTTTTTTTGCATTTTCTTTGAATTTACCATTAAAGAAAAATCTTTATCAAATTATTACAATGACTCTTTAAATCACCTTTGGCTTAACAAAAACAGCATTATTACGAAATGGTACTCTAATAACACACACAGTCTTTGATTTCAGAAATATGTTTACAGTTCAAATTTGAATGACATTTGATGTAAAATTAGATTGGAATTTCAATTCAAATTTAATTTTGTTATTCGGAAAATTTGGTAAATTTTGTTTATACTGTAATTCCGGTGTTCTCATATATTTTCGAATAACAAAAAAATTGTCAGAATATCTATTCGGAATGAAACGATCCACACATGCTTAGTTGATACTGTATATGAGCCTTAAGCCGGGTACACATGGGCTGAATGTCCAGAGACAACGGCCAGTTCAAGAAAAAACGTCCGACATTTCGGCCTGTGTGTATTTCAGTCTGTCTGACAGAAGGCGGATGTCTATCAGACAAGCATGTTGGCAAACCAGCATCTGACCAACTCCTGATAAGCACTCTCAGCCAATGGCAGAGAGCTCTGATCAGAGTTTTCTGACGGGGGTGCTCTTAAGGGGGGGGGGGGCGCATCTCCGTCCCCCTGGCAAAAGATAACAGCTCAGCGGGGGAGATCATCAAAATAACCTTGTATGGTTAGTACAGCGGCTACGAGTCCGACTGGAGCTGACAGTTTTTTTCCGTTCAAAAACAAACCTAATAGTGTGTACCCGGTTTAACCACTTCAGCCCCGGAAGAATTTTGCACTTTAGGACCAGAGCACTTTTTGCGATTCGGCGCTGCGTCGCTTTAACTGACAATTGCACGGTCGTGCGACGTTGTACCCAAACAAAATTTGCGTCCTTTTTTTCCCACAAATAGAGCTTTCTTTTGGTGGTATTTGATCGCCTCTGCGTCATTTCTTATCGCCGCTATAAACAAAAGAAGAGCGACCATTTTGCAAAAAAACCCAAATTTCTTACTTTTTGCTAAAATTCAAATCCAAAAAAAAAAATATAAAAAAACATTTTTTTTCACCGTTTTTGGCCGATTTATATAATTCCTCATATTTGCAATAAAAAAAATCGCAATTGGTGTTTATTGATTGGTTTGCGCAAAAGTGGCCGCGTTTACGGATGATGAGAATTCATTTCTGGGGTTTTTATTTTTTACTAGTAATGGCGGTGATCTGTGATTTTTAGCGGTAATGCGATATTGGGGGGGACATGTCGGAACATTTTGACACTTTTTTGGGACCAATGACATTTATTCAGCGATCAGAAATTTAAATGTCCACTGATTACTGTATAAATGTCATTGGCAGTGAAGGGGTTAACCTGCAGGGGGAGAGCTAGGGGTTAACTGTGTTCCCTGGGTGTGTCCTTACTGTGGGGGGGTTGGGCTAACATGGGCATGAGAGATCTAACTGATCCCAGTGACAGGGATCAGTAGATCTCTCATGCCCCACTGACAGGGCGGGGAACCGCCGTGTTTACATCGGCGGTTCCCCGTTCTTTTCCCTGTAGCCGCTCATCGCGGCTCGCCGGCAGACATCGGGTCCACCCCAGCCGTGGGCACACTCCCCAGGAGTGCGGCGCGCGCGCCCCCTGGTGGCCAAATGTGAATCGCCGCTTATTTACGGCGATTCGCGCAGGGCTCCCCGACTGCCGCCGTGAAAAGACGGCGCACGGTCTGGAACCGGTTAAGGACAGACATGTGCAGAGCGAAAAAAATGTTTTGTTTCGTTTTGATTTGTTACTTACATAAATTTGTTTAGCTAGATGTGTTTGATTTGTTTAATTCATTTTTGGAATTTGTTTCATTTATTCATTTTCAAATCGATTCGAAAAGTTTTCGAATCAATTTTGAATAGTTTTTGAATTCGAAAAGTTTTCAAATTCAAATTGTTTTTAAATTTCAAATTTGAGCAATTTTCGAATTCAGTTTTCCAATTTCCAAGGAGAATGGGTTGGAGTGCAAAGTGAAGGAATGGAATGAAAAAAGATAGAATACAATAGAGGGGAATATAACAGAAAATGAAAGAATATAATGTGGTGGAGTGGAACAGAGTTGTATTCTATTCTTTTGTTTTCTGTTATATTCTTTTGTAGTCTATTGTTTTTTTCCTGTTCTATTCCTTTATTTTCTATTCTATTTTGTTCTCTTTGGAAATTGGAAAAATATTCAAATTCAAAGACTTTTCAAATTTGAAAACGATTTGAATTCAAAAAGTATCCGAAAACTATTTGAAAACTATTTGAATTCGAATTTCGTGCAATTTTTTTTTTGTTATTTCGGATTCGTTTATATTCTGTACTATTGTAATTCAGAAATTCAGGTACATACGTATTTCTAAAAAATGAAAATTTGTCCGAATTTTAATACGGAACAAAACGAACCACATATGTCTAAAGGATACCATTTAGAATGATTGACGGTGACATACAGCACTTTAATATATGTTGTTGTAAAAGGTTTATTAAGTGAGGTAGGTAAAAATAGAAAGAGATATTAAAAAATGTAAACATCCTTGCATACTAGTTTATAATTTATTACATAAAACATTATCAAGTAATATAAAGAAAAATAAGCAATAATTATGAATGGACTCCCAACAGAATAACATACTGTTTCAACATATTATCTGTTAGAAACAAATCTCACTAAGGTAACTGAAACTATTAAAAAAATCATGTTTTCTAACAGCCATTTACTATATGTAGTAAAATAATAAAAATATTCACAGTTTTAACAGATGTAATACTGAAGATCCCTAAACAGTTATCGGTTGTCATTCATCATAAATAAACAATAGTGATACAGGCTGGATGTTGGGATCTGTACACATGGCATTTGGGGTCAGTGTACATTGCAGTCAGTTAATTCCTGAGCACAAACAACATAGCATGTTGTGGCAAAAATGCTGTGGCATGTTTTGGTGCAGCTGAAGCCCATTGATTTCAATGGGTGGCCTTAATGCAGCAGACATTAATGCATGACACATTACAAAAATGAAAATGGGCCCTAAGGTTCATCCTGTAATGTTATCCTCTCTCTGTTCATGCATCCTCTTCAGGGGGAATACAGCCAAATTGCTGTTTTAATTGCTGTCTGAGACCCTGGTGTTGAAACTTCCTCTTGCTTCCAGTATCAATGACAATGTTATCACCTAAACAGGAAATGAGGGGTGGATTTTCCAATGGAGACGCAAACAGTAATAAAACTCGACACTAAAGCTGAAACACAGTTGAGAAAAGCTTTTTCCTTGTGTAGCCAGTTTTGTGATCTAGATATACCTGCCAGAATGCATAGACAGGTCCATAAGCTTTATTTTCTATACTGCAGTTAAGCAGTACAGTTTGGCCACTTTAATACCCCTTCCCATCCCATCCTTCCAACTGGCTAAAAAAAAGAATATCAGCACACTAATAACATCATCACTCTGTTCTCTCCTACTATTGCAAGCTTCCAGCATTGCATGGATTGAATGTTGTATAGCTTGATAATACTGAATCCTAATCCCTTTTTCAGAATTTTACTGTCTAGAAGATTAAAGACAGATTCAAGTACTTGTACTAGTTGATATATAAATACATATATATAATCATTTTTATAGCATACATAATTGGGTTATGCCTGCCTGTAAATACAATTTCACACATTTGTTTCCTTTAGCTGAAGTAAAACTGCTAAATGGGAAGGTTTTTCTGTTGTAAGGCATTGCATTTTGTTTGACACTAAAGCTGTCTTCACATTGAACACCCAAGTATGTGAAGAGGTAGTCAAAGACATATGAATTTTCTTGGCTCATGACTGGATATCTAAATTGAATATAGCTTCACTGAGCTAAATTAAAAATGCTGTTCTTTAATGAGTTAACCTCACATTGGCAAAATCATTTGTTGTTGCAATTCTCAATTAAATAAAATTCCACTGTCATAAAAAAAAATAATGTAAAAAAATGATATACCATTCAATATATATATATATATATATATATATATATATAAAACATTCTAATTCTAACATTCTAATATACATATAAATAATATACATATCAATAATATACATATAAATAAAACTTTCTAATTCTAACATTCTAATATACATATAAATAATATACATAACATTCTAATTCATTATTACTATTCACTATTATTCTAATACATATAAATATAACATTCTAATTTACCTCCATTCAATCTGCATGTGTGTGTTGTAATGGTGAACATTGGCACCCCAGATGTTTTGGAACTACATTTCCCATTATGATCATGCACTCTGCAGTGTAGTTGAGCATCATGGGAAATGTAGTTCCAAATCATCTGGGGTGCCAAGGTTCGCTATCACTGCAATATAGCATCCTGTTTTTTTTTTACAATGTTGATTACAGAATGTCCCAAGAAATTACATTTTCTATTAATGTGATTGGTTGCTTTCCCCAGAAGATACTTTCAAAAGTGCATTCGCTTCGAATGGAATCCATACACTGCAGTTTTCTCATTACAACACTGAGATTGCTCAGGTGACTAAAATGAAGGCAAGTCCACTGATTTACAAAACAGTTTGAAAATAGGTATTGTGATAAATAACCTTTTCTTCAGAAAAGAGGAAGGTATGAAAATGAAAAATGATTCATTAAAATCTATGAAATGTAGTTTTTTTCCCCCTCAACAAAACTTTAAAGCATGCTGTTTAGTTACATTGGAGGTACCAGTTATCGGTTGGACAGAGCATTGCTGCTTTAATAATTTTTTTTTTTTTTAATGAATCTATATTCTTAGATCTTCATTGTTCCAGGAATGAATTTTAATGACATGGAGTTCTGTTGCTAGAGGTTTTTCCTCTGGACAAGGGTTAGCTTGTGGCTGGCACTCTGATGGATAGACACACCTCCCAACTCTGCACTGACAAGGGTGGTACCAGCAAAATATGGATCCTCCAATGAAGAAGAGCAGGGCAGTTGGCCATCCGAGCATGACAGCCTCACCAATTTCCTGCTGTTGGACACTTTTACAATAGGAAAAGCAAACGGCTCTCATGATGTTGACGGCTACGAGTGTCACAGGCATTAGAACGAGAATTCCAGCAATAATGTAACTGATACCAGTCAAAAGAAGTAGGCAGCGACGGATGTCTAGGTTCTTCCTGCAGCACTTGTTCAACAGCATGCCAATAAGACCATTCAAAAACCCAACAACTGCTGCCAACACTGCAAAGGCCATAAGCACTTTGGAAATCTTCAGGTCTGGAGTCAGTGCATTGGATACAGAATAGGACTGACAAGACATTGGATGGTTGCTTTGCCTCACGCAGGTTACCCATAGCCCATCCCAACGGCTTATCCAATGTCCATCAAGACGCTTGCCATAGCCATCGCTTTCTACTACAATAGACACTCTCCAATGGGGAATCCAGCAGATGGCAATTGTGAGAATCATGGCTATGCCACCCAATATCATGGCAATGGACTGGACTATACAAGGAATCATGATAGCACTAGGCTTGGGTCTTTTCTAAGATGAGAAATGATCTGTCAGAAAGGAGAATCACACCTTTTCAATTTGATTGTTTAGAGTCAACAATTTGATGACCACTGTCTCTTGCTCTGTTCAGTATCCTTGTTTTGAATGTCTTTTCTTGGAGCGTCTCCTTTTTTAAACTGTGTCTTCTTTTTAGATACTTAACGTCTCTTCTTTGGATATTCACTGACCTGTCCTTGATCTGAGTATTTAGATTGGTTGTCCAGCTTCTTCTCTTTGACTGTTCAGTGTCTTCTCTCTGGATGCTCAGTGTCTTTCCTTCGAATATCCAGTGTGCTCTCCTTTAGTGTTCACAGGTCTCAGTTTCAGCAAGTTCTGGAAAACAGTGCCCTTCCAGTCAATTTATTATTGCTCTGGCATGTTTATGAAGTATGTTCTGTTCTACATAACTTGTCAGGCGTGGCATAAGCAAAACGTCCAGTCTAAACACAACTCAGTGATCCAGCTCAGCACACCTGAGGCTATGAAAACCCGTCACTCTCAGCATAGGGAAATGAGATGTCTAAGGGTTGTCTAAGGGGAAGCTGTGATAAATGTGTTTAGTATGTGGTATGGTGTGTACATACAGTACATACGGTACATTATGTACAACACTGAAAAACTAATAGTAAGCATGTGAGTATCTAAACTAGCTGTTAAGTTGTTTCAGCTGACATTTTGACACATAAAGGGAATTATATACGTACTGTACATTGACTTCTGCCTATGTACAAACTCTCAATCTCTCAGATGACTCCAATTTATCACTGTGATAATTAAGTGGGGCACTAAATATTTTTATTAAAATAAAAGGAATAAGCAATGCTATTACTGAACTAATAATATATATATATATATGGTCCAAAGACATTGCACTAATGACACAAAGTTACCAAATATATGTGTATATATATATATATATATATATATATATATATATTATTTCCAAATATAACACATCAGTCCTAAACCCTATTCCAGTGTAAATAAATAAAGTGCAGATAGATCCAACTGATTTTTTTCCCTTTCCCATTTCCAGCTGGTAATTCTGCCAATATCATACTACCTATAATGAATTTCTGGCAGGATCAACAGGTATTATTTTCCACTTATTTAAAAAACAAATTAAAGAAAGCAGCCAACACACACCTAAGGACGGGAAAGCTTCAATATATACTGTATGTATACATTTCTTGTATTTAGACATACTGTACTGCATGCAATTCCATTGCTGTTCTGTAACTGCTGTCAAGTTATTACTCCATGAGGAGAGTTAAATACTGGTTCTAATAAACCCTTACCGGAACAGGACGACCCTCTATTATGGAAGGTCAGAGTAAGCCAGGTTTAAACTCCAGATATGGTAGTCCCTCCGGCTCGCACAGACGCCCTCAGCAAGTCAACCTCTCCTTCTGCTGCTTTCCAATACAGCTCAACAACATGGTCCCATGTGGCAAGCAAGCACGATCATATAATAAAGCATAAACAGCCCATAGTGCAGACAATCTTGACAAGATGTTTATTATAAAAAATAGATCCACTCACATGTTGGGGAAATAAAAACAGCGTCCTGTATGTTGATTCCGGCGTCCAGCCACAAAGATGGCGCCCGTTCATCCACTTCCTAGTCACGTGTGTCAAACGTCAAAACGTCCCTTGGCTCCACCCAACGTGTTTCGTCATAAGAGTGACGTTGTCAGGGGTGTGGCCGCACACATGTGAGTGGATCTATTTTTTATAATAAACATCTTGTCAAGATTGTCTGCACTATGGGCTGTTTATGCTTTATTATATGATTGTGCTTGCTTGCCACATGGGACCATGTTGTTGAGCCATATTGGAAAGCAGCAGAAGGAGAGGTTGACTTGCTGAGGGCGTCTGTGCGAGCCGGAGGGACTACCATATCTGGAGTTTAAACCAGGCTTACTCTGACCTTCCATAATAGAGGGTCGTCCTGTTCCGGTAAGGGTGCCAAGTGTGGTGGTGACACTGGTGATGGGCTGCACTCCAACTGATACTCACAGCTTATGAGTGTGAATACTTATTTCCTTCAGCACATAGTTGGACTTTGCGCTGCAGTATAGTAGCACTTTATATTTCATTGGTTTGGACTTTGCGCTGCAGTATATTAGCACTTTATATTTATTGGTTATACCGGACCTGTCTGTCAGCTGCATAACGTTGTCCAGCATATACCAAGGACTCTAGCGCAGGATTGTGTTTTTTGTTTAACATCGTGCATGTATGTATTGCCATTTACTTTATTTTCAAAAGTTTTATTGGTATTTCACAGTTACAGAGAGAAATATCAACAGTAAGCATTGGGTAGCTCATATTTTGTCAAACTACACATACAGTTAGGTAATACCGAAGCATGAATAATCACGGAAACAACCCCTGGTGTAACAATGAAAAAATGAGTGAGAGAGGAAAAAAAAAAACAATCCAAGTATTGAGATAGGGGTGCTTCATCCAGAGAATCCCGGGTCACCCCCCAGCACCCCTGATGGGAACAAACTGTGCTAGGAAGTTTTCCAGGACTCCCCAGGACCCCCCTCCCATGAAGAACCCCCTCATTGAGGATTGATCCGGGGTAGTTCCCAGGAACGGGAGCGCCTCTGAACCCACTGTATTTGTCTTCAAAAAGCGAAACACCCTGTCTAGTCAGAGAAAAAGAATGAAGAGAGAAAGGGGGAGAGGAGGCAGGAAAAAGGAGAGAAGAGGAGAGGCTAGTGGAGTAGTAAGCTGAATACAGCTAGGAGAAAGAGAGAGGAAGGTACCATGAAAGTCCTGCCCGGACCCGACTTGGCTCAAATAGGGAGATTAAGGTATAGCCTCCAAGGTTCCCAAATCGCCTCGAATTTAGTAGAGGTATCCAAGATCATATTTGCATACTTTTCCTGAGTCATGATCCATGTGATCTTCCTCTTGGCCCGTTTGAGGGAGACAAAAGGCTTTTTCCAGGCTTTGGCAATGGTGAGCTTGGCCCCCAGAAGGATAAAATGAGATAGTTTTCCCAGGGTTTTCGAAAGACCAGCTGGTCTGTGATTTAGGAGGGCTATTTCAGGTGTCTGTGGTATGGGATGGCCTGAGACTTTCCGTAGAATGGAAAAAATTTTATTCCAGAATCCCCTGATCTTGGGACATTCCCACCAAATGTGATAGAAGGTCCCCATGAGATGACAATCCCTAAAACATAACGGCGAGGAACCCGGAAACATGATCGCGAGACGGGAGGGGACAAGGTACCACCGTGTGAAAATTTTTACGCTAGTTTCCATCAGAGGAATATTCACTATTCCCCTAAAGGATCTTAGGAAATGGGAGAACCAAGTCTCCGCTTCCCACTTCAGGTCCAGGTCTGTCTCCCCTGAACCAAGAGGGTAAAGGATTCTAGGAAATCCCCTTATCACTTATAAGGAGACTACCTTTGATCGCATTTTTAAAAGTGTGCCACCATGGAACAGGGGAGGGCAGAGCGCTAGTACAAAGGCCCAAGGAGCGGCAATACAAAATCCCTAACAGTAGAGTACCCCTGGAAGATAGTGTAAACCACCCTTACAGGGTTCTAGTCCCCTAAGACCTTATTTTAAAAAAGGTAAGATGCCT
>BLSH010122148.1:171797-204232 GCA_018402905.1 Glandirana rugosa | reverse complement strand
ATTTTACTTCCTTTTGCAGCCCTCTAGGGCTTTCCAGGACTTTGTTACAGCCATTTTTGTGCCTAAAAGTTCGGGTCCCCATTGATTTCAATGGGGTTCGTTGTCCGTGCGATCGTTCGGGTTCCGTCCGGACCCGGACTTTGTCCCGAAGTTCGGACGGACCAGCAGAACCCGAACTTCCAGAGGTTCGCTCAACTCTAGTTGTGACCAAAAAGCTCAATTTTGGTCTCATCACTCCAAATGACTTTGTGCCAGAAGGTTTGAGGCTTGTCTCTGTGCTGTTTGGCGCATTGAAAGTGGGATACTTTGTGCCATTTGCGTAGTAATGGCTTTCTTCTGGCGACTCGACTATGCAGCCCATCTTTCTTCAAGTGCCTCCTTATTGTGCATTTTGAAACAGCCACACCACATGTTTTCAGAGTGTCCTGTATTTCACCTGAAGTTATTTGTGAGTTTTTCTTTGCATCCCAAACTATTTTCCTGGCAGTTGTGGCTGAAATCATAGTTGGTCTACCTGACCATGGTTTGGTTTTAACAGAACCCTTAATTTTGCACTTCTTGATTAGAGTTTGAACACTGCTGATTGGCATTCTCAATTCCATGGATATCTTTTTATATCCCTTTCCTGTTTTATACAGTTCAACTACCTTTTCCCTCTGACGATTCTTATGCTTTCCCCATGACTCAGAATCCAGAAATGTCAGTGCAGCACTGGATGAAAGATGCAAGGGTCTGTCAGGAGTCCAGAAACTCTTTGATCTTTTATACACACACACTAATTACAAGCAAACAGATCACAGGTGAGGATGGTTACCTTTAATAGCCATTCAAACCCCCTTGGGTCAACTTGTGTGCATGTTATCAGACCAAAATCACCAGGGTATGTAAACTTTTGATCAGGGTAATTTGGGTAGTTTCTGTTGTCATTATGATTTAAAAAGAGTAAACACAGTTGATTGATAATAAATGGATTCAGCCAAACACTAACCATGAGGGAAAGAAATGTTTTTGTGTTATCATTCATATTCTCTGAGAAATGGCCAAGAAATCATAAATTCTGCCAGGGTATGTAAACTTATGAGCACAACTGTATATGTCATTCACAACAATGATTGGTTATACTAAAAAACAATTCTTACTTCTAATATGCTCTAAATAAAAATAATATATTTTTATGTTTTACAGAATTACTTTTGCACCAGTAGATATTGAAATCATGACTATATCTATGAGATGGAATATGATATATACTGTATGTATGTTGGACGCCTTTTTTTATCATATACTTTTAAAAATACACATATATAAACTTCTTAGTGGGACAAGTTTGTTTTTCTCAGGTAGGGTTCTTAAGCCTGCTTTCACACTGAAAGTGCCGGCCGTTATCGGTAAATCGCTGCTCATTTAGCGACGCTTTACCGCTGTTAAAGCCACCACTAGAGGGGCACTTTTAACCCCAAAAAAGGGGTTAAAAACTCCCGTGTTGGGACGCTTCCGAACTGTTTCTCGGGTGCTTCGGAAGTTTTGGGAGTGCTGTTTTCCTAACGTCCCGCAAGTGCACCGCCTGGGTGTGAAAGCACTCGGGCTTTCACACTGGGGCGGCATGGGAGGCAGGCGCCTTACAGGCACTATTTGTAGCGCTAAAATGCCTGAAAACTGCCTTCAGTGTGAAAGGGGTTCTAAAAGAAACTTTGGACAACCTTGCTAACTGTTTAGACAATGTCCAGCTGAATCAACAACACTTGAAGCTTCCACAATAGATTTTTTTTTAAAGATGTGTGACTATCTCTGGAACGTCATTCACATGATTTTATCATTCTTTTATTTAAGGGATAGAGATTGCAGGACCTTTGGCATTATGGCTCAACTTTTACAACAGTTTGTTTGGAATTTTCAAGGATAGGTGAGACCTTAACCACTTCAGCCCCGGAAGGATTTCACACTTTAGGACCGGAGCCCTTTTTGCGATTCGGCGCTGCGTCGTTTTAACTGACAATTGCGTGGTCGTGCGACGTTGTACCCAAACGAAATTTGCGTCCTTTTCTTCCCACAAATAGAGCTTTCTTTTGGTGGTATTTGATCGTCGCTGCGTCATTTCTGATCGCCGCTATAAACAAAAGAAGAGCGAAAAAAAACAAATTTCTTACTTTTTGCTAAAATACAAATCCAAAAAAAAAATATAAAACAACATTTTTTCTTCACCGTTTTTGGCCGATTTATATTCTTCCTCATATTTGCGATAAAAAAAACGCAATCGGCGTTTATTGATTGGTTTGCGCAAAAGTGGCGGCGTTTACGGACAATGAGAATTCATTTTTGGGGTTTTTATTTTTTTTTATTTTTTATTAGTAATGGCGGCGATCTGCGACTTTTAGCGGTACTGCGATATTGGGGCGGACATGTCGGACCATTTTGACACTTTTTTGGGACCATTGGCATTTATACAGCGTTCAGTGCTATAAAAATGCACTGATTACTGTGTAAATGCCATTAGCAGTGAAGGGGTTAACCTGCAGGGGGCGCTCTAAGGGTTAACTGTGTTCCCTGGGCGTGTTCTAACTGTGGGGGGACTGCCCTGGCTGGGGAAGGGAAGCGATCACAGCTTCCATGTAGAGGAAGGCTGTGATCACAGCCCTTCCCCCTTCACAGAACGGAGGTCCGTGTTTACATACACGGACCTCCGTTCTTTCACTCCGGGGGGGGGCATCACGGGTAGCCGGCGGCGATCGAGGCCGCCGCATCCGCTCCCTGGCCCTCCCCGAACACAGTGAGCGCGCGGGCGCGCCTCCGGCGGTGGCGTGCGCTCACAGTGCGCGATCTCGCAGCCGCCGTCAGATGGCGGCGATTTGCGATATCGCACCACTTTGTCGCCGTCAACCTGCGGTTGGCGGTCGGCAAGTGGTTAAAGTTTGGAAATAGCTGAAGTCACTATGCCCTTGTTTTAACCTTTTTCTCATGTGGCTTATTCCATATAAAAATGAAAACAAAATGTTATTATTTCTTCTCAAAAAGTCTAACAGGAATGAAGGCCCAAGCCTGGTTCTATTACCAACTCCTATATTGCCTTGTAACAGTGTCTATGAAAACTGCCCTCATTCATTATCGCTAACCTATACAGAAAATACAAGATAAATAGTAATATCAAGAACTGTGTGTGTGGTCTCTACCAGATTGGATACCCCAGGTCTAGGCCCTGCCTACAAAGGAAAGTAAAAACCCTTAAAGTGGAAATTTACCCCTCCGTTATTCTTTACCTTGTTTGCTGGGTTATCCTTTATAAGCATACCCATGTGACCAGTGATGTTGTACTGCTGTAATGTGCTGCTTGATTGTCACAACTCAGGTCCAGCGCTGCCATCTCTGTTAGTTTGTATACATCATTGGGAGCTGGCTGCGTCTTCTGAGGTCTTGTAGCCAGACCCTTCATGATGCATGGTGGTGCATGCGCAGGTCATGTGGGCAGCCAAGATAAGAAAAGCAAAAATGTGGGGAATCATATATTTAAAAAAGTATTTAAAAAAAAGAATGTTCAATAATATTGAAGGAAGGGGGAAAGGGGTTAAAGCATGTAAAGTGGGTGAAAACAGTGAAGGAAGTCTAAATTGCAACCTTAGAATTTTCCATGGAGGAAAAGGTGACTGAGAATTTTACTAATCTTATGATTACTTATATCTGGTTAGCTTTATGTAAAGGACATCAGGATGGCTGTAGTGGGTGTATTTGGGAAAATCTCTCCTGGTGCACCAGAAAAAGAAGTCTCAGTTGACCATATTATTGACAAAAGGTAATGAAGTGGACTGGACTGAGAATAAGAAGAGTGCACACCGAATTAACTTCTTCTTATTCTAGCCCCATGACAAAAGACAAGGATGGCAGCCCTAGAGCATGTATCTTCATACTCAAGTCAGCAGTGGTCAGTCCCATCTTTCTACCATGAAAATAACTTGAAAGCGCAATGGAACAACAAATGGGGTATTGTTAGGTTCTGCAAACAACCGTAGGATAATTATGCATTTAACAGTCCTGACATTAAAGTCCATGGAAACAAAACGGTGGCTGGTATACCGAAGGGCTGCACCTTTCAGAAGTAAACCGGTCTTCTAAAGTGTAGAGAACAAAAAAGGTGCACCTCTAAGTGTTAAAATTACTCACAAACGTAGCATGTATAGAAGCATTGCAGCTTTTAGCCACTTCTGGCTGTGCATCGCCGCTCTTTAGGTTCTGGTAGGCTCCGGATGAGGTCAGCTTGGTGGAGCGGATATGGACTGTGATGGGAGTCAGAGGACCTGTCGGTGGCTCCCGGCGTTTCCTGGTTCCCGAAAAGCCTTTCGTTCCGTCACTTCCGGTTCCGGTGCCTATGTGATGCAGTTCTGGCGACGCGTTTGTAAGGCCTACGCACCTTTTTCAGGCCGTATATGGCCATCGTGGCTAAAAAATGCAATGCTTCTATACATGCTACTTTTGTGAGTAATTTTAACTCTTATAATAAATTGGAAAATGTTACGGTTACACTTAGAGGCACACCTTTTTTGTTCTCTCTCCATCTTTCTACCATGGCAGGTCATTTAGAAGGCACTTTTTATGAGGCTCAGTAATGTTTAGCTCTGCAGCAGATAAAAGCATGATGTTCTCATACTTTCTACTATTGTTAGAAGGATAAGCACCGTTCTTTTTGTCTTTGCGAATTAACATGTCACTTCTCATTTCATTGTCATTTCCCTTTCTTGTTTATTAAAACATTCAGCTGAAAAACATAATCCTGGCAACAGAGATTAATTAACACCGTTGGGTTCCAAACAACCAAACCACTGTTTCCTAAACTGTTCTGTAACTGTAACAGAAATCAGGCAAAACTAATAAAAAAAAGATAACTGTAATTTACAGATCTAACGACTTCATCCTGCGTCTTGAGTCATTGATTCCAGAATAATTAGTGTGTCTGAATAGCATACTCCACTAATTGCTCCCCATTATGCTGGGTGTAGGGCTTAAACATTCGCTTTTGTTCTGCTTCTTATTGTTTGATTTCACCCGTGGCATGTCACAGTGTGCCAATTAATTTCTCCCATTTGTTGTGCTACAATGGCCAAATTCATTTCTTTGCAAGTGAATGTTACAAAGGCAGGAACACTAACCTCACAAACGATGCAGGAAAAGGCGAATGTGTCAGATCAGGACGTTGTTAAAGTGGACCTCAAAAAGTGAACATTTGCTGTCTTACAGGGAAATGTTAATTATGTCTAAGCAGCACCCTGAAAGATCTGCCTTTTGTTTTTAATTCTTCCTGCAAAACAGCAGTGCACTCCCTGTGCTTTCAACCTCATAGCTGTACATCTGCAGTGTGAGATCGTCTAAGGCGAAGGTCAGTAGATGAAAGGTAGATCAAGGTCGAGTCCCTGTCCTGCCTTCCCTCTGGTGCTCATCCTCCCCCCTCCATGTGGCAGAGTAGACCAGAGAAGCAATGAGCTCAGGCATCTTATCTCCTGAGCTCTCATGCTGGGAAATAGTCAAAGTGAGTCCTGGGTAGAAGAGGTATTCCCTACCCCGCAGCACGCCCCTTGCATTTGTGGCTGCGAGGCAGGGATTGCCTAGGATTCACTGTCAGTTGTTCTTGTCCCCTTGTGTCCCCATTCAAGGCGCTTATGGGTGACATCATGAGATGAGAAAGGGGGGGCTAGAGGAGATAAGCACACCAGAACAGGTTGATTGACCACAGAAGCTTCCCTGCATTGCTCTGCGTCAGCATGCCCTCCTGATCCCCAATACCATGTCCTCCTCACACCTCTGTAATGTGCCCTCCTAACCCCCCAGGATTGTACCTTCCAGGCCCCCTAGTTCCATACCCTCTAGAATCCCCTCCTAAACCCTTCCCCACTACTGTGTCCTCCTGACTCTCCAGTACTGTGGCCTCAAAACCCCCAAGTTCCATACCCTCCAGACCCCCCCTGTGGTGTGCCCTCCTGACCCCCTCAGTACCATACACTACAGACCTCCCTGTACCATGACCACCAGACCTACTTGTAGTGTGCCCTCCTGATTTCCGAGGGCTGTGCCTTTTTAACCCCCAGTACTGTGCCCTGCTGACTCCACCAGTACCATGCCCTTCTGACTCCCCTATACTATGCCCTACTGATGCCCCATAAAGTGCCTGCCTTACCCTCCAGTATCATGCCCTCCAGACCACCCAGCCCTCCTGACCCCCCCCCCCCCCCCAAACCCTTACCAAATTAGTTTATTTTTGTTTTTTTTACAAAAGATATTGCACCTGTTCATATACAGTAAATACAATTTTATTTACTCTTTTATAGTATACCAGTTGCTCATTTGGTCCATTATAAAAAATGAAGTGAAAAACACATTTTAGCACATTGCATTATTTTATGAATTGTTTACATTTCGATAGAAATACAGAAAATTATTGGCATAGACAAAGTGAAGTAAAGACATTGGCTAAATGCCCATAAAATGTTAAAGCAGTGGTAAAAATAGAGTCCTTGTACACAGTTTGGCATTTTTCCATTATAGGCTTGTTATTTTTGTTGCTTCTGCTTGTCTTAAAAATGTCATGTTCTTATCCTGTTCTTTGCTTTAGAATGCTATGTTGGTAGCAGGCATCAATACTGTGTAATCCTAGTATGCTCCAGATTTTAAGACAAGGCGCAGATTGGCGGTTAAAGTGCACACATTGGAATCTTGATGGGTCCAAGTGGGACAGAAAGATAAAGAGTATGTGGAGTGATGTGTGGCAAAAGATTTTTGTTGGAGATGGAGTATGTCAATTTATATATAGACCCCTATATTAGTGTCAGACACAAATACACTAAGAGGCGTCACTAGCCCCAGACAACCAAGGCTGTGACTGTCCAAATGTTTTTCCCTGTTTTACAACTCTGCAGTTCTCTCCCATTCTAAACTGAAGCTGCATTTGGCGATAAGGAATGATACCATATAATGTAGGGCATAAAAGGAGAAGGAACCACAGTAAAAAGAAGGGAGATATAGACTTTAAAGACCAGCATTATTCAGCCACTCATATTGTATGGCTTAGTCCTATGTTATGGGGCTCCACACCTAAAAAAATCACTTCTGTCCATTACTCACAATAAACGTGTTTCTATAACTCTTCCTCACTATGTTTTAATGGTTTTGTGAGTCATTTACAGGTATATTATCCAGATCCAGCAAATCCTCCTTTCTTGCAAATCAATGATGTAAAATTTCATTAGGCTTTGATGTAAAAGGAAATTATTAGAACATTTTTAACAGGGATATTATAGAACATAACTAGTGCATTTGGTTATCTAGAGCTGCCAATCATGCCTTGAAAGGTATAAGAAAGGTATGAGTTATTATATTTTAAACTGTACTTTCCTTCATAAAAAAGCAAATAAAGAATGAATGCTTGTCATTGTCAATATAAATACAGTATATAGGCGGTAGATTACTAGTCAAAGTAGGACTATGCATAAACCTTCACATACAAGAAATGTAAACTCATTATACACAGGTAAAATGAATCAGATACTCATTATATACAGTACAGTACTTTAACATTTCTATGACAACCCAGAAATAGGTCTACAAGGTAGCACAATTCCATAGAATATAATCAATATATAGATACATTACTTTGCAAACGTTTAGGCAGGTGTGAAAAAATAGCATTCAAACTGTAAGTGAATTCTCACTCCAAAGTGGTGCTGTGATTTAACTCTGTTCATAGGTTTTCACCCATAGTTATCAAACATTTCACCAAAGTCCACCAAAATGTGCGCAAAAAAAGTGCTAAGATCTTCTCTTGTTGAGGCAAATATCAATCACACACCACCTCGCGTGCACTGGTGATCCCTCTCCCCAGCAGGTATACACTTACCAAATCACAATGCCTCCCACTCTCATGGTTGACATAAAACACTTATGTGAATGTCCAGCCGTTCAGGTATAGAATGTCACCAAGTATCTCCCCAGGATTCATAAATGGCCATTATCATGTCAAAAAAGCAAAGATCCTTCAATGGTACAGTAACCAAGTAAACTAAAATGTATTGACAAGGAGAAAGCCACTCACATGTTAAAAACAATCAGATCACATGTAAATCAAAGGTGAAATTAGGCTCTGTCTCTCTAAAGTGAAAGACTTATCTTTGTCTCACCACCTACTGTCTACTTCCGGTTGCGGTCCTGATGTTACCTGTGGTCACCGTTTAAGCCACGCGCTAACGCGTTTGTTGGCTGCTTGCCTCAAACTTGCAAGGAACCTCTACCATACTTTACTGTTGTCTGCAGGCACTCATGATTGTACTTCATTCCGGCCCTTTGATGAACAAACTGCCTCGTGCTACAGACCATTAATATTTTAGATTTTGGCACAGCACCTGCTGCCAGGTATGGCTTTTTGTCCACAAATCTTCCATGAAGACCACTTTCGGCCAGACTTCACCAGACAGTAGGTGGGTATACCTGGGTCCTACAGGTTTTCGCCAGTTCTGTGCTGATGGCACTGCTGGACATCTTCAGATGTAGACTGTAAGTAAGCATGATGTGTCTTTCAACTGCTGCATTAAGTTTCCTTGCATCTACGGTCCTCAACATTGCCCTTTTCAATGTGCTTCTTCAAAAGAGCTTGAATGGCACATCTTGAAACCCCAGTCAGCTTTGAAATCTTTGCCTGATGCAGTACAACTACCTTGTGTCTTGTTGCTGTGCTCAGTCTGACCATGGTGTATAAACGGTGACTTGAAACTATCCCCCACAACCTTACCTTAGTAGCAGAGTCTGGCTGTTCCTCACCCAGTTTTTGTTTTGCAGAGTACTGATATAATGCTGGAAGCTTGTTGAATGCAGTAGACACCTTTACTGTCATGGAGGAATATCAGAGCATGAACAGGAACAAGATACAAACGAGTACACACTGGACATAGACAGAACATCCTGTGATTACATTACAATAGATTTTTCCGTGCACATAACACTATAACACTGCAGAGCCACCTGTAGCTATAGATAGGTACAATACATACAATTCATATACTGTAGTTCAGTTTATATGCAATCATGCTGTTGCTCTTTCCAACAGTTTTAAGTTTCCTACACAGCTGTTTCTGTTTCAGTTCTATGATATGCCATATGGCATATGAAATTGATAATCATTAGCACCTGCTTGGTATAATTGGTTAATCATACACATGACTCTAATCCTACAAAATCACACCAAAGCACTGATCTGTTTCTTTTACATCGGCTTTAAGTGCCGGTTCACACTACTGCATGATCGGATGTGATTCATACCGCACTGCAGTGTGAATCACATGCAATCTCTATGGAATGTGATTTCAGCCATACAAATAGTATGGCTGAATTTGCATTGCATTCGGACCAAACTCGCACAGGACTCTTTTTTTTGGTCTGTAACAGAATCGGATCGCATGGGTGTTCACACCCATGCGATCCGATTCTTGTGCAAGTTTGCCGTTCGAAGTGCGATATGCAAACTGATTTGGGGGTGTCATTAGCTTTCTATTGCCACTCCCCGCAGTTCGCATATAGCAATGTGAACTGCCGCCAGGAGACAAGCGATGCGGGAACCCGCAATGGATTTGCAGGGTTCCCGCATCTCAGCAATGTGAACCGACCCTAATTGTCAGGCATGCCATCCAGGTAGAGCATTAAATGTGCATGCAGTGCCAATGTCATCAAATTTTTCCCAGCTCAAGGACAGCCAGGCAGATGGAACAGAGGACCCGGTCAGGCTTTTGCGCTGGCTTCCTAGGATCGCTTGGAGTGGTAATGGATATTCCAGGGGGGTTCAACATCAGTTTTGGGATTCTTCTACCTAGAAGTTTGCTGACATTTGATGTTCTTCACAGCTACTGTTGGGGATAGACAGTTCCAAGACCAGGCTGTATTGCCCAACAACAGTGCACTCTACCGCAAGACCTCAGAAAGTGCTGTACCTGGCTTTGCTTTCTGGAAAGGGTATCTGGATTACACAACTGGCTGAACAGAGTTTCAAATCTTTGTGCAAATAAAACAGTTTACATACAGTATATGTATTTCAGCTGTTTAGCGGTTGCCTTGGACTTTCACCTTAAGCAATTAGTGAACACACCACTTTAAGCTAACTTAAATGCAGTAATAACTGGCAGAGCCAGTAATGGATCCTGGCAATCTCAGACCGCAGTCCAGTCTTCTAACTCCAGTTTGCAAGATTGTTCAATTGCAGCTAAAAGTGTCTGAAAGTAAAGCTGTTCTTGTTGGTTACAAGTAAACTCTTCTGCAATATGGCTTAATGAAAGCCTAATTAAAGCTGAAAGAGAATGTAGAAGTGAAATGTGGAAAGGTCTGTAGTATGTAGAGAACATTGAGTTCATTGTATCCTATATACAGAGTTTGGCGTAGTGTGCTACCGGTGCCGATGGAGAGTCGCCCCTCATTTGCCCAGGGTTGCTCGCAGCCGTTCTGCCTCCTTAGCGCACATAACACAGCAATATATAATTAACAGAGCATGTGGCCTGGATTGTAAAGTGGAAGCTCATTATGGCATAATGCACAGGTCCTGATAGATTTCTTTAGGAACCGCAATCCCATAATGAGATTTGATTGAAGTTTATCATCTGCTCGTAAAATGAGCACAAAAATGTAGTGCATTTATGGGATTAACCACATGGAATAAATTCTGTCTGCAGGTACATCTGAGCAAGGTATTAAACTGCCTACCCTGCTGTATAGCTTTCTGCCTTCATTTTTTTTTAAAACCGACCACATATGAGCCTTTCTTGAACACCAAAATTGCACACTTTTAATATTATAACGAATTCATAGAAAGCAGTATGTTCATAGTAAATATCATGTCTGAAGAAAAGAACTGAGCTACATGACAAGATGAGCAAGGCCTCTTTTACACCTCTGGCTCAAGGCCCCAGATAGAGTGGACAGGTGACACAAAAGCGCAGAGTGGCATGAGTTCTTGTTGACCTTGCTAGTAGCAGAGCCGAGCAGGATGTTCAAGCCAGAGTAGAAGGATGCACCATAGTGGAATGGACTGGCTGGATGACAGTAGGTAAGTAGCAGGTTGGAACAAGCAGGTACTGGTTGACAACAGACAGGTGATGAGCAGGTACTGGCTGATAGCAGGAAGGTGCTTGGAGCAAATTGCACAGTAGGGTAGAGAAACTGTGGAGTCTGACATGCCAGGTCAGAAACTGGTAATCGGATCAGGTACAAGTACATAGAAAAGAGTGTGGTCAGGGTGAGTCAGTATCAGATCAACGGTACCGTGGCAACAGGAGCAGATTGAAGCAGAGGTCAGGAAGCAATCTGAAGTCAGTTCAAGCAGAGTTCAAGTGATGGTTAGGATCCATCTGCACTTAGCTCAGGCGTGCAGTCAGGCGGGTGTGCTTAGCTGAGAAAGCCCCTCTTCCCCCCCTGAAGACTTCTGGGATGTATGAAATCATTTGCTTATCGCAAAACCAGGAAGCAACTAAAGAAATGTAAAAAAAGCTTAAAACAAGTAAATATAATATACCTTTCTATCTATTTAATAATGTTTTTAGCATAAGGATTAAAAATAGTCAACGTTGATAGAGAGAGAGTAAAGTTCTGCTTTAATTTCTCTCTTCAAGTCTTCTCTGCTGTCTGGGAGTTTGTAATGGAAATAACTCTCCACCACTAATACCTTCCCAACACAGCTGTGAATTGCCATGAGCTGGTAGTAGGGTGAAGCCTCTGTTAGTCAGGACTGTTTTTAGTGGTCCCTCAAATGAGGTAGGAGTAACGTTTTTAAGTGAGGAGTGGTTAGGGTGGCACCCTAAGAAGATAAGATCCCAACAAAAGACATGAATACCAACTTACACTTTCCCCTTTGGGAGAAAGCTGAGCCTAGCCCAACCCTTAGATGGAAATAGAGTGGAGAACTACTATAGTATGCGACAAGAACAGATTTGTGAGTACTACAGCACCCCTTCTGTAACACTTGGCAATGGGATGTTTTACTTGAACTTCACCATCTTTTTGAAAAGGGACTCTGGAAACAACTGGCTGTCTATTAAAGTATTCAATTATTTAAGAAGTCAGGAAATATTTTAAGTCAACGACGCCTCTTTGATGTGTTAGGTGGGGACTATCAGCATGGGTTAGCAAAATTTGCCTGGTTGAGAATCTACAGGCTGTTGCCATAAGTGCTGAACTGGTTGTTTAATCTTTCTAAGAGGTTAGTGACAGCCAGTGCCTGGGGAGTGTGGACATTATGACCAGTTCTGATCAGGAATGAATGGTAGCCTAGTGGAGTAGGGTCTGCCTGCTTGACAAAGGTCAAAAAGATTTCCCTGCCTGCATGAGCCAGTAGCCTGAGCCCCTTGTCTCATGGGACTTGAGTATTCAGCCGGCCTTCTACAGACTAGACTACACTGAAAAAGGAGAGGCCTCTTGTGAGTGTGTTAGCATATGATTCCTGACATGACCAGAGGGCCGAGATAATTTAGGAACCTGAAGTAGTAAACCATGTGGATGGCTGTTGAAAATACACTGAAAATGTAACCATGCGCCTCGACTTGGGAAATGACTTAACAATCCACCACAAAGGGGTGATGCAAGCTCAGCTGCAAAGCAGGTAGAGGAATGATCACAGGTTTTCCTTAATTTGTGTGAATTAATTTATTATGGACTGATTTCTTATTGCTACATAGTTCGAGCATATTATTATTATTATACAGGATTTATATAGAGCCAACGGTTTACGCAGTGCTTTACAATATAAATGTGGAGACAGTACAGTTACAATACAATAAAATACAATAGGGTTAAAGTGATTGTAAAGGCTCATTTTTTTTTAAAATAACAAACATGCCATACTTACCTCCTCTATGCAGTTGGTTTTTCACAGAGCAGCCCACATCCTCCTCTTCTCGGGTCCCTCTTCGTTGCTCCTGGCCCCTCCCTCTTTTGAGTGCCCCTCAGCCAGCAGCTTGCTACAGGGGACACCTGAGCCGAGTCAGAGCTCCGTGTATCCATTCAGACACAGAGCCCCAACCTGGCCATGCCCCCTCTCTCCCCTGATTGGCTGACTAACTTTGATTGACAGTCGCGAGAGCCAATGGCGCCACTGCTGTGTCTCAGCCAATCAGGAGGAGTGTCCTGGACAGCTTAGACATTTGTGGACATCGCTGGGGAGAGAAGGGGTTTAGGTATGTGATTAAGGGGTGCTGAGGGGGCTGCTACACACAGAAGGTTTTTTTATCTTAATGCACAGAATGCATTAAGATAAAAAACTTTTTGCCTTTACAACTACTTTAAGAGGGCCCTGCTCTTATGAGCTTACAATCTAATAGGATGGGGCAAGTGGTATAAAGGTTTATAACTGTGGGGGATGAGCTTATGTAAATGATAAAAAATTAGACGATAGGCCTCCCTGAGGAGATGAGTTTGATTGAGGTAGAGAGTTCCAGAGGGAGAGGAAAAGGCTCTGGAAAAGTCCTGGAGACGAACATGGGAAGGGGAGACAAGGGAGCTTGAAAGCATGACGTCTGGGGAGGAGAGGACAGTCCTTTAATGTGGTCCTTTACAGCAGGGTTTCTCAACCTGTGGTATGCGTACCCCTGGGGGTATGTGCGCCACGGGCAGGGGGTACTCCCAGTGCTCTCCCCAGTCTTCCCGAGTCCCACCTCCGCCTCCCGTACACATACAGTCACCAGCAGCTTGCTGTAGCCATGCTGCAGGGACTGTACTATCAACGGGGGAAGCGGTCCACCCCGTTGTCCAGGGGGCAGGGGGGAGGTGTCAGGTTGGGGGTAGCTGCCTGGGGTCCTGTCAAGGGAATGGAGCCTATCGCACAGACCAGAAGATGCTTTTCCGGCCAGGGCTGACATGGACATAGTCCTCCCATCTCCCGGCTCCTCCCCCTCCAGCACGCCTCAGATATCCTGAATGCCATGTGTGAAGATGGCTGCTGTGGCTCCCTGAAAAAAAAGTGAGTCCTGCCTGCATGCCCAGCTATCAGTGCCTCCTATCAGTGCAGCCTCCTATTAGTGCCTCCTCCTGTCAGTGCAGCCTCCCATCAGTGCCTCATCCTATCAGTGCAGCTTCCCATCGGTGCCTCTGCCTATCAGTGCGGCCTCCCATCAGTGCCTCCTCCTATCAGTGCAGCCTCAAATCAGTGCCTCCTCCTATCACTGCAGCCTCCCATCAGTGCCTCCTCTTATCATTGCAGCCTCCCATCAGTGCCTCCTCCTATCAGTGCAGCCTCCCATCAGTGCCTCCTCCTATCAGTGCAGGCTCCCAACAGTGCCTCCTCCTATCAGTGCAGCCTCCCATCAGTGCCGCCTCCCATCAGTGCCTCCTCCTATCATTGCAACCTCCCATCAGTGCCTCCTCCTATCAGTGCAGCCTCCCATCAGTGCCTCCTTCTATCAGTGCAGCCTCCCATCAGTGCCTCCTCCTATCAGTGCAGCTTGTCATCAGTGCAGCCTCCCATCAGTGCAGCCTCCTATCAGTGCAGCCTCCCATCAGTGCCTCCCACCAGTGCAGCCTACCAGCAGTCCTACCTCCTATCAGTGCAGCCCACCAGTACCTCCTATCAGTGCAGCCTCCTATCAGTGCCTCCTATCAGTGCCTCCCATCAGTGCAGCCTCCTATTCGTGCAGCCTCTTATCAGTGCAGCCTCCTATCACTGCAGCCCATCAGTGCCTCCTATTAATGTAGCCCATCGGTGCCTTCTATCAGTGCAGCCCATCAGTGCCTCCTATCAGTACAGCCCATCAGTGCCTCCTATCAGTGCAGCCTCCTATCAGTGCAGCCCATCAGTACCTCCACATCAGTGCCTCCTCACAAGTGCCTCCTATCAGTGCCCATCGCCTTCTCAAGACAGGGGTACTTAGGTTTTTTTTTAGACTAGCAGTGGTACTTTGCCATAAAAGGTTGAGAAATACTGCTTTACAGAATCCCCAGACCAGTTTGCTAGCCTTTTATTTTAAATTCTATAGACTCCCCAGATGTACATAAATTGTAGCTGTGGCATATGAGTTTGTCAACTGACTAACCACATTTCTTTCACAAGGAAGGATGAATAAGACAGATTCATCATTTGTGGTTTTATAACAACTTGAGTGTTTTACCACCGGTGAGTGACTGTTCCTTATTTGTTTTATTAAGGGATATTTATGACTGTTGTAAATATATGCTTTGCTTGACCGGGCGCAAGATAGAAGTGAAAAACCTCATAGGAGAGGCATAAGCAGGCATATAACCTAGCTTTAGTCTAGCGTCAATCTGAAAGAATGTGCCCATAGGATTCAGTGATCACATACTGGGACTGGAAGCAACCACCCAAAAATGTATCTAAAGTTTTCTAATTGACCTCATTTTTCTAAATAGGCCTTCTTTACACGTTGCTATAGCAACAGCAGCAGAAGTCCCACACAAAGTGCTTGGGCACAGCCCTTGAGAGGTATGGGACAATTTTTTTTTTAAATGGAAATAAATAATAAATAGAAGTGCAATCCTCCTTTTGCTGGCTGAATTTCTCTCCTCCTGCAGGAAAGCACGTGGATCCTTGGAGTCTCCTCCTATCTCCGCCCTCATCCAGCCCCCATCCTGACCTGTCACTCCCCACAGCCCTGCTCCACTCCCCCGGCCCCTCCCCTGCCAGCAAATTCTCACGAGAGTGAGCAGAAAAAAAAAAAGCACTGCTGGGATATCTGACGTCTATCTCCCGGGAGTCAGTGCAAAGATGGGAAACAACGTCGTACGCCAAGGCGTTTTATAAGCAGGGAAAGAGGAAGTGCAGAAAATATTTACTGCCACATATTTACATTTTTTACGTTGACTACATAGCCAGGGCTGAAGGTTTGATTGAAGTAAAGTAGAAAAAATAACTGAAGGTCCGCTTTAAGGAGATTCATCTGCTATATTTTTCTGTTTACCATTATCATCAAAAGTAAAAAAAAATCCCAAATTTTGAGTTGACACCAAAATACTAATAGAGGGGAAATCCTCTAATGGGCTAATAAGGTATGTGTGTGGAAGGGCTGCTTATAGATGAATAAAAATGTGAGACAAAATTGTACTGTACATAAGTACCATAAAGTGCATATATACATGTGATGAATAATACAAAATGGTGCAAAAGCATCAAATAACAGGTGACTCCTTAACATGTGTCCGTATTCGTGACTAATAAACTTCCAAATGGCTATCATACAAATGTAAAATATGATGAAAAATGCTAGAGTCCTTGTATATAATAAGCCTTCAATTGCGATTCACAAGGTTAAACATAATGAGCAAATTGCAAAATTAACCACTTCAGCCCTGGAAGGATTTCCCAGTTTAGGACCAGAGCACTTTTTGTGATTCAGCACTGCGTCGCTTTAACTGACAATTGCGCGGTCGTGCAAAGTTGTTCCCAAACGAAATTTGCATCCTTTTTTTCCACAAATAGAGCTTTCTTTTGGTGGCATTTGATCACCTCTCTGAGTCATTTCTGATCACCGCTATAAACTAAAAAATAGCGACAATTTTGCAAGAAAAAACAATATTTCTTATTTTCTGCTAAAATACAAATCCAAAAAAAATATTAAAAAAACATTTTTTTTTCATCGGTTTTGGCTGCTTTATATTCTTCCTCCTATTTTTGGTAAAAACAATCGCAATCTGCGTTTATTGATAGGTTTGCACAAAAGTTGCCGCGTTTACGAATGATGAGAATTCATTTACGGGGGTTTTTTTTTATATTTTACTAGTAATGGCGGCGATCTGCGATTTTTAGCAGTACTGCGATATTGCGGCAGACATGTCGGACCATTTTGACACTTTTTTGGGACTATTGGCATTTATACAGCGATCAATGCTATGGAAATGCATTGATTACTGTGTAAATGCCATTGGCAGTGAAGGGGTTAACCTGGAGGGGCGCTCTAAGGGTTAACTGTGTTCCTTCATTGTGTTCTAACTGTATGGGGGCTGGGCTGGCAGGGAAAGGGGAGTGATCACGGCTTCCATATATAGGAAGCCTGTGATCACATCCCTTCCTCCTCTGTCAGAACGGAGATCTGTGTTTACATAGACGGACCTCCGTTCTCTCACTGTGGGGGAGCCATCGCGGGTAGCCGGCGGAGATCGAGTCTGCCCTACCTGGTCCCCCCGGAACACAGTGAGTGCACGAGCGTGCCTCAGGTGGCGTGTGCGCTCACAATGCTCGTTATCGCGGCCACCGTCAGGTGAAGGCGTTTTGCGATAACGAACCACTTTGCCGCCGTCAAGCCACAGTGGGCGGTTGGCAAGTGGTTAAAGTGTATATGTCATTGTGCAAAGCAGCAAAAAAAGTCCACTCCAAAGCAAAAGAAAAGACAATCTTCTTATCCAGCTCTAATGTGCACAACTCTTCAATTAATTGGGGTTTTACTTAAAACGTGCTGCCTCCACCAAGTGAAGTGAAGGCTCACCTCAAAAGATGACCCCACCGGGTCTAGCTGCGCATATAAATAGATAGTTCCTCCACATTTAAGAATACGTCTCCTTTAAGGCTGGCCTTTAGATCAATCCCCAGTGACTATTGAGGTTAGTATGTGTCAGCATAGGAGTGGTCCTGCAGCGGTGTGTCTATTGCATGCTGGTCCGGGAGGCTGTGTCATTCGTTTCCCTGTGGGAGCTGTCCACTGGCTTAGTGTATGGTAGTGAGTCCAAGGAGGAGGTTTGGAACGCACATGGATGCAGACCACCTCTAATGGGAACACTAGTTCTGGTGACCCTTGTGACACCTCAGGATTCCCTCACTTTGCAGTGAGAGTGAGAGTAATAACACCAAATTTAACACGCCTGCTCTCCATTTACACCTGATACCTTGTAACACTAATGATTCACATGATACCTGGGAGGGAAAATGGCTAATTGGGCCCAATGTGGACATTTTCACTTAGGGGTGTACTCACTTTTGTTGCCAGTGGTTTAGACATTAATGGCTGTGTGTTGAGTTATTTTGAGGGGACAGCAAATTTACACTGTTATACAAGCTGTACACTCACAACTTTACATTGTAGCAAAGTATAATTTCTTCAGTGTTGTCACATGAAAAGATAGAATAAAATATTTACAAAAATGTGAGGGGTGTACTCACTTTTGTGAGATACTGTATATACCATAGTTTGTAGATGCTATAACTTTCACACAAACCATTTAATATACACTTATTGGGATTTTTTACCATAGACATGTAGCAGAATACATTTTGCCTTAAATTTATGACGTAATTCGATTTTTTACATTTTTCGATTGGATATGTTTTAAAACAGAAAGTACAAAATATTGTTGTTTTCTTTTTCAAAAATGTCAGTCTTTTTTCGTTTATATCACACAAAATAAAAAAAACTCAGTGGTGATCAAATACCACAAAAAGCTCTATTTGTGTGAAAACATGATAAACAAATTTCATTTGTGTACAGTGTTGCATGACAGCGCAATAGCCAGGTAGTAGCGCAGTGCTGAATAGCAAAAAGGTAATATAGGGGGTAAAACCTTCTGGAGCTCAAGTGGTTAAGTGTTGGAGGTAGGATGTGCTTCACTCTGTATTGCCCATAGCACTGACTGCATTCTTGTTCTAATTCTGCTGGCCCTTTAGTGCCGGTTCACACAGGGGCGACTTGTCAGGCAACCTAGTTGCCTGACAAGTCGCACTCGTGCAGTACAAGGGAACCATTCTAATAGGAGTGACTTAAGTTGATGCGACTTAGAAAAAGGTTCCTGTACTACTTTGGGGTGACTTTGGAGCGGCTTGCATTAACTTCTATACAGAAGTCATTTTGCAAGCTGCTCTGAAGTCGCGCTGTATGGAGCGGCTTCAAATTAGGAGAATCGGGCGACTTTGAAGCCACCCCTGTGTGAACTGGCACTTACTGTGCTGGGGGGAAAAAAGGAAAATCTAATTGGTTATTAGAATGAGAGACTAGTTCCCTGTTACACTTTAAAGTGATTGTAAACCCTCTCATATACCCAGTGAAGAGAATAACCTTAGATCAGTGTTTCTCAACCAGGGTTCCATGGAACCCTATGGTTCCTCCAGAGGTTTCTAGGGGTTCCTTGAGCAATGGTCAATTTCTACCTCTCAGATAAATTCCCAATGATACCATTGATCTTTTTAGCGACCTGTAAGGGGTATGATTCTTCTCAATGACCACAAGTGTAAGGAGCATTCTTCCCATTGACCATCACACTAATGTATCATGATTTATAGATCTTTAATTTTTAGCAGGGGTTCCCCAAGACCGGATAATTATTTCAAGGGTTCCTCGGTGTTGAAAAGGTTGAGAAAGGCTGCCTTAGATGATACAGAGAGATTTAATAATCCCCGTACATAGGTTTTACTTGTTTACCTGCTTTCTTCTCTTTTGTACATTCTTTCAAAAGTGCTGATTTTAGGTGAAGTCATTTTTTAGTATCACAGAGGAGGGGGTGGAGGGCTGCAGTTAGAAGTGTGAGAGCAGATTGGAGGAAAGCAGAGCAGAACTGTGTTCAAAATAGACAAGCTGTGTGCTGAGCTCTCCTCCCCGACACAAATTGTTTCTCATGTGTCAGGAAAGCTTATCAGAAGTGACTCATGATGATAACAGAGGAATAAGCACCACCGAAAAATGACACTAAGAGCTTTGGAGAGAGACAAGCAAACGCTACAGTTATACAATAGGTGCTTTGCTCAGATTTCATAAATGAGGTTTACAATCACTTTAATTTGAAAAAATAATGTAATTTTATGGGATTTTTTAAACCATGCAACTCTAGAAAGCACATGCTTCCAATTACAACTGAAACATGATTTAAACAGTATAATAATTCAATAAAACTCATACATTAGTGAACAATTCTTCTTTAAAGGGGATGTACAGTGGTTTTACACACATTGTATTTTTTTTTATTACAATCAACAGTAAAAAAAAAGTTTTTCTATTTATCTAATTATGTAAATCTGCATATACATCTTTTTAATTTTGATTTTCAGGTAGAGGGGAGAGCTTGGCTCATTTTAAAAGGTGTTTTAGAGTAATCATACCTGTTTTACTGAACAATATATGTTGTTCAATAACTCAAGTTGCAATTTGCACACACACCTAAATTAGTGGCAGGTCTCCCTCCCTTCTGTTTTGCATAAACAGCTTCAAGCAGTTTCAATCAGAGAGTGGTAAGCTGAAGGCAAACCAATCCTTTTGCTCTCTTTTTATAAAAGTCACAATTCTCTGGGTGCACCCTTTATAATATGTTTAGTAGCAAAACAAAGGTTTTATACAAATATATAAAGTATCTATTTCCATACTTACAAACATAAAAATACAAACAATTGAACCACCATGGTTTTCCTTTAGTTCCCCTGCTAACTAACCCCCCAGTAATCTGCCAGCTGGCGCTTTCCTCCTTATCCTTGGCACAGTCTCTCTTCCTTCCAGCTTGGTTTTACAAGTTTTTATGAAATTCCTAAGAATACCTACAGAGATTAAAACAGGATCTATCACCTGCGCCCAACAGCGCATTAAGCGTATGCTGAAAGCAAAACAGACACTTTTCATTCAGACACTTTTATACATGAGGCTTATTACGACTTAACTTTCCCAAGGAACACGTTCATTTTCACTTGGGCAAAGTTAATTAACAATAAAAGAAAAATCACAGCAAAATAAGATTTAATCAAAACAATAACCATGTTTGTATAAGAATACATTTAAAAGATAATCCTGCTCCAAAGGCTTGGCTACCCGAGAAAGTTTTGTATTTCTTTTGTACGCCCCTGGCGACGCATATGGAAATGTGAGCTGAATTTATGCTTTAGTGTTCATTCTATACATTCAGCAGTCATAACGAAACTCTAAAGTATTTTGAGGAGCCATTTAATAATTATGGGGAGGACACAGACTGTTCTCCTACAGTTTTATACTCACTTTAATTCCCTTGGCGCTTTGCTGGCTGTTAAATATTAATGCACATTCTAAATGAGAACAGTGTTAGATTAAGATATGTGTTATTTAAAGGATGTTATGATTACTTTATGATTGATGTTATTTGCTTCTTCATACTAAAGTAGCTTGAAAGCAAAACATCTCATTTTAATCACAGCATTTAAAGGGAAAGTATGAGTAAAGCATAGGCTGATGTTAGTATTGTGGGTGCTGCTTCACAGAGGTCCCAAATGATACAGGGGCCCATTGTGGTAGAAAAATTCAATGCCTGGCTCATAATACAATTCACATATAAATAAATAAATACACTGAAATGTATTAAATGTGTAAGATCCATCAAAGCATTTTCAAAGTGCAGTTCCGTCCAAGGGAATTTTAAGTTTAAATCTTTGTTTCATGAGTAGCGGTACCCCTGTAGGGGCTGCTGAGTATTGTGGTCCACCTGTCACCCTGCCCAGCCCGGCATTCACTTCCAGACACTCCAAGATAATGAACAGTCCATGTGCTTGTTTTTGTTTGTTTTATTGAGGGAATTTAACTTGGATGGGGTAAACGAAATATGGGATGCCCAGTAAATTGCAACTTGATTTGGGACAAAACTATGTACACTCCCCGTACATACTACTACTTCAGTCTCCTCCAGCACTTTCCTTGTAGGCCTTAGCAATTGCAGAATATTCCTTTCTCCTGCGCATCTCTTGACTCCCAGGAGCAGCTAGCACATTTAAGGTTAGGTCTGACACTGGCTCCGCCAGGCCTTAACAATTGCCTTTTGCAGGCAGGGCCCCTATAGTGTAGCAGAAAGAAAGTTTTGGTGCTAACTGTCCCAACTGGTGGACTACTGTTCCCAGTCAGCCCTCTTCAGGCCTTGCCAACCCTCCTGGCTGCAGCTGCCTGATGCCACTGCCCATGACACCACATTCCACACCGCTGGCTCTACACCCTTCTAAAACTGCATCCTCCCAGTCTTCTCAGGCTTGCCTCCACAGTCCTCCTGACTGTGCATGTCACTCACCAGCCCTCCTGGCTGCAACAGGTGGTTCCCTCCTGGAGACCAGTATTAGCTCCTGCTGTCCTCTCTTGCTCTTCCTGTGCCTCCTGTCCAGAGCCCAGGCCCTAGGTGACCCCCCCCCCAGACTGGGGAGCTCCCTCAAAGGCACCCGACAACCTAATACTCCATCGCCAGTTCTTCCACCCGACAACTCCTCCCCAGCTGGACTGACCCCAAATATTTAAGGAGGCCTGCCCCCTGCCAATCAAGGTTGGGGATTGATCAGGGCTTCTCAGAATACCCCAGGTGGCTCCACCTTCCTTCCACTCCTCTCCTTCTAGCACTTTCTAGAAGGAAAAGGGTGGTGACGGAGAAGTGACACTACTTGTGAGTCACCAGCTGCTACCCTGAGCCGCTCCCAGCCCAGAATGAAAACAAACAGGCCTAGCCACCAGCTAGACCTGTCTAAATTTACCTACACTACCAGAGAAAAGCCTCACTCTAGCACCTCACTAACTAGAGGCTGTTACATGTGTAATTGCAATCTCCCAGGAAGCATCTAATTGGGTACAGGGTACAGATAGTGCAGCCCCCGCAGAGCCCTGACCTCTACATCATCAAGCCATTCTGGGATTATGTACAGGGACAGAAGGAATTACAATTGCCAAAGTCTATGGTGGAAGCTTTGCTGGATGCTTGGGACAACCTGCCAGACAAGAACCTTCAGAAATTACATGTACCAATATGATATACTTAGTACAAGTGTACCTAGGAGAATTGTACCTAGTGTTGTTAAAAGCAAAGGGTGGTTACACCAAATAAAAATTCTTCATGGAATAATTTTCAAAAGCTGTATAGTTTTTTTGCTGTTTTTTTTACAAGCACCTAAGGTAATATGTAGAATATAGAAAATATTTACTGCAATCAGACAAATAAACATATAGCAATTACACATGTGAAAATGGATACTGGAGTGTAGTTTGTTTAACTTTTTTTTATTTTCATTTATTTCTATATACGGGTGACAATTTAATTCCCAAAATGGACTGTAAAAAAAAAGTTTTCTTACCTACACACTAGCCGCTGACCTTCAAAGTACTTCCCTTGTGAAGCAATGTATAAATAGAAAGGGAGGCATTTCTAAGTACAATAACACCAGTATTTATTTTAAAAAATGCAGTTAAAAACACTCACAGGAAGGTAGTGTAAAACAAGCTCATCATCCCACACACACGTGACTGTCCTGGATCCTCACTAGCCAACCAGCAGCAGAGGGAAAGACAGATGTAAGAAGCAAGATGGCCGACCGACTTCCAGAACCAGCTTGGAGCACATGCACTGGAAGTGACGTCAGAAGGGGTGGTTAGATGTTTCAGAGCATGTGCAGAAACTCCTTTTTGTGAGGTTTTTACAAAGGAGCTTCTGCACATGCTCTGAAACATGTAACAGCCCCCTTCTGACATTATTTTCAGTGCTCCAAGCTGGTCCTAGAAGTCGGTCGGCCATCTTGCTTCTTACATCTGTCTTTCCCTCTGCTGCTGGTTGGCTAGTGAGGATCCATGAGAGACGTGGCAGGAGACCTACCACCACGTCTGTGTGAGATGATGAGCTTGTTTTACACTACCTTTCTCTGAGTGTTTTTAACCGCATTTGTTTAATAAATGCTAGTGTTACTACACTTAGAAGCGCCTCTCTTCCTCTTTGAGTGCAGCTTAAGTGCTCTTTGTGCATCCTCCAGTTGTTCATAGTCCCTTTGAATGGAAACCCAGGGAACCAGGATATCCAGAGGTTCCATTCTTACAGAAGCACCCTATATACCTGCACCTTGTGAAGCGCCATACTTTTCTAGATGACTGTGCAACTGCTGGGAACATTCCTGGAATTTGTTTTCCAGAACGCTGTGCAGTTTCTTTATCGTGGCACCCTGGGTGTCCAGAATATCATGATATCTGTCCTTTAAAGGCATTTATTAATTTTGGAAGCAGTCAAAAGTTGCAGAGGGCTAAATCAGTCAAGTTTCAGAATGGATTTCTGGGCCAGGAACTTACGAACACTTAACGCATCATGTGCAAGAACATTGTCATGGTGGAGAAACCACTTGTCAGGCCAGAGTTCCAGTCTTTTCCTCCAAACAGATTCCTGTAATCTCATTCCCAAATCCTCCGTTAGAATATGTGTCACTGTTTCCCTGTTTATGTTCAATTTTTTTGCCATCATTCAAACACTCAATCTTCATTCTGAGCGTACAAGGGTTCACACTCTGCCACGGGTGTTCCGGGATTTAATTTGTTACACCTCATATTTAATACAGATGCTTGGTGTCTGGCGTGTCTACCGGATGAATTTCGATCCATGTATGGGTTCAGGTTTTATCGAACGATCAGTGCCGCTGGGTATAGCTGGCAAAACTGATCAGTGTATTCTACCAGCAGAGATGGCCCCTCGCTGGTAAAATACAATAGACAGCAGGAGGGTAATATTTTTTCATTCAACCCACTTGTTGAATTTAAAAAATGAATTATGTCCCTAAGAGGTGTGGATGGATGCTAAATAGTATGTCTGAGAGGTGTAGAATAGAAGTTTGGTGCACAGATTTTTCTTAGGTGCTTCCAGTCTTTACTATTAGGGTTATTGCTCAGAAAGTATTCTACCTGTCGGGCCACTTAAAAAATATCAGCCAATTCATTTTTTTAATTTGCTGAGAATAATTTCAATTACAAACTTCATTCAATCATAGCCACTCAGAACAGCAAATTATTCATGCGCTTTGCTCCTCCATCAGCAGAAAGCAGTAGGCATTTGCACTCGGTAATGCTAGCATAGCCTGCCAGCCAGCTAATACACAACTGTCAGAGTAATGTAATCTACCTGATATTCTGGCGCCATCGTTGAGCCTTTGCCACCATCCTTCTTCCCAGACCATAATGCCCATCAAACTATCTGAATTTTAAAGGATATCTATACTTTAAAACAAAGTGCACTTATGCTTATAGCTTAGCTTCCCTGATTTAGCCCAATCCACCATTCCCCTCTTTAAATGCATATTTACCTATTATTTAATCTCAGATTGAGCTAAGTATGCATTGGGGGGGGGGGGGGTATGTTAGATCAGGGAAGAGGAGCTAAAAGGTTAAGTGGACTTTGTTTAGTGCAGAACTATAGGCAAAACTAATATTCGTTTTTTGTTTGTTTTTTTTGGATAGAGCAAGGGAGGGTTATAACCCCGTCAGATTTTTTTTTTCACCATCTGTGTCCCATTGCAGAGATTTCCCTTCACTTTGTATCCCATAGCCAAACAGGAAGTCAGAGGAAACACCTGCAAATTAAGGGAATTCCTTGGGGGGCCCCCAGGTCATCAGAATTAGTGTTCCCATTGGAAGATTTCTCCTCTATTATTTTTCCAGGGACAACCCAAAATTTTGTAATTTTTTTTACTTTCACTTTCAATCATGGTAAACATGATGAATAGAGAGGGTGATTCACCTTAACGGGGGCACAGGCAGCAATAAAAACACACTCTCCACTGATTGCCTTTAGTTATACTTTAAGATTGAAAAAAATGCAACCTGTCAATTTGCTCTGTTAAAGCCCTGGGACTGTGCATGGCACCCAAGGTGAGGATGCTAAAGTGCAACCCTCCCACCTATCCCCAGGCTCTTTAATTTGGCGCTACAAAAACAAACACAAATTTAAAACGGTAAAAATAAATAGATACAGGAAGTGAAAGAAGTAGTTAAATAAAATGGAAAGGGTAAACTAAAATTTTAACTAAATATTACAAAGTTACACAGTTAATAAGAGTGCGATCAGACCTAATGTATTGATGTGAGATTAATGCTAAACACAAGGACACCACAAACTACAAATATAGAATAAAAAAATGAATTAAGGCTAACTATAAATTTGTCCCTACAATAAAATCATGCTTCTGGTAACCAAGTTGGGTGCCGCTTCTGCCTCTTCTCTTCTTGGGTCTTCCACATAGACTGTCTCTCTCTTTCTCTCCCGCCGTGTCATGAGTGGTAAGTGATGATGAAAGAAAGGTCTGCCAATGTCATAAAATCTACAATTACAACAGCAAAATGTCTCCAACCATGGTAACAAGAGATCATGTGGTTTGGTTCGCTCAACCCTATACAAGAGCCCTACCCAACCATAAAGTAAATACGTGCTGCACTTTACTGGTGAACTTAGTAGCCTTTCTAATGTTTCAAAACGTAAAGCCCTGTCTAAAAGCGGGCATAACTTTATTAGCCAGAAACTCCTCTTCTGTGTACCCCTCTGATCAGGGGTGTACTCTTGTCTGGTGATAAACGTCCATGATTTCCAGGATAGTCCCTTCCCACCCACAGTCCCTCACTCCAGTAAGCACAACCACTGTGTAGGCAGGAGCCTATTTTTTTTATGTGTTGTACCGCCTTATATTACTCCACTGTGGTTCAATTAAGTTGTACAATGTACCGTATGTGTATGTAGTTCCTGCCACCGGGGAGAGAAGAGGTGACTATGTTGCTCAGTTTCAGATAAATAGAAGGGAAAATCAGTTTCCTGTGTCAAGAGTCACTCCATGTATATGATCCAGAGAGGAGATTATGTCACTATGCGATTGAACTTTGCCTAAGCTTTCTTCCCTTGGCAGAAACTTGATCAGGGTTCCCAGGACATTGACTTAATGGACTCTTTTCTGCATTATTGAGTAACAAGTAATCACAGGGCAAGTACTACCAGGAGGCAAAAGGGGTTAGAGAGTTTGATTGAGGCTGTGAACCATGATGTAAGCTATGTCACATGCTGATAACTGAAATGGATGAAGTTTCTTCCAAGTAAAGAGAAGTTCTGTTGTCATTGACAAGTGCCTAGTCTGAAGTAATTTTAAAACTCTGGGAAAGGGGTGTGTGCATGGTATATCAATTTATATAGGCATATTAGGGGCCAAGACAGTGTGAAGAGAGGATGCAATGCCAGTGTCCTAATGAATAGTTATGTGAACCCTTTGAAAGCTGGAGACTGTCATTACCAGTGACTACAGTACTAGTGTCTGAGCCAGCCAGTTGGGAAGCTGAAATAACTTGGCATAGGTGAAGTGAAGTAGTCTGTGTGCTTGGTTCCTTCCCTAGCGATCGGTACCCCAACTTAGGTCTGATTGCGATATAGGGCATCCTAGCGAACCCAGCCTGAAAGTAACGGAAAATGGAGTGAGGCATCTGAGTACTAAGGCACAAGTCAGTAATGGTACAGTGCTTCCTGAGAAACACATCTAGCCAAAGCAAGAGTAGGGAATAAGAATTAAACATGTGTATCGTTGTCACTGGGGTGAGATGACAGGTTGCTGGGCTGGTGGAATCCAGTGCACGCTACGCATTACCAGCTCAGAAATGCTGCACGGAGGAAGAGGTGTATAAACGAACTGGTACATGTTATGTTTATTTGAGGAAAGAAGTGAGCCACACTACACTATACAAGAGCTAATTATATGTTAACGTACCCCGTGTTTAGGCATATTCTGTACCTCCAGCAGCCTGCAAGGGCATAAGCATTTTGCCTCTCCAGGTCGCCCATTTAAACCCCACCCTCAAGTGTATATGACTGACAGCTTAGTGAAAAGATTAGGAGCGCTGATTGGCTTAAAGGACTGCCCCTACCCCTCAAACTCTGAGTGCTGTACTGAAGGCAATTAAATACAGCTAATATAAGGATAAATTCAGGTCTTTATAACGAGGTGCATAGGGTTATTATTACACAAGAGTAGTGACATACACGCTATGGATAACTTTTACTTGCAAAAAAGTGCCAAAAAAGTGGTCACAAAAGAGAACCATTCTGATTGATTTAGTATATTTGTTGCTGAATTTAGTGTCTTGCCTGCTGCTGTCCTTTAATGTTCAGCTGTTTATCTGTTTAATGTCTGATAAGCCCTGAAATAATTCAGATTCATTTAAGGTTTTGTCATGATAGTCGACAACATGCCAAGTAATGAAACTAAAAACAAGTAGGGGCAGTGAGTAAGTGTGAGCCAATGTTGGATCATGAATAACGTTCCTATATCTACAGAGGTTCTACCAATATTAATGAGCTCGGCTTCATATAAAACTAATAAATGACAAACCGGCAACAGGAATTTCATGTAGCTGTCATCAATACCTAGTAGTACATAATATACATTCCCTGAGTGCACGTTGTGTACGAAGCTAGCTAGGAGTATTTGGAAACTGGTCAAATATTGGGATCATGGAAGCATGGGATGTGCGTGTCAGGGAACGTGACTCCTTGAGGAAGCACATGTACGGTAACCAAAAAAATGTCTACCAAAATGATAATGATTATGATATATCACATAACAACTTGACACTACTGAATAAAAAATGATTTAAAACACTAAGAAGTCTGCAGGAGGAGTTTAAAGTATAACTAAAGGCAAAACTTGTTTTTTTTAGTTTTGGATAGAGGGGAGATAGATTAGAACACCTGTCCCTTTTTATTGCTGTCTGTTCTCCCTATTTTTGTCCTGTTTACCATGTTTATTGAAGGTGAAAGTAAAAAAAAAATCTATATTTTGGGTTGTCCTTAGAAAAGTAATAGAGGGGAAATATTCGGGAGCACTAGTTCTGGTGACCTGGGGGTCCCCAAGAGATTACCTTCATTTGTTGGGATTTTCTCTCACTTCCTGTTTGGCTATGGGACAGGAAGTGAAGGGAAATCTCCCCAATGGGACAAACCCCTTACAGGGGTTATAACCCTTATTTACTCTATCCAACATGAAAAAAAAAACGTTTTGCCTACAGTTCTACTTTAATACTGCTCATGTATGTAATGATAAAAAAAAATGAACAAATTTGAATAATTCAAATATAATTATCATTCAGAACCAATTATTTCTTCTAATGAAAACAAAAGCATAAGCTATATTTACCAAAATGATCAATATATCAAATAGTCCTATCAATAACATATGTATAAACCCCAGAACAAAATGTAAATATATTGTAACCTACCAGATGTGGTGCCTACATTCATTTTGGAAGCCAAGAACATTAACTTCAAGGAAAAAAAAATACCTGTTGATCCTGCCACAAATTTAGTGTCCCTGTACTTTCCTGTGTAGTCAACTGAAATCTCAAACAATGTTACCAGCTCTCCCAGCTATCATCTGTAAACTAGAGAAGAGAGGTTTGTAGATACCCTATGGTGAGAGAGCATTGTCACACTAGAACAGAAAGTATTTTACTGGCATGCATCATCATCAGGTGAATGTAAATTGAACAAGGAGGCAGCACACAGTAACAGGTAAGCTGCAAAATATAACTTTTTTTCACTTCAACACCTTAACATTAGACAGTTGCTCTCAGATGTGAGGTGCATCACACTGGTAGGGCGCTGCCCTTGCTCTGTTGGGTTGTGAAAGATGGCTCCAAAGAGGACCACGTTGTTTAGGATTTCAGTCATCGCATTTCCTCCTGTCCGGTAGATTTAGATATAACAAGCCTAGCTGCATCCTGCTGTGGACCCTTTCCATGGATATGGAGATGAAATACATGCAATGGGGTTGATTTGCTAAATGAAAATAGACTATTCACATTGCAAGGGAATTTTTCCCAGAGCTTAGTGAATGAGATGAAGCTCTGCTGGTTTGCATCATTCAATCATTCATTATTTTCCTTGCATGCGATTGGCCACACCAACTCTGCAAAGAATTCCCTTGTGAAGTGTAACTTCCCTTGCAAAATGAAAAACCTCTTTGCCTTTAGTAAATCAACCCTATTGAGTCCCACTGGAAGAACAGTGCTCTTGGGTTCGTAGACCTCAAAGGTGTACAAAGACAGGAGGGAGCCAAACTCCAAAGTGTCCACAGGGACAATAAGAGGAGATGCAGGAGAGCCCTTATAGTGTAGTATGTGAATGGTGATAGTAGGAAGTATATAAGATGAGAGAAGGTTCAGACATGTAGATTTGCATCATCAACCTTACAGTGTCACTATCAATGAAATGTATCACACTGACAACTTGACACAATTTTTCCTGCCAATTACTTACCTATTTTTATGTAACGTTCCCATGATTGTTATAACATCCTATGATCATTACCCTATTAACTAATTGTCTTATGGTTTGACTAACACCTTTATAACAATAGAAAATATTCTATTGTCTTGGTTTATCTGTCTAGAACAATAACAGAACTTGCAAGCTAGACATTTTTACTAGGTCAAGAGGACATCTTTCTCAGCCATGACTTATTTCTGTCTCCTATTCCAATTTCTATATAAAAATCAAAACGATATTGAATGTAACATAAAATGGGATCTAACAACTCAACATACAAGATTAAAACAAGGTAAATTACAACTTAGCAGTATATAATACTTACAATATGCAGAAAAATAAAAGGTTTTGTTTAAAGTAAAGAACACTGGATTTTATTTATCCACATATGTGAAATACAAATAGGATGGCTGAATTTGTAGGAGGAGTCTGGCCATATTTAATCCAGTCTCCTCCTGCAAGATTCACAGCATTTCCTGTTTACATTTTATCACCACTGACGTTTCCAGGGTCATTGTGTCATTTCCGGTTCCAGTTTACGTCAGAGGGCCCGGAGGTGAGAGGATCATCAAGCGCGGGTCCGCACAAATATCTGCGGGGCGAATCAGACTATGGACTGGGTAAGATGGGCCGGGAGCCCGGTTTCCCGGCTTACATCTTCCTGGGGTCTGCAGCCTCCCACACTGAGGTATGTGCACAGGGCACATCTAGTCCGGGCGCACTAGCATTGGCACTGCTGGGGTTAAGTTGGCTTTAAGGGAGGAAGGCCCTCGTTCACAGCTCCATGTCATGGTGCGTTGGGCAGGTGCACGCTCCCCCGTACATGGATTCAGATTACATGCTTCCCTGCAGACAGGCTGGGGGAGGGGTAGGGCTTGCACGGTCAGGGTGCACAGCGCAGATTCTTATAATTTCCACGGTCATCAAGTTGCATCTGCACAAGAGGACATTTCTCCACATTATCATTCCTCACCTGTCAGCTTTCCATGTCCCTCCAGCCACGTCTTTGGGCCACGGAGGAGGGGTCATGGAGGCGCCATTCCGTGGGTTGCGATAGCCAGCTGGCTTCACGTTCTATCATTATCGGGGGCTATGTCTCAGCATCACATTGGTGGAAGGGGGTGGCTGTTTACATACAGGCAAGGCGGACAGATGTTGGGCATCGCTCTCGCTTTGGGGGTACAGCATATCGTTGGTGAAGGTGCACGGTGCACATCTCAGGATATATAATCATTACAGTTGAGCGAACACCTGGACGTTCGGGTTCTGCGGGTCCGAACGAACTTTGGGAAAAAGTCCGGGTTCAGCACCGAATGTTGCCCGAACTTTATCCCGTCCCCGAACCCCATTGAAGTCAATGAGTACCCGAACTTTTAGGCACAAAAATGGCTGTAACAAAGTCCTGGCAAGTGCTAGAGGGCTGCAAAAGGAAGTAAAATGGGGGTAAGAGTAGGGCAAGTGCCCTACAAAAAAATGGGGATAGGGAAAATAAATGAAAATCAAATTTTAAAAAAATGGGAAGGGGGTGGATGTGAAGTAGAAACCTAGAGGTTGACTAGGCCGTGACCGTGGCAGTGTAGGTGGAAGTGGCGGTGGTCGAGGAGGAGGAGGAGGTAGCCAACACTGTTTTTTTTTGTTTGTTTATAATTGGGGTAGCCCCCAAAATATTGAGGCCTATTCAAAAAAACAAGTATACGAATGGCTGTGTGAGTCCGGTCTAAATGTTTATTCTGCACAAGGTACAGACAAGTCTTGTGGGATCCATGCCTGGTTCATTTTAATAAAGGTTAGCTTGTCCAGGTTGGCTGTGGACAGGTGGCTGCGCTTGTCTGTGATAACGCCCCATGCCGTGCTAAACACACGTTCAGACAATACACTGGCTGCAGGGCAGGCCAGCACCTCCAAGGCATAAAGGGCAAGCTCAGGCCATGTGGCCAATTTGGAGACCCAGAAGTTGAATGGGGCAGACCCATCAGTCAGTACGTGTAGGCGTGTGCACACATACTCTTGCACCATGTTGCTGAAATGCTGCCTTCTGCTAAGACGTTGTCTATCGGCTGGTGGTGCTCTTTGTTGTGGCGGGCTGCTGACAAAGCTTTGCCACATTTCAGCCATGCTAACCCTGCCTTCTGAGGTGCTGGAGGTGGCACAGCTGCGTTGGTGGCCTCTTCCTCCTCCTCCTCTGCCTTTGCCTTGTGCTTCCACTGAGCCCCCGGTGTCATTTGGGAATGCCCTCAGCAGCGCCTCTACCAGTGTGCGCTTGTAGTCGCGCATCTTCCTCTCACGCTCCAGTGAGGGTATGAAGGACGGCACGTTGTCTATGTAACGGGGATCCAGCAGGGTGGCCACCCAGTAATCAGAAGAAGTTACAATGTGGGCAACTCGGCTGTCGTTGCGCAGGCACTGCAGCATGTAGTCGGCCATGTGTGCCCTTCCGTCCCAATCGTACCGACTTTACACCGTTTCGAAACAGT
>BLSH010122148.1:153931-171155 GCA_018402905.1 Glandirana rugosa | reverse complement strand
GTTGTGGCGGGCTGCTGACAAAGCTTTGCCACATTTCAGCCATGCTAACCCTGCCTTCTGAGGTGCTGGAGGTGGCACAGCTGCGTTGGTGGCCTCTTCCTCCTCCTCCTCTGCCTTTGCCTTGTGCTTCCACTGAGCCCCCGGTGTCATTTGGGAATGCCCTCAGCAGCGCCTCTACCAGTGTGCGCTTGTAGTCGCGCATCTTCCTCTCACGCTCCAGTGAGGGTATGAAGGACGGCACGTTGTCTATGTAACGGGGATCCAGCAGGGTGGCCACCCAGTAATCAGAAGAAGTTACAATGTGGGCAACTCGGCTGTCGTTGCACAGGCACTGCAGCATGCAGTCGGCCATGTGTGCCAGGCTGCCCACAGGCAAAGACAAGCTGTCCTCTGTGGGAGGTATATCATCTGTGTCCTCTGTATCCCCCCAACCACGCTCCAGTGATGCCCACGGGCTGCGTTGGGTGCCACCCTGCTGCGATTCCTCCTCCTCATCTTCCTCGTCCTCCAGAACTGTGCCTGGCTTGAATATTTTTGACCTGGCCTATGCTGGTGCAGGAACCCACCCTCCAAGCCACTTGCGAATGACTGGCCTAATAACCGTGGATATGACCCCTCTTCCTCCTCCTCATCCTCCTGTGCCACATCCTCTTCCATCATGGCCCGAAGTGTTTTTTCAAGGAGACATAGAAGTGGGATAGTTACGCTGAGAACAGCGTCATCAGCACTGGCCATGTTGGTGGAGTACTCAAAACACTGCAATACGCTACACAGGTCTCGCATGGAGGCCCACTCGTTGGTGCGTGCTGCAGCTGAAACTTCACTATTGCCTGCTGCTGCTCGCACATTCTCTCCAGCATGTGCAAGGTGGAGTTCCACCTTGTGGGCACGTCGCATATGAGGCGGTGAGCGGGAAGGCCGAAGTTCCGCTGCAGCACAGACAGGCGAGCAGCAGCAGGGTGAGAACGCCGAAAGTGCGCACAGACGGCCCGCACTTTGCGCAGTTTGGGGTTTATTCCCCAAACATATCAGTTTTAAAACAGCCTGCTGTCGTTTCCCCCTGGATGTGCTGATATTGGTGGTGAAGGTGTTACGCTGAGCGGATGAGTGGGTGGTCGAGGAGGAGGAAGCGCAGTAGGAGGAGGAGGCAACAGGAGGCAAAGAGAAATGCCCTGCAATCCTCGGTGGTGGAAGGACATGCGCCAAATGGCTAGCCGGCTCAGGCCCACCCGCCACTACATTTGCCCAGTGTGCAGTTAGCGAGATATAGCGTCCCTGCCCATGCTTACTGGTCCATGTATCAGTGGTTATGTGGACCTTGCCACAGATGGCGTTGCGCAGTGCACACTTGATCTTGTCCCCGACTTGTTTGTGCAGGGAAGGGATGGCTCGCCTGGAAAAGTAGTGCCGGCTGGGAACCACGTACTGTGGGACACCCACCGCCATCAGGTTTTTGAAACTGTCCGTGTCCACCAGACGGAATGACAGCATTTCAAATGCCAGGAATTTTGAAATGCTGGCATTCAGGGCCAGGGATCGTGGGTGGGTAGGGGGGTACTTCCTCTTTCTCTCCAGTGTTTGGGAGATGGACAGCTGTAAGCTTCCATGGGACCATGTGGAAATGCTTGGGGACGGGGGCAGACATGGTGGCATTGCTGTCATATCGTCTGTTTGCTGGGTGGCAGGTGACACTGTCACTGTAGAGGTGGAGGAAGAGGCCGAGGCAGCAGCAGAAGAGGAAGCAGGAGGAGGCCGAGACCTTTCTCGGATTTTGAGGTAATTATTCCAATGCAGCTTGTGCCTTGAATTTAGATGCCTGGTCAAGGGGGTTGTGCTCAGGTTGAGAACATTTATGCCCCGGCTCAGGCTATCATTGCACAGCTTGCAAACCACTGTCTTTTCATCAGTACATTGTCTGAAGAACTGCCACGCGGGGGAACGCCTTTGAGCTGCCTTTGGTGTGCTAGGTCCCTGGGTGATGTGGGTAGTAGCAGGCCTACTGTCTAGGGGACGCTCGCTCCGCTTTTGCAACCTGCTTCCTCTTTTGCTGTGCTGGTGCCTCTGTGCGACCACCTCTTCCTCCAAACTGCACACGTCACTCGCATGACCCTCATTCCATGGGGAGTCTAGGACCTCATCATCCTCCACATCATTTTCCACCCACCCTTCACCACTGCCCTCCTTGTCAGTATGCACCCTGAGGCAAGCTGCAGCAGTTGGCACCTGTGTTTCGTCATCATCAGAGATGTGCTGCGCTGGTGTTTCCATGTCCTCATCCTGCAACAGAAGTGGTTGGGCATCGGAGCACTCAATGTCTTTCACTTCTGGGGCAGCGCTATATGGATGGCCCACGGAAAGCACACCTGGAGAGTCATCAAAAAACATAAGAGTCTCTTGCAGGACTTGGGGCTCAGACTGCTTGGCAATTTACAAGGGGCTGAGGTGAAAGACAGATGGCCATGGGGTTCAGGTGCCAACTCTGAGCTTTCATCAAGGCACCGGGAGGGAGACAATGTGAAGAAACTGGAGGCATTGTCAGCCACCCAATCTACTATCGCCTGTACTTGTTCTGGCCTCACCAATCGTTGAGGGGCATTCTGGCCTACCATATACCGTTGAAGGTTCTGTTGGCTACCTGAGGAAGGTGTTTCCCTTGTGCGTGTAGCTGGCACACCTCGACCACGTCCTCTCCTTCCAACAGGAGGTTCACCAACACCAGCAGCACCAGCATCACCAGCAGCACCATGACCACGTCCCTTATTTGCTCTCCTCATTGTGCCCTCTGTAAGTATTTATTGATGCCAATTAATACCTTTTTTTTTTTAAAACACCAACGTAGCCGGACTTTTTATTTTGGTGCAAGAAATGCACCGCTCACACCAACAGCTGGTAGCTCTCCCTTTAGAACTAGGAGATGATTTTTGAACAATACTGTGTCACTAACAGCAACAGCTAGAACCTCTCCCTTTAGAACTAGGAGATGATTTTTGAACAATAATGTGTCACTTACAGCAACAGCTGGAAGCTCTCCCTTTAGAGCTAGGAGATGATTTTTGAACAATAAATAATATGTCACTTACAGCAGCAGCTGGAACCTGGCCCTATAGGAGTAGGCAATGATTTTTGAACAATAATCTGTCCCTTTAAGCAACAGCTGGAAGCTCTCCCTTTAGAACTAGGAGATGATTTTTGAACAATAATGTGTCACTTATAGCAACAGCTGGAACCTGGCCCTATAGGAGTAGGCAATGATTTTTGAACAATAATCTGTCCCTCTAAGCAGAAGCCTCTACCTAGTGCAGTCAGATCGTTGTGTTAGGCAGGGTTTGATCTGCAATTTCTCACTCAAAGCAGCAATATGTGAAATCTCAATTCTCAAATTTCTGCAATCTGTCCCTCAGAGCAACAGTAGTAGTAATCTCAGGATGCAGGATCAGATGTTAAAATGTCTTCAATCTGTCCCTCACAAAAACGCTGGCAGCTTCCTCTCCCTACACTATTCAGAGTCTCAGAGAGCATGTAACTGCAGCATCAAGTGACTCCAGCTTATATAGAGGCTGGGTCACATGATGCACTGGATAATCACAGCCATGCCATTAGTAGGCTTGGCTGTGATGGCTTCTAAGGGCAAACCAGTGAAATGCTTGTTGATTGGCTGCCCTGCAGCTATTCAACATGCGTGATCAACTACCAGAACCCGAACCCGAACGTTTTTTGAAACGTCCGTGTTCGGATCCGGGTCCCGGACACCCCAAAGTTCAGTACAGACCCGATCGTTCGCTCAACACTAATAATCCTGCATGAGGTCATTTCACCATCATTGTATGTTCATTTCATTTTGTCAAACTCTCAGTTGCGTGTCCTCTGCCCCACGTTCAAGGGTCTTGGGGCAGGGGTTCAATGGAAGTCTTTTCATTTGAGTTTGAGTATGCAACAACTGTATACATGTTTCTAAGTTTCCATTGGGGGTATGTCACAGCTTGTGGGCAGCGGAGGGTCGCATTTCAGATCTTCTCTACTGTCAATGGCTGTCCTTCCGCCTGCCTTGGGGGCACGGAAGAGGGTTACCAGCTCATCATTTCTACCGGCATGTAACAGTGATCTTTTAGGTTTGGTTGAGGCATGTCACAAGCATTAGTTAGGGGGAGTTCTGGCTGGCAGACAGGAGCAAATGGGGGCGAGCACTGAGGTTGGCACAAGGTGGGCCTCCATTTCACACATTCCCTTTTCATATGGGGTACACACTGGGTATTACCCCTGGGCATCCCCGTTCCAGCAGGCTTGGTGGATGGAGTATTGTCCAGGGCTGCTAGCTTGCAGGGTACTTTTTGGTCACTACTCGGTTCGCCAGTTAGCTTGCAGTTTGGGGCAAGCATTATTTGGGCTCTAGGTAGCAGACAAGCATGGGCAGTTGTCATCCATGACTTCCGGCATACAAAATAAAAAAAATAGGGGGGGGGTCCTCAGGTTTGCTGGGTTCAGTGGGGTTGGTCCCGGCATTTCCCTGGGTCAGGTATTGGGTAGTAGCTTCTTTTGCTTATGTTCCCTTTCTTAGTTTTCCGGTTATCCGCACAAGTTCAGGAAGTTCTCCCTTCCAGCTGACACAGTCAGTAGCAGGTTGTTGAGTTCTGCTTATGGGGGAGGTGGCATGTTCTCACTTCAGGGTGGGTTACTTACTTGGGATAGTTCAGGTTTTAGCATGTTGCTTATGTTCCTTCTCCTTAGTCGCTTGACCAGGTCGCAAGGGAGTTTCTGTTTGGAATATCATTGGCTCAGGTCAGTACGTATAGGCTTAATTTCTCATTTCTATTACACACACGGCTAGGTTCAGTAGTTAGGTCTTGGCGTTACACCGGAATTCTCTCTTTACCTGTCACATCTACAGGTAGTAACTAGAGTTGATCGAACCCGTGGATGTTCGGGTTCGGTGGGTTCGGCCGAACTTCGGATAAAGTCCGGGTTCGGTACCGAACTTTACCCCGAACCCCATTGAATTCAATGGGGACCCAAACTTTTCGGCACAAAAATTACTGTAAAAGAGTCCAGGAAAGTGCTAGAGGGCTGTAAAATGTCTGTGCGACTTGTCAGTCCTCCTCACACACCACGTTCTGGTGCCCCGATGCGAAACCTTCCGAGTTACCCAGGCCAAGTCCAAGCAGGTCCTCAGCATCAGGTAGTTCCACTCCTATTGATGAACTGGGCCGCCCTATACATTTTTTGGGTAAGGCTCAAATTTGTAACAATTATAATCAAGGATCATGCAACTACAATGAATGCCGGCTTCTGCATTTCTGCATAAACTGTTTCAGGGCTCACCCTAAGTCTGCTTGTTCTCTGAAGCAGACGAAAGAGTCATGACTAGAGTTGAGCAGACACCTGGTTGTTCGGGTTTGGCGGGTTCGGCGGAACTTCGCGAAAAAGTTCGGGTTTGGTACCGAACTTGACCCGAACTTGACCCAGGACCCTGAACCCCATTGAAGTCAATGGGGACCCAAACTTTTCGGCACAAAAATGGCTGTAAAAAAGTCCTGGAAAGTGCTAGAGGGCTGCAAAAGGAGGTAAAATGGGGGTAAGAGTAGGACAAGTGCCCAAAAAAAAAATGGGGATAGGGAAAATAACTTAAAATCAAATAAAAAAAATAAAAATGGGAAGGGGGGGTGGATGTGGAGTAGGAGCCTAGAGGCCGTGACCGTGGCAGTGTAGGTGGAAGTGGCGGTGGTGAAGGAGGAGGAGGAGGAGGAGGTAGCCAACACTTTTTGTTGTTTGTTTGTTTTTTTTTTCTAATTGGGGTAGCCCGCAAAATATTGAGGCATATTAAAAAAAAACAAGTATACCAATGGCTGTGTGAGGCCGGTCTAAATGTCTATTCTGCACAATAATCTGTCCCTTACAGGAGCATCAGGAACCTCTCCCTATAGAACTAGGAGACGATTTTAGAACAATAATCTGTCCCTTACAGGAGCAGCAGGAACCTCTCCCTATAGAACTAGGAGATAATTATAGAACAATAATCTGTCCCTTACAGCAACAGCAGGAACCTGACTCTATAGCAGTAGGCAATGATTTTAGAACAATAATCTGTCCCTTAGAGCAACAGCAGGAACCTCTCCCTATAGAACTAGGAGACGATTTTAGAACAATAACCTGTCCCTTACAGCACCAGCAGGAACCTCTCCCTATAGAACTAGGAGATGATTATAGAACAATAATCTGTCCCTTACAGCAACAGCAGGAACCTGACCCTATAGCAGTAGGCGATGATTTTAGAACAATAATCTGTCCCTTACAGCAACAGCAGGAACCTGACCCTATAGTAGTAGGCGATGATTTTAGAACAACAATCTGTCCCTTACAGCAACAGCAGAAACCTGACCCTATAGCAGTAGGCGATGATTTTATAACAATAATCTGTCCCTTACAGGAGCAGCAGGAATCTCTCCCTATAGTACTAGGAGATGATTTTAGAACAATAATCTGTCCCTTACAGCAACAGCAGTAACCTGACCCTATAGAACTAGTAGACAATTTTAGAACAATAATCTGTCCCTTACAGCACCAGCAGGAACCTCTCCCTATAGAACTAGGAGATGATTATAAAACAATAATCTGTCCCTTACAGCAACAGCAGGAACCTGACCTTATAGCAGTAGGTGATGATTTTAGAACAATAATCCGTCCCTTACAGCAACAGCAGGAACCTCTCCCTATAGCACTAGGAGATGATTTTAGAACAATAATCTGTCCCTTACAGCAACAGCCATAACTTGACCCTATAGAACTAGGAGATGATTTTAGAACAATAATCTGTCCCTCAAAGCAGTAGACTCTACCTAGTCCAGTATCAGATCATTCTGTAATGCAGGATGAGATGTTATTGGATCTGCAATCTGTCCCTAAAAGCAGGAGTAGTAAACTCCACCTAGTCCAGAATCAGATCGTTCTGTAATGCAGGATGAGATCTGCAATCTGTCCCTCAAAGCACTAGTAGTAGTAATCTCTACCTAGTCCAGAATCAGATCATTCTGTAATGCAGGTTGAGATCTGCAATCTGTCCCTCAAAGCAGTAGTAGTAGTAATCTCTACCTAGTCCAGAATCAGATTGTTCTGTAATGCAGGATGAGATGTTATTATATCTGCAATCTGTCCCTCACAGCGCCGGCAGCATCCTCTCCCTACACTAGCCTGAGAGCATGTGACATGCAGCACTACGTGACTCCAGCTTATACAGAGGCTGGGTTACATGATGCACTGGCCAATCACAGCCATGCCATTAGTAGGCATGGCTGTGATGGCTTCTAAGGGCAAACCAGTGAAACGCTTGTTGATTGGCGGCCCTGCAGCTATTCAACAGGTGGGATAAAATACCCGAACCCAAACTTATTTTCAAATGTCCGGGTTCGGGTCTGGGTCACGGACACCCCAAAGTTCGGTACGGACCTGAACTTTACAGTCTGGGTTCGCTCAACTCTAGTCATGACTAACCCGGGTGAACGCACTGTTCTTTGGCGGCTCACCCATCCCCCACGATCATGGAGTTTTTGATTGAAGGTTTCACCTCAGGTTTCCACACGGGTTTCATTGCCCTTCCTCAGAGCATTTTTGAAAGCCAGAATTTGCAATCTGCAGCAACTAACACGAAGGCAGTAGATTTGTTGCTGTAATCAGAAATCGATAAGGGGTTTGTCACTGGGCATTTTTCAGTGCCACCTTTTGATAGCTGGAGAGTCAATCCTATTAGTGTTGTAAAAGGCAAATTCTCTAATAAACTCCATTAATCTATGACTTGTCAGGCCCTCATTCCTCTCAGGTACCCAGCCTGAATTCCTTGATCCCATCAGAGGAATTTTCGCTTAAATATGCTTTGTGGATCAGGCGATTCAATGCATCATAAACTTGGGGGAGGGGGCTTGGCTTTCCAAAGCTGATATTTCTGACGCATTCAAGTTGCTGCCTAATAGGCCTTCTCTTTGGCAGTGGCATGAGATCAAGTGGTGGAATGCATATTATTTCGCTACCAAACTTACATTCGGGTCCAAGAGTAGCCCTTGGCTGTTTGACACTTTTGCTCAAGCTCTCAGTTGGATCCTCGTGCGTGGAGAGGGTTGTCAGTAGGCCATCCATTATTTGGATGATTTCCTGTTGATCAAAAGTGCCAACAAGCCCCCGCTGACTTGCGGAAATTGGTTTCTGTGTTTTCAGCTCTTAATGTTCCTTTAGCAGGTAAGAAGGTTGAAGGGCCGGTCAAGGCACTTGTATTTTTGGGTATTAAGTTAGACACCCAGTTGATGCAGGCTAGTTTACCTGCAGATAAGTTGGAGAGGATCAGAGACCGGATTCACTCGTTCATGGTCTCACAAGAGTGTTCCAGGTTAGAATTACAGTCACTGTTGGGCATGTTAAATTTCGCCATGAGGATTATTCCTCAAGGGAGGTCTTTTGTCTCTAGGCTGTTGGTGCTCTTACTCTTGGCCATGTACTCAGATTCCTGCATCAAGCTAAATGCCGGAGCTTTGGCAGATTTGAACATGTGGGACGAGTTCCTTCAACATTGGTATGGTGTCTCAATGTTCATTCCTGCAGCATCGGAATCATCCCCCAGGGTGGTGTCTGATGCGGCAGCTACTAAAGGTTATGTGGCCATTTTCGGAACCCATTTGTTGGCAGACCCATGGCCAGAGGAGGTCAGGTCAGTCCCAGGGTTCGACAGGGCATCGACATTATTCGAGATTTACACCATAGGGGCTGCCGCACAGGCATGGGGTCATTTGTGGTCAGGAAACAGTGATATTTTTCACGGAAAATCAGGCGGCAGTAGAGATCATTAACAAGGGCAGGTCCAGTTCATTAGTGGTCATGTCATTTCTTGGCAGACTGATTTGGCTCTCCCTGGATTGGAAGTTCCATATCAACTGTGTTTTCATTCAAGGTGTAGAGAACATCGCGGCCGATGATTCGCCTCGCTTTAATTATTCATTATTTTTCCAGCAGGTCCCAGAGGCAGATGGTTGTGCCACCCCATGCCCGGCCTACTCCCTGCTGAGGATGGATTAATTACGTTACAGGCTAGACGCTAGAAGGTTGATCAATAGTTTCATGTTCCCAATACAAGGAAGGCTTTCAACACAGCGTGGCACGTTTTTCAGTCTTTCTTATCTCGGTATCCAGAGTCAGAATGGTATAATGTACAGTACCTATTGGCGTTCATTACTTTTTGCCACTCACAGTTAAAACTGTCACATTCTACAATTAAGACCTATTTAGCTGGTGTTCAACATTTCGTGTCTCTGCAATACCCGGACAGGCCTTCTTTCTTTACAGCGCATCCTATCAGGGCTATTTTAAAAGGAATCCAGAAAAGCAACCCGCCAGCTACAGTTAGCAGGCTTCCTGTTACAGTTTGTTCCGGGACATTCTCTCCAATAAACCATTTGGGCAGCGGCCCAATTTGGTCATCAAAGCAGCCACAGGTTTTTAAGGTCTAGTGAATTCTAGTGTTCAGGTGCACAGTCTCATCCGTTGGCAATCAAACAATTAACGGGACACCGGGATCATTTCTAGCTGCACTTGGAGGATTGCAAGACACAGCAGTTAGGAGCCAGTACTGATATCAGGTATTTCGAGATAGGTACGGCCTGGTGTCCGGTTAAGGTCTTGGATGCCCTCATGATACAGTTAGCTGGGGAAACCTAGGATGGTCCCTTGATGCCCCTTCCCAGATCCCCCCCTTACGATAGCTCAGTTTGTTAAGCATTTGCACACCCTTTTGATCTAGGTTAGGCGTGAACCCCAAACACTATACAGGCCACTCGTTCAGGATTGGAGCAACCTCAGCGGCATCTCATCAGGAAGTCCCCGTGCATATCAATAGAAAATTAGGCAGGTGGAGTTCTTCATGTTATGCTAGGTACATTCCTGAACCTTATGTGAAGATGTCTCGGGCTCTCATGCGGTTGGTGGATTAAACTGTTATTGTCATTATTATTTTTGCCTCCTTTAGGCATACTGGCCTCGTGACCACGGCACACCACAAGTCACTATTTCAGATATGCTTACATTTCCTCATCAGCATCACAATGAAGATTCCGAGTACAAATAGGAAGGCTGACTGCAGGTCAGCCTGAATTAGTAGAAAGAGTCTGGCCGTATTTAATCCAGCCTCCTCCTGCAGGATTCAAAGCAATTCCTCTTTACATTTTACCACCCACCCATTCCCATTTTTTCTTGTTAAACTTTTCTTATATTTATTCTTGGGTATGCACCCTTTAGGCATACTGGCCTCGTGACCACGGCACACCACGGGTCACTATTTCAGATATGCTTACATTTCCTCATCAGCATCACAGTGAAGATTCTGAGTACAAATCATATAGCCATTAGTCACCAGAGATGGTGTCATGGGGAGGCAGTAAGAGGTGATGCCTATCCAGAATAACGTATGGGATCTTGAGCATGTCCTTTATACAGCATTTCCTATTATATCTTTCCTAGTCAATGCCCACCCTTTAATGCAATAAATAAAATGCCTCCCTTTGGTGAGAGTCTGTATACAACCTCACCAACAAAAAAATTGAATTTAATTGGTAACTTTCATCAAGCTTTCCCCGCACAATTAAGCAGATCAAGGAAAGCTAATGCAGTTTCAATGTTCCATAAAGTGTTTTATGTACATGGAGTTGATATACTTAGTCCATGATGTAAAAGACAGATGAAAATGGTTAAAATTACTTGGGTGCATTTTCATTATTTTAGCCATATACCAGGCAATTTCAGCTGCTTTCAACCAACTTTTGATAGCTAAAACACCAAACAAATTAAAGCAAACTACTACCAAGGGTGTCAGACTGAACATGAAGTGAAGATGGTGGGTTAGGAAAGGTCTAAGAAAAGGCCCATTAGTGGGTTGATTAGCACCTGTTGTCATATGTTTAAGGAGAGGTCAGGGAACACAAAATATCATTATATCACCCTGAACTGAACAAGTGGCAATTTAAAGCCACAAACCAACTTTTTTTTTGTTAAAATAAAGCAAATCGATGTTCACTAAACAGATGACTCCAACCCTTCCTTAAACATATGACAACAGGCACCTCTGCTGATCGGATCACTAACAGGCCTTTTCTTAGACCTATCCTAACTTAATAATTTCAACATCAGCCTGAAAGCCCCATATAGCAGTGGTTCACAACCCCGGACCTCAGGACCCACTAACAGGGCAGGTTTGCAAGATAACTGAAATTCATCACAGGTGATATCAATTGCTGCTCAGTGATTGCAGTATTCTAGTCTGCATCTCCCCAAGGTAATACTTAAAACAGGACAGGAGTTGAGAACCACTTCCATAGAGGATCCAGGATAGGGACCCCCATAGCATCCAGAGCATACATGTCTCTACCCCTTAGGGTGACTGCATCCTCAACAGATGTTAGTGATTTTGTTTCATCAAACCTTCTGAGCTAACCACCATATTTGAATCAACCTTCTACAATATAAGAGCTCTCTCGACTCCCTTCTTTTCTTTTCCGGTGGACACACCAAACTACCCCAGGGGCTGAGACCTGTCTTTTGCGACCAAGCTCCCCTGACCTCTGTGATCCCTAAATCTCATTAAGTGAAGATATGTTTCCTCAGTAGGGTCAGATACAGTAAAATTTAACTAAGGTTCTAACATGTCCCCACTATATTTAAAAGAAAAACGTTTTGGTTGGAGTTAAGCATTAAAATTGGAGTTGGGCATTAAAATTCAACCTAAGTATACAAAGAGATTTTATTTTTTGGATTTGCAACAACGATGACAGCCGACTCTGACTTTGATTTATGAAAATAGGGGATGGAATGCTTACCCCCCCTTCCAAGTCAACCCTTGTTTCTGCCATCTACCCACCTCCTAGCACTGTCCCTTGATTCCACCTCCCACCCACCTCCCAGTACTGGCCCTTTTTGAGAATAGAGAACCAAGTATCCTTTTGTGGTGCTAATAATTTGTATTGAATTTTTTAATGATAATAAGAAAAGCAGTAAAATAGATCCCTTGCAGCGAGCAACCATAGATACCCTCCCTTATAGCAACAATAGACCCCCCAGAAAAAGAATACCCCAAATAACAATAGATGCTCCCAAGAAACAATACACCCTTGCCAGCAACAACAGATCCCTTAGAAGTAAGCATCAATAGACCCTCCAACAGCCAGCAACAATAGATCCTCCCACAACAGTAAATCCCTCCCGGCATCAACTGACCCCCCAGCAACAATAGACCCCCCACAAGCAACAATAGGCCTCCCAAGGTACAATAGAGCCACCCCAACCCCCACAGATCCCACAGACCCAGCAGACAGCATAAATAGACCCTCCAGCGCACCCTAGCACCCCTTCCATTACATACATGCTGAAGGTGCCAGTTCCCTGCATTCCCACTGAATAAAAGCACTTCCTCTTCTGCTACCTTGCATTGCTGATTTCTACAGTAATTAAGAAAAACCTCCATACAAAGACTCTAGAATTGTAGGATACTGTGTCATACTGCAATGTAAAAGAAACATCAAGTGCACATAGTGGAGATTATATATAGTATTAGTAACTAGTGAATTAGATCTTGACTAGATATAAATACTGTGGTGTGTTCCAAAAACTCGCTGGAACTAAATAAGTAGCTTGGATAAACTATGAAACATCTTTAAGTGTACAGAACAAGTCCAGTTGAATGTTCTAACTACTACTCGCTATAGTGATTCACGACAATGCCAGGCACCTTATGCTCTGGGGATCTTGAAGGGGAACTCCACGCCAAATTTAGAAAAAAATGGCATGGAGTCCCCCTCCAGGAGCATACCAGGCCCTTTGTTCTGGTGTGGGTTTTAAGGGACCCCCCACGCCGTTTTTCGCCCCCCCAAAATCCATACCAGACCCTTATCCGAGCACGCAGCCCGAGCACGATAGGGAATCATTGTTTTTGTGACGTAATGCGACTTGTGCTCTTCATGTCGGTCCGAGAATCGGACTAGTGTGAACCCAGCCTAAACGTTTAAAATCTCTGTAAGGGAGAGGTTAGATAATACATTCATATTGAGTACTTACCAGTCACAGGGGTTTTAATGTTTATATACTTTGCTAACAAAAATATTTGGCTTTATGCTATAAACTCTTAGGTCTATTTATCATTTTTTTTTCACCCAAGATTTACACAACTTTCAAACAAGATTCCCATTTGTTTCCCAAAAGTATAGATCTTGGGTGGGAGTAGTGTGAATCTTGGGGGAAAACACTGATAAACCAATCAGTTTTACCAGTTGACCAGTTTCTAACTACTACTCGCTATAGTGATTCACATTCTCCTTTAAGATACATGTAAATTACATGGCAAAAATACATACAAGTCACTCACCCCCAAGCATGTGACTGCAGGCATTACTGAGTCATGTCATTGAATTAACCTCTATCATCTCAGGTGAGGAAACATGTCTGGGAGCGCAGCAAAGAATTTAGACATTAGACAAGAATTCATACATTAGCATAATCCTGACAAATGACTTGTGCTAAAGTGACATGCATGATGAATCGGTATAATGATCATGGGAACTGCATGAAGCTGAGTATTTCTGCACCAGGCACGTTGTTCTCAATGCCACTTGATGAAACAACAACAACACAACAATCAACACGTCATTCATAATTTACCAATCAAAGTGCCTTCATCTAGGTGCTGCTACACTGTAGTATGAGCTTACCTATAAATACTAGAGGTCCAAGAAAGGAAAAAGGAATTATACCCTCTTTAATATTTTTTTTTAATATACATAACCATTTAAAGCGGACCTTACACCTAAAAAGGAAGGTCAGATTTTCAAGTGGTTCCTCCTTTAACTTTGATGAAACGCTGAATAAGGCTGGGTTCACACTATGCAACAAAAAAAACGGTCCGACTTTGATCCTACTTTGCTGTGCGATTTACGGTCCTACATAGGGTCAAAGTCGGACCGTTTGTCTGTAAACAGGGATCCGACTTTGATCCCGACAATGCCAGGCACCTTATGCTCTGGGGATCTTGAAGGGGAACTCCACGCCAAATTTAGAAAAAAATGGCATGGAGTCCCCCTCCAGGAGCATACCAGGCCCTTTGTTCTGGTGTGGGTTTTAAGGGACCCCCCACGCCGTTTTTCGCCCCCCCAAAATCCATACCAGACCCTTATCCGAGCACGCAGCCCGGAAGGCCAGGAGAGGGGGTGGGGACGAGCGAGCGCCCCCCCCTCCTGGACCATACCAGGCCGCGTGCCCTCAACATGGGGAGTATGGGTGCTTTGGGGCAGGGGGGGCTCTGCGCCCCCCACCACAAAGCACCTTGTCCACATGTTGATGAGGACAAGGGCCTCTTCCCGAGAACCCTGGCTGTTGGTTGTCGGGGTCTGCGGGCGGGGACTTATCGGAATCTGGAAGCCCCCTTTAACAAGAGGGCCCCCAGATGCCGGCCCCCCACCCCACATCGTACCCCTACCCATTTACCTGGAAAGAAATAAGTACAAAAAAAACACCACACAGCTTTTTAAAAGCAGAGGGGAAGGGGACAGCGGAGAAGACCGGAAAAAGAGCAGAAGACGCTGCAGAGGAGAAGAAAGTAGACCCCTCAGAAGATGGAAGACCCTGCAAAAGAGCCGAAGAAAGAAGAGCCAGAGAGGGGAGAAGACCGCCGGAGCAGATTTAATAAAATATTCGGTCGGTCCGACTTTGAAAAACACAAGTCGGAGCAGTTAAGACGGCTCTCATAGGGAATCATTGTTTTTGTGACGTAATGCGACTTGTGCTCTTCATGTCGGTCCGAGAAACGGACTAGTGTGAACCCAGCCTGAAAACTTGAAGCTGGTTTCTGTGTGGAGCTGCACCAAATTTTGCACTTTCAAGCTTTAGTAAATCAACCCCAAAGAGTCTTCAAAGAGAAGTATGGGAATTCATTTTTTTCAGAATCATACTTACCTAGGTAGATGCAGCATTGGTCTGATGCTGCACCTGTCCCTTGCCCGCTCTAACACCGAGCGATCAAACACCGTCAATCGCTTGGTTCTCAGGGCTACCTGAGCAGAGAGCTGGTGACTGTCAGTCATTGCTATCTGCTGTGCCTCACTGGAGCGCTGGGCTGTGGAGGGGACGGAAGTGGTTCTCAGCAACTAACTGAGAGGCTGATCCAGAGCTGGGAGCCGGTCCAGGCATGTGGGTGGATTCCAGCAATATGGTCACAATCTTTCCTAAACCTAGACCGGCTCAGTGTCATCAGCTGACAGTGGGCTTCAGCCCATTGTCTGCTGAAAACGGGTCACTGGAGTGCAGAACAGACTGCACTTCTGTGATCCATAGGAGAAGCACAGCCAGGGGAGCTTTGGCTTTACTTCTCCTTTAAGCTGAACTCTAGATCAGCCTTTATCAGCCTTTTTAACATGGAGGAACCCTTGGAATAACTTTTTGGCTTTAGGGAACCCCCTACTAATAATTATTATATAAACAGCTCAAAGTACTTTAGTGTGATAGTCAGTGTGAAGAGTGCTCCTTACATTTGTGATCATTGGTAAGAATTCCCCTCTTAGAGATAACTAAAAAAAATCATTGGTGTCAGTGGTTACTCATCTGAGAGGCAGAAATCACATTTTGCCTGAGGAACCCCCAGCAACCTCAGAGGGAACCCTAGCATACAGATATATTATTTTGACTTCTAATAGATTTTGTCTTCTTTTCTGCCACTCCAGGGATCTAACCCCCCTGCCAGACACCACAGCCAAGTCGGTAACCTTACTTTTCTCCACTACAATTTAGTAAAATAGCTTGGTCACTGACACATCCCCAACTGGCAGTCATTGAAGAATCACAGACAGGCCAAGGGACAAACCGAGTCAGTAGCAAGAATCCCAGAATCAAAGTCAAAGGCACAGAGTTGGAGAACTTTTAGCACTGAGGTCTAGCAGGACTTAGCCTTAAATAACCTGATTGGCACCACTGTGAGCAGGGCTCGAGTCCTGTGGGAATGCATGGGAATGGAGTTCCTGCACTTTTTCCACAGCAGGACCTCCGTTCCCATTAGCAGGACTGGCAGTGGCTTACCAAGGGGGGGGGGGGGAGCGAGGTAGAGCGGGTGGGGACCCCCAATCCTGTCTACTAATAAGCTAATCCCCCGCTGTGCAGCTCTTAAAAAAAACAAAAATGCTCAGCTGGTGACGGGGGACTATTTCTTCTTTTTCGGCTTTAGGCGGATTAATCTGCTGCAGCGCTCCTGGCCGGCTCCACTCTAATGATATAGCACAGGCCAGCTTCCACTGTGTCACGCACTGTGGCGGATTAATCCACCAAAAGCCGAAAAAAAGAAATAGTCCGCTTACTGTTCCCCTGCGCCAGCTGAACACAGGAGACCCGGAAATGTTTTTTTTCCAAAGAGCTGCACCCCCCCAGTTTTCTGCAGCCCTAGTTGCCCAGCTGGTGGTGCCCAGTGACACATCTGAGGGACCCCCCCTGCTGCCCCCCCCATTGATGGGCACTGGTGAGGCTGCATTGATGGGCACTGGTGAAGCTGCATTGATGGGCACTTTTGAGGCTGTATTGATGGGCACTGTTGAGGCTGAGCTGATGGGCACTGATCAGGCTGCATTGATGGGCACTGGTGTGGCTGAGCTGATGGGCACAGGTGAGGCTGCATGGGCACATGTGAGGCTGCATTGATGTACACTGGTTAGGCTGAATAGATGGGCACTGATAAGGCTGTATTGATGGGCACTGGTGAGGCTGAGCTGATTGGCACTGATCAGGCTGCATTGATGGGCACTGACCAGGCTACATTGATGGGCACTGATCAGGCTGCATTGATGTGCGCTGGTGAAGCTGAGCTGATGAGCACTGGTGAAGCTGCATTGATAGGCACAGGTGAGGCTGCTTTAATGGGCACTGATTAAGCTGTATAGATGGGCACTGATAAGGCTGTATTGATGAGCACTGGTGAGGCTGACCTGATGGGCACTGATCAGGCTGCATTGATGGGCACTGAGCAGGCTGCATTAATGGGCACTGATCAGGCTGCATTCATGGGCACTGACCAGGCTGCATAGATGGGTACTGATCAGGCTGCATAGATGGCACTGATCAGGCTGCATTGATGTACACTGGTAAGGCTGCATTGATGGGCACTGTTGAGCCTGAGCTGATGAGCACTGGTGAGGCTGCATTGATGGGCACTGGTGAAGCTGTCGAAGTGGTC
>BLSH010122148.1:129839-146171 GCA_018402905.1 Glandirana rugosa | reverse complement strand
GCATGGATGGGGATGGGTGAGCATGGATGGGGATGACTGAGCATGGATGGGGATGACTGAGCATGGATGGGGATGACTGAGCACGGATGGGGATGGCTGAGCATGGATGGGGATGGGTGAGCATGGATATGGATGAATGAGCATGGATGGGGATGACTGAGCATGGATGGGAATGACAGAGCACGGATGGGGATGGCTGAGCATGGATGGGGATGACTGAGCATGGATGGGGATGACTGAGCATGGATGGGGATGGCTGAGCATGGATGGGGATGGCTGAGCATTGATGAGGATGACTGAGCACAGATGGGGATGGCTGAGCATGGATGGGAATGACTGAGCATGGATGGGGTTGGGTGAGCACAGATGAGGATGGCTGAGCATGGATGGAGATCACTGAGCATGGATGGGGATGATTGAGCATGGCTGGGGATGACTGAGCATGGCTTGGGATGATTGAGCATGGCTGGGGATGACTGAGCATGGCTGGATGGATGAGGATGGCTGGATGGATGAGGATGGCTGGATGGATGAGGGTGGCGGGACAGATGAGGGATGAGGATGGCTGGATGGATGAGGATAGCCGGATCAATGAGGATGGCTGGATGAATGAGGATGGCTGGATGGATGAGGATAGCCGGATGGATGAGGATAGCTGGACGGCTGAGGGATGAGGATGGCTGGATGGATGAGGATGGATGGATGGATGAGGATGGCTGAGGGATAAGGATGGCTGGATGGATGAGGATGGCTGGATGGATGAGGGATGAAGATGGCTGAGGGATGTGGATGGCTGGATCGATGAGGATGATGATGGCTGGATGGATGGCTGGGTGAGTGGCACATAATGGGCACATAGCAGCCCTGTGGGCACTGTAGATCCTGCCCACAGTGCTGCTGCATCAGATCTCTCCCCTCTCCCCCCGCACTGCACCGATCGGTACAGAGAGGGGGGAGAGACACAAGCCGGAAATCCACCGGCTTGTTTACACTTGATCTCTCCATCATTTGACGGAGCGATCACGTGGTAAAGGGCCGCTGCGAGCGGCCGTTAACCGCGATCCGTGATGCGCCGGGTCTCCCAGACCTGGCGGTCACAGATACTACCGGGGGCACATGGGAGCGCGATTCTGGGACGACGTTATAGTACGCCCTCCCAGAATAATGAGTCTACCTTGCAGCCGTGTTTCTACATGACACAGTCGGCAAGTGGTTAAGTATACACTCACCGGCTACTGTATTAGGTACACCTTTCTGGTACCGGGTTGGTCCCCTTTTTGCCTTCAGAACTATCTTAATTCTAGATAGATTCAACAAGGTGTTGGAGGCCATTGGAGTACAGTGACTTTAATGTCATGTGCAAGAAACCAGTGATGAGATGATTGGAGCTTTGTGACACGGTGCATTATCCTGCTGGAAGGAGCCATCAGAAGATGGGGTCACTGTAGTCATAAAGGAGTGGACATGGTCAGCAACAATACTCAGGTAGGCCGTGGCGCACAATGCTCAGTTGGTACTAAGGGGCACAAAGTGTGCCAATAAAACCTCCCCCACACCATTACACCACCACCAGCCTGAACAGTTGATACAAGGCAGGATGGATCCATGCTTTCATGTTGTTTATGCCAAATTCTGACCCTACCATCTGAATGTCACAGCTGAAATCGAGACCCATTCGACCAGGCAACATTTTTCCAATCTTCTATTGTCCAATTTTGGTGAGCCTATGTGAATTGTAGCCTCAGATTTCTGTTCTTAGCTGACAAGAGTGGCACCCGGTGTAGTCTTCTGCTGCTGTAGCCCATCTGCTTCAAGGTTCGATGTGTTGTGCATACAGACATGGTATTCTGCACACCTTAGGTGTCATGAGTGGTTATTTTAGTTACTGTTGCCTTTCTATCATCTGGAACCAGTCTGCCCATTCTCCTCTGACCTCTGACATTAACAAGGCATTTTTTTCCACACAACTTCCGCTCACTGGACATTTTTTCTTTTTGTGACCATTCTCTGTAGACCCCAGAGATGGTTCTGCATGAAAATCCCAGTAGATCAGCAGTTTTGGAAATACTCATACCAGCCCGTCTGGCACCAACAAACATGCCACATTCAGGCTGGATTCACACCATTGCGGTGCGAATTCCAGCCTCTCTGCTGCCGGGAAGGGGCAGAGCCACCGTTCGGCGGCTCCTGTCCGTTCCCACAGCGCAGCAGCTGCGGGGGGAGAGATGGGGGAGGAGCCGCGAGCAGGGGAAAATATCCCCGTTCAGTGCGGAGTGCATCTCCGTGTTAGATGCGCTCCCACTGGACTCAACGGGCTGGGAATTCGCACCGCATTGCACAAAAAACATGTGCGTTTTTTGTGCAATGCGGAGTGCGAATGCACCGCACATATGTGAACTGGACACATTGAAAACAATGTGTTTTCAAGTGTCCTGCGAATTGGATGCGGTTTAAGCCACATCCAATTCGCATAGGTGTGAACCCAGCCTCAAAGTCCCTCAAATCCCCTTTCTTCCCCATTCTGATGCTCAGTTTGAACTTCAGCAAGGCGTCTTCACCACATCTAGATGCCTGAAATTCATTGAGTTGCTGCCATGTGATTGGCTGATTAGCCATTTGTGTTGCCAAGCAACTGAACAGGCGTACCTAATACAGTGGCCGGTGAGTGTAATTTGCCAACCTAAAAAAAGGTTTAGACTGTTCTTAACCGGTTCTCGACAGGCTCGCGTACATTTACTGCTGCAAGTTTGCAGCATAGCGCAGATTGCTGTCTATAAACGGCAATTCACGCACCTGCAGATAGGGGGCGACCCAGGGAACACAGTTAACCTCTTGATTGCCCCCTGCAGGTTAACCCCTTCCTTGCCAGTGACAGTTACACAGTAATCAGTGTTTTTTTTTTTTTTTTTAGATCTGATCGCTAATAAATGTCACTGGTCCCAAAAAAGTGTCAAAAATGTCCGATCTGTCCACCGCAATGTCGCAGCCCCGATAAAAATAGCAGATCACCCCCATTACCATAAATTAATTTTCATGGTTTGTAAACGCAGCAACTTTTGCGCAAACCAATCAATAAACGCCAATTGCAATTTTTTTTACAACAAATATGTAGAAGAATATATATCGGCCAAAACTGATGAATACATTTGTTCTTTATGGGTTTTTTTGGATATGTATTATAGCAAAAAGTAAAAAAAAATGTTTGTTTGTTTTTTTCAAAATTGTCGCTATTTTTTTGTTTATAGCGGTAATCAGAAATGACGCAGAGGAGATCAAATACCACCAAAAGAAAGCTCTATTTGTGGGAAAAAAAGGACGCAAATTTCATTTGGGTACAACGTCACATGACTGTGCAATTGTTAGTTAAATCGACGCAGTGCCGAATCGCAAAAAGTGCTCTGGTCATTAAGGGGTAAATTCTTCCGGGAGTGAAGTGGTTAAGGAAAGATAAGACTTTTAGTTGGTACATTGTTTTGCTAAAAATATCCTGCTCAGATTTTATATTTAGAAATGGACAAAAACATGAAAGAAATGCATTTTTTTCACTTTAACAGCTCATATTAATATTTTATTAACTTTTCAAATTGAATTCATGTGTGAGACGCAATCACAGTTGAGTTGGCTGGCATCAGCCTGAAAACAATATCAAATCAATTTTACTACATTGTAATGGACACCTGACCGAGAGCCACAATGTCTGTTCCTGTTTGCTTCATGTAGCCGACAGCAGCTGTTTAGTGTTTACTAAAAAAATAATTACATGCATTTCTAAATGCCAAGGGTGCTTGAATTTCTCTTTATAATAGCCCTAATCTTTTGGGGAGCAGAAATGAGACTGATAGATGGAGGTGCAGCACAAGGGACTTCTAAAGCTCTGCTACATATACACACAGGGCTGCTGTTAGAAACCAAGGGGTCCCCTACAGACAACCTGACATGGGACCCCATACAGACAATGCTTTAGTTATGAATGAACACAGTGAGTGATAGGTACAGACCATTCATTGTGTTCATTTAGGAAAGGAATATGACCTATTTACCTAACTCTTCCCCCCACTCTCAATCTTGAAGGATCCTATTGTGTGCTTGCAGCTGCAGGTGGGAAGAAGAGGAGGGAAGGCAGCAGCACTGCAAGAGTAGGGGGCACACGGGGGAGGGGGGTGGGCAGCAGCGGGAAATGTATGATGCACAGCGAGGGTGATCAATGTGGCGGAAGGGGAAGGGGTGCAATTATTGGAACCAATCCCCTGTATGTCTCTCTCTGCAGCAGCTGAAAGTCAACAGGAGGTAGAGGAAAATAAGCCAGCTTTCAGCTACTACAGAGAGCCATACAGGGGATTGGTTCCAGTAATTGCCCCCCTGCTGCACCTATCACCCTCCCTGCCCACATCCGATTCACTCTACTGCCTGGGCCCCCCTGCTGACCCGGGCCCCATACAGGAGGACTGGTGGTACCCCCTTATCTACGGCCCTGTATACACAACAAGGAACATGCTGACAGGAGGAGAGAGCAAAGTGATGACCTAATGAGTCTGCTGCTACTCATTCACTGTCCAATAACACACAGGGAACAGTCATCAGCCTATTTCTGCTGTTTGGTGAGGGTGCCCAAATCACGAGGTTGGATGGATAATATACAAATCTTTCAGTTGGTATTGTTGGGGTGTTTTTTTACTGAATATCTATCTGATATCTTGGAGTTTATCTTTAAATGTGTTTTTTCTCCCGATAGCGTCCCTGGTTACTAGGAGATTGCTGGCCAATTGTGGTTTTGATTGTATTATGACCTGTTGACAAGCAACCTACAGTGTCTTGAAAAAGTATTCATACCCCTTTTTCACATTTTGTCATGTAACAAATAAAAAATGTAAATGTATTTTTTTCGGATTTTATGTGATAGACCAACACTAAGTGGCACATAATTGTGAAGTGAAAGGAAAATTATTTTTTTACATATAAATATGTGCAAAGTGTGGCGTGCATTTGTATTCAGCCCCCCTGAGTCAGTGATGAAGAGCGTCTGAGCAAATTTCTAAATCTTGGCACAGATTCTCAATTGGATTTAGGTCTGGACTTTGACTGGGCCATTCTGACACATGAATATGCTTTGATCTAAACCATTCCATTGTAGCTCTGGCTGTATGTTTAGGGTCGTTGTCCTGCTGGAAGGAAAACCTCCGCCCCAGTCTCAAGTCTTTTGCAGACTCTAACACGTTTTCTTCTAAGATTGCCCTGTATTTGGCTCCATCCATCTTCCCATCAACCAGCTTCCCCATCGCTACTGAAGAAAAGCATCCCCACAACATGATGCTGCCACCACCATGTTTCACGGTGGAGATGATGTGTTCAGGGTGATGTGCAGTGTTAGCTTTCCACCACACATAGTGTTTTTCTTTTAGCCCAAATGTTCCATTATGGTCTCATCTGACCAGAGCACCTTCTTCCACATGTTTGCTGTGTCCTCCACATGGCTTCTCGCCAGGGTTGCCAACCGTCAGTAAATTTACTGACAGTTTGTAAAAATCACTGCTTTTTACAACTGTCCATAATTTTTAGGGTCTGATAATTTGTCATGCTGTGCTGACTTTTTAAGTGTAAACCAGGCAAATTACTTGATATGGGTATTGTCAGTGTTTCCATGTTGTGTTTAAATATCAGTTGTCTTAGTTTTTAATAGGAGTTCTGTTATTTTTAAGGTTGACAGTAAAAAATGTGCTCCGCCAGTAAATTTCCCATGTTTTGCCAGTAAAAAATGCTGCGGGAGGTTGGCAACACTGCTTCTCGCTAACTGCAAACGGGACTTCTTATGGCTTTCTTTGGTAGCCATGTGCTCCCTTGGGAGTGGCTGGTAGTTGTGGTTCACCTTATAGCTGCCCTCAATCCCTCCATATCTCACACATCTGAAGTCACTGAACATGCCGGCTCTTGTTTTTGTTTGTTTTATTTAGGGGATTAACTTGGATGGGGAAAAGGGGTGACTGTGGGATGCCCAAAGAGTTGGTTACAGAACCTCCTATATACACGACCGTATATACACTCTACTTCCTCCAGCACTTCACTTGAGACTATTGATCCTTCACTTCTCTCCAGCACTTCACTTGCAGACTGTTACTCCTGACCTGAAGGGAAATTTATCAGATTCACGTAACTCCTTTCTCTTCACCGCAGCTAGCACATGGTGAGGTCTGCACTCGATCAGCAGGGCCTCCAGACCACCCATTACAGGCCAGGGTCAAGGACCCCTCAAGTGTAGCTTAGTACGTTGGTGCTAGCTGGGCTTTTGATGGACTATAACTTCCAGCCCATCCCTCTTTCCGGCCACAGGCCTGCTTTCCTCCCAGTGACACTCCTTCCGCTGATTGGCTCCCAAGACCTCCACAGACTGTTCAGTATTCCTCGAGCCTCCAGGCCTCAAGGCCTCCCCCCCCCCCCCCAGATTGGGGGCTCCCTCCCAGGTAGAGGCCTCCACAGCACCTCTGCTACATTCTCCATACTTCCACTCGACTATTCCTCCCCCTGCTGGCAGACTGCTGTATTTAAGGAGGCCTGCCCCCTGCCAATCCAGACTGTAGATTGGTCAGGGCTCCTTGTCATACATCGGGAAGTGACACCTCCTCATTCATCCCCCTCTCCAGAGCCTTCTCTGCTCAAAGGGGAGGAAACTCCAAGGGATGTTCCTTCCTTCCATCTCCATCTACTCCCCAGCCCAGATCAAAACATTCAGGCCTGCACCTACAGTCAGGCCTGACTAAATTTTGCCTCTCCTAGCAAAAAGACCTCACAAAAAACGCTTACACTTTGGGGGCGCTACATTTTCAAAAACCATCGATCACTTGCTTCTCTGATTTGTGCCCTCCTTACCTGGCCTGTCAGTTTAGGTCTTGGTAGGTTTGCAGTTGTGCCATACTCTTTCCATTTTGGAATGATGGATTGAACAGTACTCGTTGAGATGTTCAAAGCTTGGAATATTTTTTTTATAACCTAACCCTGCTTTAAAACTTCTCCACAACTTTATTCCTGATCTGCCTGGTGTGTTCTTTGGCCTTCACAATGCTGTTTGTTCACTAAGGTTCTCTAACAAACTTCTGAGGGCTTCACAGAACAGCTGTATTTATACTGAGATTAAATTACACACAGGTGGACTCTATTTACTGATTAGGTGACCTCTGAAGGCAATTGGTTCCACTAGATTTTAGTTAGGGATATCGGAGTAAAGGGGGCTAAATATAAATGCACGCCACACTTTTCAGATATTTATTTGTAAAAAAAAAATTTGAAAAAAATGTATCATTTTACTTCCACTTCACAATTATGTGCCACTTTGTGTTGGGCTATCACATAAAATCCCAATAAAATACATTTACGTTTTTGGTTGTAACATGACAAAATGTGGAAAATTTCAAGTGGTATGAATACTTATTCAAGGCACTGTATGATGCTTGTCTCGATGTCTATTTAGCTCAGATCGGGCGATTCTGACAGATGTGCCTGATTGAGCTGCTGGTGCTGACAATTGTGCAATGCTGAGTACACAGGTGAGTGATCATGCTAGTAGGCAATCCATCTGTACACATTGATACAATACTGCAAGAAGTCTATTGGTATTTAGTGGATTTTTGGTGGGACTGATGACGTTGCACCTGTCCAGGGGTGGGTGGTTCTTTGCTCTTTGCCTCTTCTGATTAGTGGATGTTTATTTAAATATTTTGCACTGTTACTTTACATTTATTAGATGCCTGACAAACATAGGCGTGCGCACATAGGGTGGAAGGTATGCCTGGGCACACCTTAATCACCCTGTACTGTGCAGATTCCCCCTGCTGCCTGGCTGCAGAGAAAGGGACTGGGGAAACTCTGTCCTCGGTCTCTTTCTCTGTCTCAAAAGTGAGACATCAGGGATCTGTTTAGACCCCTGATATTTTACCAAAGCCCCCCAGCATGGCTCCTAAATAAAATTGTGGGGGAAAAATGAAATACAATATTGTAAAAAATAATAAAACAAAATTGTAAAATAATAAATAAAATAAAATAAAATAAAAATCAACTACTGACACCTATCTCTGCTCTTCTGACATATACACACATACACAAGTTTGTTTGCGCTTTGTGGTGCACACCCTAATGCTGACAAAGGTATCCTGCATGACTCCTAAATGTTGTGCTCTCTTGTCTGTGATGTCGGATTCAGCTTGAAGAACCACTCATATATTCATTGTGGTTTTCATGATCCAGTGTCCAGCTGGTGGTTGCTACAGCACTCAGTATCCTAAAGCTCTCTCCAGGAACGTGTGCAATGGCAATATGGATTTTAGCTTTAAATCTGGACTCCAGGTATGATCCTAATTGTATACTTATATTAATCTAGTTTGGACCAATGTAAGTATAAAAGTCTCATACCTGATGGGTCTCTATGGAACTATTGATCGCCACATTCTTCCAGGTCCTGTGCCTGCCCCACTGCATACTGGCCACATAGGGCAATTCTCTTTGCATCACCACCATTTACAGAACACGTTGTATTTTTATAAATTAATACAATATGTCCCCTGATGGGGCGAGGTGGAGATTGTAACATCATCGCCCCTCCTCTCCACCTTTACCAATCAGAGAACTCCTTGTATTTATCGGAAAAAAATACTAGGTGTCTTGCTGTGAATGGTGGCGGGACCAAGCGAGTGACCCCCTGTGGTCATTATGCAGCGGGGCAACAACTCAACACACGACCCCTAAGATCGCAGCCATCATTGTAGAAGCGCTGACTACTACAGTAATTTCCAATGGTCACACAGGTGTGAGATATTCACACTTACATTGGTCCAAGCTGGATCATTGTAGGAATGCAGTTATCATCATACCTTAAGTTCAGCTTTAAAGTGTTACTAAACCAACAACAGTAAAATCAGTGAGTCTGTATATGCAGCATAACATACTTGTTACACTCACTGTGGCACTTAAGGGGTTAATCCTCAGCATTGTGTAAAAAGGCTGCTTTATCCTGTATGCATAGATACTTTCTCTCCAGCACTGTCAATCTGGGCAAGTCCATATAATACACAGCAGGGTGGTAAACCTGCACATGCTCAGTTTGGTCTCTTATGCTGAATAGAACATTTCCTGTTTCAGTTGAACTGTTCAGGTCACATGATATTGACATCCCACATGTGGGTGTGTATACAGGCTGTAATGGAAATCTCCTCCTACTTGAACACACAGCTATGAACAAACTGTGCAGGTTATCAGGAAACCATGGTATACAGATCATCCCAAAAGGTATATAGTGGCAGTATTTTAATGTAAAAAGAAGATTTATAAGCTGTGGGCACTGTGGGGGGCAGATGAACTATTTTCACATTATTGGGTTTGTGGGGGGGGGGAGGCAGATTAACTATTTTCACATTACCGGGTTTAGTAGCACTTTAAGTTTTAGTATTTACATGTATTTTCTACAATTATCGCTGTTACAGCTGCTCTGATTGTGATGAGTACAAAAAGCTGAGCATGGGCCAGCGTTTAATATTGCATATCAATCATTCCGTACCTTAGATTAGTTGAACAACATTTGGCAGCCTTCTGACAGTTGCAACTAGTCGAAAATTCTGTGTGATCGTTAATTATAAGAATCTCTGAATATCTGGCTGAAGATGAACAGAACAGCTTTGTCCAGTTTTTCATATCTTGGTGTTTGAAGTTTACAGTAAAGCTGACTTTGCCGTTTTTTGTGTCAGCAGATGCGAAGTGAGCATGAAAAAATGACATTCATAAAATATGTGTAAACTCTCCATCCAATTTATCATAAAACTTTCAAAGGCAACAAGGAAATGAACAATGAAGGTGAGCTGTCATTAGACTCCCTCTAATGGTGAACTGCCGCTATGGCAAGTGGATACATTTATGAGTATCTAAATCAGTGGTTCTCAACTCCTGTCCTCGGGACCCACTAAGAGCCCAGATTTTAAGTATTACCTTGGGGAGATGCAGACTAGAATACTGCAATCACTGAGCAGCAAATGATATCACCTGTGATGTATTTGAGTTATCCTGCAAACCTGGCCTGTTAGTGGGTCCCGAGGACCGGAGTTAAGAACCATTTATCTAAATCCAAGAAATAAAACATATTGCAGCTCACCAGTACTGTCATAGCTGCAATTGTTTTCTTTTTTCAAGTGTTTTTCCTCTGTGTTCTTCTGATCATCCTTCCGGTAACACACTTCCTACTCTAGGGTGCCAATGCTCAAACTGTAAGAACCCTTCCACATTGAGGCGTTTTTCAGGCGATTTAGTGCTAGAAATAGCCTCTAAAAAGTGCATGAAAACTGCCTCCCATTCATTGCAGTGTGTCTCTTCACACTGGGGTGGTGCGCTTGCGAGACGTTACGAAAAGTCCTGCAAGCAGCATCTTTGGGGTGGTTTGGGAGTGCTGTAAATAGCGTTCCCAAAACGCCCTACCCATTGCAAAGAATGGGCAGCGCTTCCAGAGTGCCTGAAAAGTGCTTTGAAAGTGCCGCAAATCTTTTTTACCATTTTTTTGGTAAAAAGCGCCCGCTATTCCCAGGATTCAGCAATGTCCTCACCCGACCCGGCTCTTTGCCGGTCTTTGGGTGCAGGTGCCTGCATCCTAACCAATTCAGCTTCGATACAGCACTGCGTTACTTTAACTAACAATTGCACAGTCTTGCGATTCTGTAACCAAACAAAACTTATGTCCTTTTTCTTCCACAAATAGAGCTTTTTTTTGGTGGCATTGGATCACCTCTGCGGTTTTTATTTTTTATAAACAAAAAAAGACAGACTGACAGTTTTGAAAAAAATATATTTTACTTTCTGCTATAAAACATATCCAATAAAAAAAAATAAAAAATCTAATTTCTTCATCAATTTAGGCCAATATGTATTCTGCTACATATTTTTGGTAAAAAAATCACAATAAGCATATATTTATTGGTTTGCGCAAAAGTTATAATGTCTAAAAAATATGGGATAGATTTATTGAATTTTTATTTATTTTTTTATTTATTTTACAAGTAATGGCGGTGATCAGTGACTTATAGCGTGACTACGACGTTGCAGCTTGACTTGAGAACTGCCTTGAAGCAGTTAAAGTGGTAGTAAACTCTTGTGCGCCATTTTTACCTACAGGTAAGCTTATAATAAAGCATACCTGTAGGTAAAATGCATATTTCCTAAACATACACCTTTAGGAGATGTTCGAGCGAGCAGCAGTCGGTGATGTCACCGGTGCATGGACTCTGAAGGAACGGCATACCAGTGCTGTTCCTTCAGAGCTCTGTGCCGCACCTGGTGCTCCTGTGCGAGTGACGTCACCACTGCTCGGCCAGTCAGACGGCTCGCCAACCTGGAAAGAAGACTGGGTGAAGATGGAAGCACCTCTGGAGGGCTTTGTTTTAAGGTACGTATTTCATCATGTTGTAGCCATGGGCCCAACCCCTAAAGGCCTAATGATAACCTCAAGAGTCAGGGAAAGCTGACATTCATCTTCATAAAGTGGGTCACTTGGCATAATGGGTGCAGATAGAAGAATTGAGTTGGGTTCCAGACACTTTGATAATGCAGAACAAAAGAGATTTATTTTCTCTTAAAGGACTGGGGAGAAAGGGTTAGGGCCAAGACACCCCTTGAGTGGGTGCAAAAGCACTTAGCAGACTTCAAGACTTAAAAAATAGGACAATAGGGTAGTTGTATAGTCCTACAGACCTTCACACTGAACTGTGCCTGACGAGAACTATTTCCTTTGGTACTGAACTTGTATTTTTGACTTCAACACATATCTGTACTCATACCAAACTTGGTATCCCCATTGTGTTGACCTGGCCTCCCACTGCAGCTTCATGAACTTGAACTCACAGTCTCTTAACAAGACTCCTTGGACTCCCACTGCCATTCTGTCCCTTGAACTTTACATAGCCAACCGCTGTATCTTCCGAGTGTCCCCATGCTTACCTGCTGGGTTCCTTACTCGGCTTTTCAGCCCAACTGCTGAACTCTCTTGCAAGTGTCACCCCCGCTATCCTGCTGGGTCCCTAGCTTGACTTCTGCTGAGACTTTCCCAACTTCTCCACCGTCCCCTGTTAGTCTAAAAGGCTGCTCTGGTATTCTCTCAGACTCTGAACTCTGGCCTCTGATAACAGGAGTGTTGTCCCTTAGTGGCAACTGTATCCCCTTTATCTCTGACCTCTGGTTCTCACTCATAGGTGTGCGCAGCCCATTGCATTAGGGTGTGCACCCCAAAGCTCAAACACATGCTTTTCCTTGCAGTCTCAGCTGCACTGGACAGTGATTGAATGGGAAGTGCTCTGTGCTGAGCGGCTTCCTTTTCATTTACAAACTGAAGAATCGTAAACACAGCTTACTATGCTTCAGTTATGATTGAACACAGTGAGTGAGTGTGTTCACTGTATTTATTTAGAAAAGGAAGGGGCCGGTAAATGACATATTGATTAGCCCCTTCCCCTACTCTCCATCCAGCAGCCGGGGGGGAGAGGATAGGAAAGCCCACAGAGCTGCAGTGGTGGGGTGCAACAAGGAGGGAAGCCTGGGCAGTAGGGGGAATCGGCACCATACACAGATATTAGGGCACACCCCCTGTGCATGCCTACGCCTATGTTCTCACTTGACTCTGGTAACAGGAGTGGTCGTCCCATGTGGCAACTGCTTCTCCTTCACCTCACCTGGTAACGATTTGGTTCCCCTTCCGGCTGAACCTCTGCAAGCATCTGGCTCCCCTTGGGCTGAGCCTCTACACATGTGGCTAGGCCTCAGGCTTCAGGCCTAACCTTCAGGTGCTGCGACACACCCAGCCCACAGGCCTAAGCCTGGGGCTGAAAAGAACACTGATCACCTGACTCCTTCCCCTTAACCACCTCACTTTCACCCCCTTCCTGCCCAGGCCATTTTTCAGCTTTCAGCGCTGTCAAAATTTGAATGACAATTGCGCGGTCATGCTACAATGTGACCATGTGAAATTTTTATAATTTTCTTCACACAAATAGAGCTTTCTTTTGGTGGTATTTAATCACTGCTGGGTTTTTTGTTTGTTACTAAAACAAAAGACCGAATATTTTGGGAAAAAAAGTTTTTCTTAGTTTTTGTCAGTAAATTTTGTAAATAAGTAATTTTTCTCCTTCACTGATGTGTGCTGATGATCAGTGCCCTGATTACATCCCTATACATCCTCTGCGAGAGGAGATGCCTCTGATCGGCTCTCCTCGCCACACACTCTGTCAGTGTGAGGCGAGGAGCGCCGATTACCTGCACTTCCTTGTTTACATGTGACCAGCTGTGATTGGTCTTATCTGATAACAAATATTTATCATCCCAGAACGAGAGCCGAAACGCCCCGCCCTCATTTGACGGTAGGAGGGTGGTAAGTTGTTAAATAGACTATCCCAGCATGCAAATTAGTTACTCTGATTGGCTGAGAAAATATGCCTATTTTATATATATAATAATGAATATATATATTCATAACTTGAACTCACTGTGACCTTGTCATTCTAATGCCAAGACAAGGCAGCAGTGTCACCTATTGACAGAACAGAGAGATGCACCAAATTTAGGCTTTAGAGAAAAAGGCAGTAGATCTCCCTAACAATTAGCCAGGCTAGTTACCACCTAGTAGACTAAATTTGTTAGCAACCCTGCCTAATACCAGGGTGCTACACCCTCCCCCTGCCAAGGAAACTACGTCTCGGAGTCACTCACATCAGGCTTAACAGGTTCAGTTGTCTTCTCCCCAGGAGGTTCCATCATCAGAGAACACAGGTGGGCCTGACCCCGGCCCTGGGAGATAATTGGGATACCTGACTTTGGAGCAGCTACAATAGTTGAAGGAGCAACCACTTCAGTAAGCTGAGCGACAGCAGCAGGGTTCTCAGGAGCTTCCTGAGCTGGAATGGTGACACGCTTGCCCCAATTCATCTGTAGTACCCATGGAGGTAGACTGATGGCAGGAACATAGACTTTCCAGTCTGACAACGAGACTCAGAACTGCGCCATTCTCTCCGCTTGATAACAGTATCACAACACGTGTTCTGGTAATGGCGGTGTGCACAGTAATGTCTCCTTCTCCTCCTTTGCAGAGTGACAACCCCTGCCAAGGGATTGGTTCACATGCTGTCCTAAAACGTCAGCACCAGCCTCCTTCCTCTTGCGGCGTGCCAAAACTTTAATGGAGTCTGCCTTAACCCTGCAGCGCTGGTGCAAAGTGACAAATGAACAAGCTGACACCCTCCCATGAGCAATGAGACATGTTGGCTCTTCCCCACTTCCCCACATATTTCACATGAATAGAAACACAGTCTATGGTAAACTAAGATGTTACTTGCCACCTTCCCACGGAACCAGACGAAATCCCGATGTAATTGCAAGCTTGCAGAGATAACGCCTTTGCCCCACGTTAGGCGCCAAATGTAGCCATGGCCCTGACTCCAAAAGGTCTAATCATGACCTCCAAAGACAGGAAAATCTGACATCCATCTTCATAAAGTGGGTTATTAGGCATAGTGGGTGCAGATAAAAGAATTGAGTTGGGCGCCAGACACTTTGATGATGCAGACCAAAAAAGATTTATTTTCTGGGGAGAGAGAGTTAGGACCAGGACATTCCTTGAGTGGGTGTAAAAGCACTTAGCAGACTCAGACTCACAAAAATAGGACAATAGGATAGTTGTATAGTCCTACAGACCTTCACACTGAACTGTGCCTGATGAGAACTATTTCCTTTGGTACTGAACTTGTATTTTTGCCTTCAACACAGATCTGTACACATACCAAATGTGGATACCCAGTTGTATAGACCCTGGCCTCCACCTCGCCACCTCCCACTGCAGCTTCATGAACTTGAACTCACAGTCTTTTAACAAGACTCCTTGGACTCCCACTACCACTGGGTCCCTTGAACTTCACACAGCCAACTGCTGTATCCTCCGAGTGTCCCCACGCTGCGACAAACCCAGCCCACAGGCCTAACCCTTGGGCTGAAACGAACACTGATCACCTGACTCCTTCCCCTTAAATAGACTATTTCAACATGCAAAGTAGCTACTCTGAGAAAATATGTCTCTTACTAACCTGAACTCACTGTGGTCTTGTCATTCTAATGCCAAGGGCAGCAGTGCCACCTATTGACAGAACAGAGGGATGCACCAAATTTAGGCTTTAGAGAAAAAGGCAGTAGATCTCCCTAACAATTAGCCAGGCTAGTTACCACCTATCTAAATTTGTTAGCAACCCTGCCTAACACCAGGGTGCTACATCGTACTAGCACAATATGATATTACCTTGCAGGGGGAAACTTTTTTTTTTTTCAAAGCTTTACTACCGCTTTAACTGTGTGCAGCCGACTGTGGTTCCTTGCAGCTTCACAGCCGGCTGCCCACTGCACATGTGCAAGCAGCGCTGCACCCCATGAATGGCCCTGCAGTCTACCTGGATCTGTGATGTGTCCCAAGAGGCTGTGGGGGAAGGAAAAGAGGAGGAGAAGCAGAGCCTCCCCTTTTGGGTGACATTCTGCTGTAACCACTTTACCTCCATTAGGTTTTACCCCTTTCATAGTGAATGTGGTGTTTGATTACCTGCGCAATGGTGTGATGCATACTCATTTACTAACAAGATAAATATGGTGATAGTGCGCTTGTTCTCTAATCTCTCACAAACAAAAATGCATGTCAAAAATCAAAATACCAATTTAAAAGTGCCAGTGCTTAGCTAATTTGGTTTGGTTACCCCCTGTGGTAACACATAAACCTCAAATCTCTTAAAATAGATGAATGCAAAAAATCACAATAAAAAAAAAAAAAATGCCAGTGCACCTCCTGGTGATGTCTGATTGATAGACAAAACCGATATGATTAGAGCTGAGCAGTCCTCTTGGATCTCCGGAAAGTAGATGTCAGTACCAGGGGCGTTGCTAGGTGGGAAAAAGACCAGGGGCTCTAGCCCGAAGAAATGTGGCGCGATTTGCAGCGTGCGGATTTCGGTGCGGGTCAATACGGTGTGGGTGAGCAAGTAAATCTGGTGTGGGTAAAATGCGACGTTTAGCGCGGTGTAAAGAAGCCCGATCTCGGGGACCAGAAAAAGGGTGGATCGTTGCGGGGACCATGACTGTAGATGAAAGGCCTCTAGGTTCTCCTGACGAGTCGAGATTAGTATAGCCAAAACAGATAGTTAGTCTGTAGTGGTCCTCCACGTGACCGTAAAAAAAAAAAAAATAACACTAAAAAACGTAAGTAGATAAAATTCTCTAAACTCCAAATACACAATGGTGTCCCCCATTGGTTTGGTTTAATCGATTCGTGACCGTGAAAATTTAACCATA
>BLSH010122148.1:104718-116140 GCA_018402905.1 Glandirana rugosa | reverse complement strand
TCACTGCGAGCATGCATCATCGCAAACCCCTCACAATCACTGTGAACACTCACTGTCAAACTCCTTACAATCGCTGCATGCGTGTATTTACATAAATTCTTCGCAATTGCTGTGGGCACGCATTAACATAAATACCTCGCAATCACTGCGAGCATGCATAAACTAAACTTCTTTCAAATCACTGCAAACACACATTTACATAAACTCCTCGCAACCGATGCGAGCACGCATCATCACCAATCCCTCGCAATTGCTTCGAGCAAGGACAAACACCACCCCATTACAAGCACATTCTCAGTGGCGCACAATCAGCCCCACACCATTTTAGTGGCACTTAATCGGCCACTCGTCTACAGTGGCATTAACATTGCGGGCCACTCATCATTTCTCTGTCATTTTCTCCTTGAGTCATTCGAGTTCAGTTCCCATCCTGCATCAGGTTGGACATCCCCCCCCCCCAAAAAAAAAAAACCTTCCCAACTTAGGGATCGCTTCTTCATCAGGGCCACCCGCATAACAAGGGTGGGACAGCCCATGTAGGAAAATAAAAGAGATATACATTTTTCACTCATGTCATCCCTACTACAGGTTCGATCCATACCAGGACCTTAATGATAGAGCGTTAGTCAGGTGAGGTTCACAGGTCTTTTCTGTCACATTATTCTGCAGCACTCTGTCACTAAATCTTTGATCTTACATTCACCATTCGGCATACTAAGGTTGGGGATTAGTTACTGTCACATATGTCTATGCATTACACTCTCTTTTCGGAGACCGACTCTCCACCTCACAGACAAGGTCGCTGAACATCAACTTGCTGACAGTGCAAGATTTAAGCAGACCGAGCATGCGTCATAAATCTACAGACCGAAACATTCCTACATAGGCCGTACCAGACTCCAGCTGCTTGCCCCAGTACATCCTGTTGCTCTAGTCCACACGTTTGTGCCCAGCACAGACAGGCACCTGAGCTATCGGTTACCGGGCCAGTCACCTCCCGGCTCACCTCGGGTGCCACGCACTTTTTTGAGTTTTCTAAATTTCCACTATACAGTGTTCTATGACCGAAGACAGAATGCCTGTCATTTCATTCCTGTACTTCTCTTTCCTCATTGGGAAATTTCTGTATCCCACGCCATTCTTTTTCCCTCTTCCACACCCCCTTTTTGACACACCCCCTCTTGTTTTGTCTCAAGACTAACTTGAGTGTCACCGACATGGAACTCTTTTATCACCACTTCGCTGGCCTATGCTCCCCGCTCTGTGCCGCCTGCCAGCCAATTTGCCACACTGCAAACTGGTGCGCAAGTGTGGCCACTAGACGCCCCTTCAACCCCCCCCGCCACCTCAGGATTCCACACCAGCCTCATCACTTTACCTCTCTCCACTCACGAGTGCAAAAAAAAGAAAAAAAAACTCCAGTCAGCAACTCTCGACGAACAGGCCATCGATACCCTGCTACAGGCCAAACTAGACAAAGGATCTGTGATCTGCCCTTTCCCCCAGTAACCTTCCAAACCTGGAGACTCTGCCCTATTGGGCTTGTCAAGGGCAAGTTCTCCAATAAATTTCAGCCAGGGTACAATTTTTTTCTGCACCTCATTCTTCGCACATTCCGAGCTTGAATTCCCTGATTCCTTTCAAGGAATTTTCCTTGAAAGACATCAGACGACGTAGCTATCCAAACAGTCTTTTTCGCGGAGCCTGTCACACCGAGCCCAGTGTCAGATAGTTATCCATTACTTGGATGATTTTCTATTCATCAAGCGACCAGACATACCACCGGTAAACCTCGATACGTTGAGAGTGGTGTTCAACAACTTCAACGTTCCCATAGCCGAACACAAAGTGGAAAGCCTGGCACAAGCCATCACCTTCTTAGGTGTCACTTTGGACACACGTGCCATGCAAGCCAGCCTGCCTCCCGATGAACTAACCCATATCAGGTCGGTCGTTCATGACTTTACTCTCTCACAGGGGGTACTAGGAAACAGATGCAGACTTTGCTAGGGACGCTCAATTTTGCGATAAGAATTATTCCTCAAGGCCGTTTTTTTTTATTTCACAGCTCCTAGTTTTCCTTACTCAGGTACAAGGAGCTTACCAAATCATTAGGTTAGACCCGGCAGCCATAGCCAACTTAGCAATATGGGCTGAGTTCCTCACAAATGCTCCTGTTACGGCATATTAAGGTTATCCCCACAGCATCAGCTGCATCACCACAGGTAGTCACAGAAGCTGCAGCTTCTACAGGCTTTGCTGCAATTTTTCGGCCATCATTGGTTTGCTGGTCCTTGGCCACCAGAAATCCTGTGAATTCCAGGTTTCTCTGTCATCCTGACTTTTGGAGCTGTACCCAATCATGGCAGCTGCTCAGGTCTGGGGCCACACTTGGACAGGACAAGCCATGGTCTTCGCTACTAAATCAGGCTACGGCCAAAAACGTAAACAAAGTAGATCCAAGTCACTCCCCATTCGAACCACCATTCTATATACCCGTAAGCATATCCAAGGCAAAGCAAATCACAGCGAATGCGATATCACATTTCAACTTTGGCTCTTTTCTCAGCAGTATCCTGGAGCCGACCTAACGCCCCAACGCCTATCCCTCCTTGGTCACAGCTAACCATGGATTGAAATGGCCAATGGCAAACGTTTGCCCATTACGAGCACCATCTTTACATGTCTAAAGTCCTTGCACGATCCGTGTTTGGGGTTCAGCCCAGTCTAGTCATTCAAGTGGCCATCTACCTATCCTACTATGTTTTTTGCGGCCTAACAAATTCACCATCAGCGGCGCTAGCAGCTAGGTATCATACAAACGCCACTTAACTAGCTTCTAAAACCATTATGTCCATCACCTAGGAGTCTCCAAGCCCATCAGATCAGACCCGGGGTCGAAATCAGCCTCTTCCGGACTATAAACTCCTGGTGCCCAGTTGCGGTGCTTGACTAGCTGCCGACTCACCTACCCCGTCACTCCAACTCTAGCCCATTATTGCCTTTCCCTAGCAGCCCATCAAGTGGCTCAACACTCAAATCAATTGCGATCAACAAATTAGGCAGATAGAGGTCCTCTGCTGGGCTAGACACATTCTGAATCCTCAGTCGGAGATGACAAGCCTTCGCCAAGCTTGCTCATTGATCATTGTACCAATTAAGGACTACTTCCCTAAACTGCATATTTTTGCCCCCTTCTCTTGGCATACCGACCAGATAACCAAGGCAAAACTCAGGTCTATTTATGTTGTAAGTCTTGTTGCTTGTTTATGTCATCCACATCTCTCTTCGTCAGAGGGACACGACCATAAATGTTACATTTTTAACTTTTGTGACATTGATTTACCATTTAATTTTTCAATATGTTCAAGGTTTCAAAACAATAGCAATTTTAAATATTTTTCAAAACTCCCAATTAAGAATCACTGCTTTATATCCTAGAACCAATTAAACGTTGCTTCATTATTTTACTATTCTAAATTGATTTGCAATATGTGATGAAGAATTTGTTCCTGATTAGCTGTGAACATTACGTATTACTAGTCCCAATACCTTCTGATGTATTGCATCAATTATATTAATTATATAATTCTTGGAGTGTTGCTCTGTTCTCATGTGGCACACCCAGAAATAGTGATCCAGATTACAGTATATTTCAATGGGAAATTTCTGTATCCCACGCCATTCTTTTTCCCTCTTCCACACCCCCTTTTTGACACACCCCCTCTTGTTTTGTCTCAAGACTAACTTGAGTGTCACCGACATGGAACTCTTTTATCACCACTTTGCTGGCCTATGCTCCCCGCTCTGTGCCGCCTGCCAGCCAATTTGCCACACTGCAAACTGGTGCGCAAGTGTGGCCACTAGACGCCCCTTCAACCCCCCCCGCCACCTCAGGATTCCGCACCAGCCTCATCACTTTACCTCTCTCCACTCACGAGTGCAAAAAAAAGAAAAAAAAACTCCAGTCAGCAACTCTCGACGAACAGGCCATCGATACCCTGCTACAGGCCAAACTAGACAAAGGATCTGTGATCTGCCCTTTCCCCCAGTAACCTTCCAAACCTGGAGACTCTGCCCTATTGGGCTTGTCAAGGGCAAGTTCTCCAATAAATTTTGGCCAGGGTACAATTTTTTTCTGCACCTCATTCTTCGCACATTCCGAGCTTGAATTCCCTGATTCCTTTCAAGGAATTTTCCTTGAAAGACATCAGACGACGTAGCTATCCAAACAGTCTTTTTCGCGGAGCCTGTCACACCGAGCCCAGTGTCAGATAGTTATCCATTACTTGGATGATTTTCTATTCATCAAGCGACCAGACATACCACCGGTAAACCTCGATACGTTGAGAGTGGTGTTCAACAACTTCAACGTTCCCATAGCCGAACACAAAGTGGAAAGCCTGGCAGAAGCCATCACCTTCTTAGGTGTCACTTTGGACACACATGCCATGCAAGCCAGCCTGCCTCCCGACGAACTAACCCATATCAGGTCGGTCGTTCATGACTTTACTCTCTCGCAGGGGGTACTAGGAAACAGATGCAGACTTTGCTAGGGACGCTCAATTTTGCGATAAGAATTATTCCTCAAGGCCGTTTTTTTTTTTATTTCACGGCTCCTAGTTTTCCTTACTCAGGTCTTCCGGACTATAAACTCCTGGTGCCCAGTTGCGGTGCTTGACTAGCTGCCGACTCACCTACCCAGTCACTCCAACTCTAGCCCATTATTGCCTTTCCCTAGCAGCCCATCAAGTGGCTCAACACTCAAATCAATTGTGATCAACAAATTAGGCAGATAAAGGTCCTCTGCTGGGCTAGACACATTCTGAATCCTCAGTCGGAGATGACAAGCCTTCGCCAAGCTTGCTCATTGATCATTGTACCAATTAAGGACTACTTCCCTAAACTGCATATTTTTGTTCCCTTCTCTTGGCATACCGACCAGATAACCAAGGCAAAACTCAGGTCTATTTATGTTGTAAGTCTTGTTGCTTGTTTATGTCATCCACATCTCTCTTCGTCAGAGGGACACGACCATAAATGTTACATTTTTAACTTTTGTGACATTGATTTACCATTTAATTTTTCAATATGTTCAAGGTTTCAAAACAATAGCAATTTTAAATATTTTTCAAAACTCCCAATTAAGAATCACTGCTTTATATCCTAGAACCAATTAAACTTTGCTTCATTATTTTACTATTCTAAATTGATTTGCAATATGTGATGAAGAATTTGTTCCTGATTAGCTGTGAACATTACGTATTACTAGTCCCAATACCTTCTGATGTATTGCATCAATTATATTAATTATATAATTCTTGGAGTGTTGCTCTGTTCTCATGTGGCACACCCAGAAATAGTGATCCAGATTACAGTATATTTCAATATCTTAATATATACTTCCTGTTACCAAAATAAAAAATAAACTACACTGGAGTTGAAAGGTAAGATTCATTACTGCTCACATGTGAGCAACTATAAATATCGGGTAACTGAAATCCATGAGTGATGTTATTGGTTGGTCATCTAATAAGCGGCTTACAAGAAAATACATAAGAATATATGTACAGTTCAAAGGGTGTGAGCTCACCTGCCTGGCCTGAGCTGAATTTACCATGAGACATCTTTGCTCTGATGCAGCAGGATGACAGGCAGCACCAAAGCGGAACATTTACATTTTGTGCTTACATTCCTCTTTTAGGGCTCATTTAGTCGTGTGGCCAGGAGCTGGTAAAAGCAGGTGGTTGAGCTGCGGTCTCACTGCCCAAACACCCCTCCTCCCTCGACTACCCACCTAAACAAGAACATACAGCTCAGGGCTATATGCACAATCATGGCAAAACTAGGTTCCCTGTGCATTAATGCCAGCAAGCATGGCCCTTTCAAGTTACTGGGGTCTTGGTGCAACTATCCTGCAACCTCATGCGATGGTTTGGCCTTTTGAAGGTTAAAACAGGTGGCAAGAAGGTGACATATCACCTTCATTCGCAGTCCCTTGTTAACTGCTCTCTGAAAATCGTCCCACTGCAGATTATTTTTCAGAGGCTCAGCTTAGCTTGTATCTCTGATCAAGCCATAAATGTCACCTTGTTTGGCTATCATTCTGCCTTTAATAGTGCACAATTTAATAGCATTGGGTAACATGCTCACTGATTTAAAGTTAGGTTTAAAGCGTAGGATTGGGTGGCACATCTCCTGTTGGCCTTCAACCGGCCTTAGCCCCCCTTTCCCCGGCACTCATAAATAAAAAGAGTATCTGCACATATAATTTTTTCCCAGGTATCGTCAGTTCAATGTGATGACATCACAGGTCCTTTTCACCAAATGCTTCTGATACTCTATGGCAGGGGTCTCCAAACTTTCTAAACAAAGGACCAGTTTACTGTCCTTCAAGCTTTAGGGTGGCTGGACTGTGGCCAGTTGGAGTAGAAAATGCCCCATCATTGGTTTTAGTATCAAGAATAGTGCCTCACTGCTGGTATGAGTGGGAGGAAAAATTCCCCAATGATGGTGTCAGTTGGAGGAATGGTGCACATCTTTGGTGTCATTTGGAGGAAAAGTATCCCAAGGGCCAAATAAAGGCAAGCAAAGGGCCGCATCTGGCCCCCAGATCACACTTTGGAGACCACTGCTCTATGGGAAAGAAGAGCTTAAACTCTCTGTTGGTGACTTTAAGTGGCCACACTTCCAGTGAAACCCAAAATGTTTCTCAGAACTCCAAACCCCCCATGTCCTTATGCTTTAGATATTCAGAATGCCGTATAGCTTTGCAATCAGCAAACTCATGTTTGCTTAGTTGATTGAAGCTGAACGTTTGATTGAGCTTTAAAGTTACACCTTAAAGTGGTAGCAAACTGCCGTTTTTGTTGCTTTTTTAAACCTGTAAGGCAAAGTTATAATTAGGGATGGGCCGAACGGACCCCTGTTCGGTTCGCACCAGAACTTTTTAACACCACAAAAGTTCGGACCCGAATAACGAACCCCATTAACGTCAATGGGACCCGAACTTCGGAAATCAAAAGTGCCCATTTTGAAAGCTTATATGCAAGTAATTGTGCATACAATGGTTATAGGGGTCTGTGTCCTGCCCTGGAGGACATGTATCAATGAAAAAAGCGTTTTTGAAAAACGTAATTTTTAAATGAGCATTTTTGGATTTTTAAAGTGAAAGCATAAAAATGAAAAAAAAAACTTCCAATATAGTGCCTGGGGGTCCCCCTAGTCTACCTGTAAAGTGGCAGATCTGTACCATAACCCTTTAGAGGTGCTCTTCATGAAGGCAAGAATTGGCCTTTCTGTAAAAAAATTGCAATGATATGCACCTGTCAAGCAGGTGCTGAAAAAATGTTCTTTGGGTGTTAATTGTGCCTATTAAACTTATACCAAAAACATTGTTCCAGATGAAATTATTGAACACCCTCAAAACTAGGCAGCCTCAAAGAAGGAGGGAATTGGAGTGGGAGCTATGGCACTAGTGTGTTGAAATAGGTAAAAAAAAAATTAATGTATGGTGAATGGAGGCAAAAAAAAAAGACTAGGTCCTGGTAACCTAATGACAACTTTAGAGCGAGAGGAAGGTAAGAGGGCGTCAGCCTGGTCCAGCCTTGAAGTCCTGCAGAGATTCCACATCCCAAAAAACTCAATCAGTGACATCGGCATCAGGGGCTTCATAGCTGGTAATCCATGACTGATTCATCTTTATGAAAGTCAAATGGTCCACGGAGTCTATGGACAGACGCGTTCTATGATCAGTCATGAAACCTTCTGCAGCACTGAATGCCCGTTCTGAAAGCACACTGGATACAGGGCAGCCCAACAACTCAATAGCATACTGAGCAAGTTTTGGCCAGTGGTCTATTCTCATGATCCAGTAAGCCAGTGGATCGTCAGCTGGAAAGCTCTCCATCTCTGTTTTGGCCCCGAGGTAATTGTCCACCATGTGATGCAGACACTGCCGATGGGATGTGGAAGCTAACAGGCCTGGGCGGCAAGGACTAGAAAAATTACGAAATGCCTCACTGAGGCGGACGCCTTCTACAACACTCCTCTCTTGACTAACAGAAGACTCAAAAGAACATTTTCCATGACACTGTAACCTACTGGAGTTGGGAAAAACATTCATTAAAATCCTCTTTAACGTGTCTTCAAGAGATTTTATTTTTTGCACTCTCTGTGGGGACGGGATGAGTTCCGAGACCTTCCCCTTATAACGGTGGTCAAGGAGGGTTGCCAACTAGTAATGGTCATTCTCCTTTATGCCACATATTCTTGGGTCCTTTCACAGGTTTTGAAGCATGAGGTTGCCCATGCGCCTCAAATTTTCAGAGGCTTGAGAATCCTCGGGGTCAGCATCTAAAACGTCCTCCTCCCAGCCACGCAGCGGTGGCTGGTACATAAGGGGCACTTGAGCGCCGCCTCCCCGCTGGGAAAGAAGAAAAAAAAAGTCAGCCTGACCGCTGGTATATTGACTTTTTCTTTTTTTTGTGGCCTCCTCAAATGGTGGCAGTATAGTGCATGCATCCTTAATGATCAGCTGTTGGCTTGGGGAAAAAAAGCGAGGCGGCCTGAGCCTGTCATCGTGCTGTACTCGCACAGGTACTCTTTGACGGCCCTCTGCTGCATGTATAGCTGCTGCAGCATTGGTAAAGTTGAGTTCCACCTGGTGGGCATGTCACAAATCAGGCGGTTTACGGGCAGGTGGCATTCCCACTGAATTTCAGCCAACCGAGCAATTGCTGTATATGACCACCTGAAATGGCTACAAGCTATTCTGGCCAGTTTTAGCACATCTTGCAACCCGGGTACATATTTAGGAAATGCTGCACCACCAAATTCAGGACATGTGTCGGGCATGGCACATGTGTCTAAGGGCGGACAGGAGGTTTGAGCCATTTTCGCACACCACCATTCCTGGCTCCAGCTGGTGTGGTGTGAACCACCTCTGGGCCTGTCCTTGCAGAGCTGCAAGAATCTCTGGTCCGGTGTGGTTCCTGTCCCCTAGACACACCAGCTGAAGCACTGCATGGCACCTTTTAGCCTGACTCATGGAATAGCCCTTTGAACGCTTTGCAGGTACTTGATATTCATAGGACAATTCTGCAGAGGAGGGCATGGAGGTGGCGGAGGTGGAGGAGGAGGAGGGGGTAGAGCTCACAGGTCTGTTATCATCACCATTAGCTGTATGGAGATGTGGGGGCACAACAAGCTGCAGCGCTGAGCCCTGTCCTGCACCCCTTCGAGTTGCAAGCATCGTTGCCCAGTGTGCTATGAACTAAATATATCGTCCCTGCCCATGCTTGGTGGACCACATGTCAGCAGTAAGGTGGATTTTACGGCTGACTGCCTTGCCCAACGAAGCCAGAACATTCCCTTCCACGTGATGGGAGAGCCATGGATTGGCCTTACATGAAAAGTAGTAGCGACTGGGAACCTGCCATTTTGGTACAGCACATTGTGCGAATTCACAGAAGGGGGCACATTCCACCAGGCTAAAAGGCAAAAGTTGGAGAGTCAACAGCTTTGACAAGCTTGCATTTAGATGCTGGGTATGTGGGTGGCAGGGACTGTATTTTTTTTTCCGCTGAAATTTGCCAGCTACAGTCTACAGCTGGTGGTGTGCTGCTGGCAGATGTGCTGCTAGGACCTGGGACACCCTGTGCTATACCATCATCCCTGTCAGTGAAGGCTGCTGAGAGGTAATGACTCAGTATAGCAGGGGCAGACTGAAGTGGGTAAGGAGGAGGAGGGACAGATTTGTGCCCCATTTGTGTGGCTTTTAGGTGCTGTTGCCAACGGGGTGAGTGGTTAGACTTGTTAAGCATGTGGTACCCAAATGGCTGGTGATTTTGCCACGTATGATGTGCTTGAGACACCGTTTTCAGATAGTAACAGTGCGATCTGCTGCAGATGTGCTGAAAAAGGCCCAGCAAGCTGAGCTTTGGGGAGTGGGCCGGGAGAGAACAGCTGCAGAATTTGATTGAATAGGCTGTCTGCTCTCTACTCTTTCTTGATGTCCGCCTCCTTGGGCTTGTGCCACCTCACCTTCAGTTTCCTCTTCTGCTCTATCTGGCACGCAAGTCGCATCAGTGACCTCATCATCATCATCTCCATGTCCTCCATCATCATTACCACTGGAGACAACTTGGCAATACGCTGCGGCTGGGGGAACATGTATGACAATTTGTTTACCAGTGTTCTCCCCTCTCTCTAGGCTCATGTCCCTGTCATCCTCAACCTCAGAACCAACATCTGAATCCAGTAATGGCTGGGCATCATCAAGGAGCAAGTGGCTGATGCTATTGTCAAATAACTCAGCTGACTCTTCCTCCATGGCTGATGTTGGGGCTATGGTAGAAATAGATGTGGACAAGGAGCCAGGTTTATCCACTCTGGCAACTGCAGGGGACTGCACACTTGTCTATGCTTGCGTGACAGAGGATGATGAGGATGAGGAAGGTTTAGTAAGCCAGTCCACCACCTCCTCTGCATGCTGTGGCTGGATAGCATGGGCAAACTCACTAAACAGCCTTAGCCTGTGGACACATTTGTTGCTGGCCCCCTTACAGTACCAAGGGAACCTCTACCTCTCTTTCTTGTCCTCCCAGACATTATTGGGAGGGAGGGGGTGGTGCTTATTAGCAAATCTTATGAAGAAGACATGCTGGTAGGTTAATTAGATCCTGTCTAAATTGGCCCTAATATATGTATGTATGATTGTGAGTTAGGGACCTTAGACTGTAAGCTCCTTGAGGGTAGGGACTAGTGTTGAGCGAACCCGGACTGTAACGTTCGGGTCGGTACCGAACTTTGGGGTGTCCGGGACCCGGACCCGAACACGGACATTTCAAAAAACGTTCGGGTTCTGGTAGTGGTTCACAGATGTTGAATATCTGCAGGGCAGCCAATCAACAAGCGTTTCACTGGTTTGCCCTTAGAAGCCATCACAGCCATGCCTACTAATGGCATGGCTGTGATTGGCCAGTGCATCATGTGACCCAGCCTTTATATAAGCTGGAGTCACTTGATGCTGCAGTCACATGCTCTCTGAGACTGAATAGTATAGGGAGAGGAAGCTGCCAGCGTTTTTGTGAGGGACAGATTGCAGACATTTTAAATTAGAGTCCTACGTCCTAGTCTACAATTTTACAGACGTTAGACAGGGAGTGTTTTTGCGACCGTCGAAGGAGAGGGATATGATAAGTCAGAGTCTCTCGTACACTGACGTCGTAGTTCACTGAGGTCGAATATATTTCCGACCCAGTGTACTACGTGACCGGTTAGTGTCGGTACGGTAATCATCCGTACCGACACTACCGAAGATTCCCGTTTGGTCACTTTGCGAACAACTAACCGACGGGACGTCTATAAGTTGTAGACACTTGGTGATGGTCTTGGGCTTGCAAAAAACTTTACAGGCACA
>BLSH010122107.1:98360-116141 GCA_018402905.1 Glandirana rugosa | reverse complement strand
ATCGCTGTATAAATGTCAGTGGTCCCAAAAAAGTGAAAAAAATGTTGCAGTCCCGATAAAAATCGCAGATCGCCGCCATCACTAGTAAAAAAAAAAATAAAAATAAAAACGCCATAAATTAATTCTCATGGTTTGTAGACATGATAACTTTTGTGCAAGCCAATCAATATATGCAGATTACGATTTTTTTCACCAAAAATATGTAGAAGAATATATATCGGCCAAAACTGATGAATCATTTTTTTTTTATATTTTTTTTTTTGGATATGTATTATAGCAAAAAGTAAAAAATATTGTTCTTTTTTCAAAATCGTCGCTCTTTCTTTGTTAGCGCAAAAAATAAAGAACGCAGAGGTGATCAAATACCACCAAAAGAAAGCTCTATTTGTGGGAAGAAAATCATAAAAATTTTGCTTTGGGTACAACCTCGCACGACTGCGCAATTGCCATTCAAAATGCGACAGCGCTGAAAGCCGAAAATTGGTCTGGGCAGAAGGAGGGTTTAAGTGCCCAATAAGCAAGTGGTTAAACCCAAAAACAAGCATGTAATAAATTGCAGCTTACACATTTCTACTCTCTATTTTCTTCTTGTGGTAAGGTCAGTAACATACTTCCTGTCTTAGGGCATCCTTGTTGTGGATGGAGAAACAATGGAGACTCCTTTGGACAGGTGTGACAGTCTGGGGAGAGGGTAGTTTTAGATACAATAGCAGATTAAAGTGGTAGTAAAGTCATCATAGCCCTTTCACCTACAGGTAAGCTTATAATAAAGCTTACCTGTAGGTAGAAGTAATATCTCTTAAACGTGCACCATTTAGGAGATATTCCACAGAGCAGCAACCAGTGACGTCAGAGGTGTGTGCCGTAAACAGTTACTCCCGTGCGCATGTGCGGGAGTGAGGTCATCATGGCTCAGCCAATCAGATGACCAGAGCCCGCAAACCCAGAAGGAAAAGAAGGTGAAGATGGAGGTCCTGACAGCGCTGACAGTGCGTCGCTGGAGGTAAGATCTAAGGTAAGTCTCTTGCAATGTGCTAGTATGTGATGCATACTAGCACATTATGCCATTGCCTTGCAGGGGATTTTTTTTTTCTTTCCAGAGTTCACCATCGCTTTAAGATGGACTTGACTAACAAATTAATGTCAATCTTAAACTAATAATTTTTAAGCCTTTCAGACAGATTTTTATACCTTTTGGAATAAGGTTAAAAAAAGATGATCGTTGTAAGCAACCCTGTCAGTGTTCAATAGTTCGCCTCAACCCTGTAACTGCCACTTTTGCTGTTTGGTTTGTCAAACAACACGGAAAAATAAAAAAGCCTAAAGAAAACTATTGTAGCCACCACAATGGCAAGGTGCATTAAATTACATTTTTGTTTTTACGTTCAATGTCACTTTAACCCCTTATTTACTAAAGCTTCATTTGCAGCTCATTAAACTCAGTATGATTGGTTTACTTATGGAATAGAAAACATTCACTTTGCAATGTGAATCAAGTAAATTTGAATACAAGAAAATCCTGTACAAAAAAAAGCGTATTGTTTCTTTTATGTAATGCTATGTAATATATGTTACTTTAATATGTTTGAAATTTGAAGTTTGGCCTATCCCTTGCTTAAGATTTCAGATATGTGAGCATGCATGCAATTCCTTTTTATATCAGCAGAGGGTGCTAAGAGAATGTATAAACTGTATAGTCTGTAAATATATTATCTTTTTTTTTTTTTTTTTTTTTTTTTATCTAGAAGAGTACAGATCAACAGCAAACAAGCCCTTTTCCATATAAATGCCTCACCGTATTTTTGTAAGGCCGACACATTTTATCAGAATGACTAATCTTTTCAGCATTTACAGATTTTCTGTGGGTGTTTATCACAGTGTGATACCAAGAATTTCGGGCCACTTAAACAATCCCGTCTATAGAAAAGAATCAACACTACTTAGTGTTTTTATAATCATTCATAGATGTGGTAAATACTTTTTTGGCTTTCCCAATGACTTTTTAAACTCTGAATGAACTCCCAAACAGTAATCTATCTACATTAAACTGAAGCTGACATTTATATGCAGGTCTTTTCCCTAAAAACAGTTTTGATCTGAGAAGTTTGTTTTTACAAACAAGACAGACGTGAACAGCAGTAAACGCTGGTTGGACCCAAAACCGTATAATTGTACTCCTTCCTGAACCAGGAACTCCCTTGCAAAACAGAAACAACCCCTAAGACGGAGGCGTAGCAGTCATAAGTACGTCCGGAACCAAAGTCCTCCATTGGTAAATAGCACAATTGTTGGTTATAAATATCATCAAATTGCCTTTTTCCTCAAATATTGTGTTTTTTTTGCCCCCACCGCACGCTTTAAAAAGATTTTTTTTTTATTTTCTAAAATGAATGGATTGGCTTCAGGCTTCCTGTTGATTTTACGGGTTGGGTTTCTGTTTTGAAAACTTTGGTGTTGTTAAAGCGCTCCAATCAAACAACATTAGAGACACATTCATATAAATACAGCACCGGGGCACAAGTAAATATTTATAGGTCTATGCCGCTATGTCTGGGCCTAAAATGAACTAGTTTAGGCATACCAGATGCTAAATATGGAAGCCCGCAAAAAGACGGATTTACATGGTGAGTCAAAGGTGCCGCGAATGCAGGTTTGGTGTTTATTTTTATATTTGAATGAATACGTGAGGTCGTTAGAGACATTTGTACAAGAGCAGTTTTTTATTCCTAAATATGTGGTGTGTTTGGGTTTCTGAGTGTTAATTAACACAGAAGGCTCTTTACTTACCTCTGTAGCTCCATGACTAAGATCATTTACAGACATAGTCAACAAAGACCCCTGTGTGAAAACATAAATAGATAGATAGATAGATAGATAGATAGATAGATAGATAGATAGATAGATAGATAGATAGATAGATAATGTAGACAAGTTCAGGTCGTCTTCCCACCTGTAGGTGGCCATGTGCCATCATCATTAAATGGGAAGGGGAGTCTCATAAGGGAATTGATCCCCTTGGGATTCCATCCATTGCCTCGAGAAGGGAAGTTGTCCAATTGGACACAGCACTCTCAAGAGACTTTGGTGGTCGTTCTGTTGGGGAACGTTTTAACTAAAGGGCCCTACATCATTTGTGCATGCATTTGGCGAGTGGTAGGCTAGGGACAGGAACCCGCTTGTAATGGACATCGCTTAGCACAGGGAAAGGTTCCATTCAAGTAGGGATAGTTCAGGGAAGGCTCCTCCAACACTTTATACACTCCAGTGTCCATACGAGAGCATGCAGCCAGTGCAGACTACAGAAATAACACATCTAGCCTTAAAAAGGGACACCCCCCCCGGTAACTGAAGCCATCATCTGGTAATACAGCTTGTCAAACATTGTGATTGCTGTATTACTGGACTACTGTGTAACAGTGCCAAAAACGTGCTTACTTGTTGTTATTATAAATCAAGATGTCAATACAGAACATACCAATGCTCTATATACTGTGTGGCTCCTCCTAAATAGGTGTAGTGGTGTTCCAGCCCTCTAAAGGCCTAATGATGACTTCCAGAGTTTGGGAGAGCTGACATCCTTCCTCACAGTATGGGTTACTAGGCATGGTGGGTGTAATGCAAGTTCAAAATATGGGTGCCAGTCGCTTTTTGAATGCAAGAAAAGAGATTTATTGTCTCTTAAACAGAACTGGTGGAGAGAGGGTTAGGGCCAGGACACCCTTAGGCAGAGGCAATAGCAATTGGCAGACTCAGAGACAAAGTAATAGGCAGACAGCTAAACAAGTAGAGGGCCTTTAAGCTGGTTGCAGCAACTGTATTTGTAGAACTGCTGTCTCCTATGGCAGCTGAACTTTCCACAGTCAATAGAGATCTGTACATGTAACTCACAGTAACCCATTATAGATCTTCTCTCACATCTCACAGTATCCTACTGTAGATCTTCACTCACTGAGCTCCCGGCCTCTCACTAGACTTCAAGATCCTATTCGTCACTGGATCCCCTGAGCTCTTCCACAGCTAACCCGCTGTATAATCCTCAAGCTTCACCCCTACTAACCCAATGGGTCCCTGGCTTGGCACTCTGCTGAAGCTTTCAAACTTCTTCACCATCCCCAGCTGGTGAAAAAGTTGCTCTGGGATTTCTTCAGACTTCCATACACTTGCATCTGGTAACAGGAGAGGTCGTCCCTTATGGCAACTGCTTTTCCCTCACCGCTGGCAATGATTTGGCTCCCTGTCCGGTGGAACCTCTTCAACTTGGTTGGGCTTTCGGCCTGAAGCCCCCAACCTGACGCTGCTTCTCTCAAACCTAGATAGGTCTCAGACAGCCTAGCAGCCAGGTGCTCCCAGGATAGGCCTTGGGCTTCTGGCCTAGCAAACCGGAGCCTTGTAACACACGTCCACCCAGACAGCCATCCAGGGGGCACAGATCCCTGATCACCTAACTCCTCCCGAATAAATAGGCTCTCCCAGCAGGCCAAGGGGCCAAAGAAAACCCCTGCCAATTAGCTGAAACAACCTTTCCACTCCTAGTCTAAATTCACTATGCCCTTGTCATTCTAAGGCCATGGGGAACAATGCCACCTAGTGACAGAAGAGAGAGGTGAATCAAATCCAGATTTAGTGAAAAGTCAGTGGATCCTCAGTCAGTGGAACAATTAGCTAGGCTAGTTACCACCTAGTAAACTAAATTTGTTAGCAACCCTGTCTAAGACCCGGATGCTACATTGGGTACCTGTCTTAGGCCCCACCTACAGATGGATGCAGATGAAGGGTTCCAAAGCTAGTGTGTCATAAAATGTGCATTACTGCAATGGATGTTAACACATAAGTATATGTGCAATGGCAACCCGATGCACATATACAGTAGTTCCTAATGCACCTGCTCTGTATTAAACCACTCTGCACAGCGTTGCACTGGCAAAGGTGGTGCAGGAATGTTTTAAGGTGCGTTGTGGTGCTCTGCAGCCCATTCATAATGAACAGCCTGCAACGTAAGTTAGAGGTTATGTTAATCCTAGCAAGAAATTTTTCTTACTTGGTCACTTTTTTGTTTTTTAATCTAAAATTGAAAGGTTTTGTTATGTTATGTTACATAAGTGCACAAAAATTCTTGTTGATCCTACCAGAAATCTTGAAAGCAGAATAATGTACTGTGCTGCACTCTTATCAGTTTCATTGTTTCCAGCTATCTCTTGGGACTACAGAACTCTCCATCCCCACCCATTGTTAAGGAGAAGAGGACAATATGGTGCTTGTGCATTGTCAGCGTACGATAGGGAGTGCATTACTGGCAGGATCATCAGGTAAAAATAATGGAAAACAAGACTAGAAAAAAGAACACTAATGCAGCCACCACATCTAAGAACAGGTGAACGTATATATTATATTTTTGTCCTTGGGTTTATATACACTTTAAAGCCTGTACCAATGTGTCTTAACATGAATGCCTCACTGACTTCTAATGTAAAGGGTGCCAAGAGGAAATGTTAGAGGCATTATGCATGTCTCGGTGCTGGTTTGCAAGAAAGTGAAGGAAGTACTGGCTGTCTGACATCAATGGATTTTACAAACCAATAGTAGGGTCCATGCCTTCCACTTCTCCCCTACCCTGAAAGTAGCAGTTGTGCAGTCTTCTCCAATGGTGTACCTTCAACTGGCTAAGGCACACTAGAGCTACTGTCCTAGCTACACAGTGGGCTCATTTCTGTTACCTTAATAGACTATCATATGCTCTTATGCATTCTCCAGCGTGCAGAGCCTGCACGCAAACCCACCAGCACGGATCCCAGTCACCTCTTTCCCAAAGGCTTATGCCCGCAAAATTCTTGGATACTAGGAAGCTGTTCTTAGGTCACATGAGTGCTTTTTTTAATCCCCCAAGGCCTCACTCATTAACCCCGCCGTGACATACAGACTGTGTCCCTAAGACATCCCATGCCATGATATCAGACCCAGTATGTGGGGGTACCAATCATTGGGGAAGGAGCTAAGCTCATAAGCTCCTTCACTACCAAGGCACCCACCACCTGGGCCATGTCACCCCCTTCCTGTCTATCTGGCTGATTATGCACCTGGGGCTGTTCCGCTTTTTATTAGCAATGGTTCTGCAGCTTCCCCTGAATAGCCTGGCTATTAGACATTGATACAGCTCCTTCCTCCATTCCTCTTATCTGTATTTTAAGCTATACCTATTATATTCCATGCCTGCACCCATTTAGTGATCTCAGACCAGGCAGATTGAATAACAAAAAAGTTTTTTTTTACCAAATTAGTTATTAAAGACATCTCCTGTACAGAGTCCCGTACAAAGTCCTCTAAGTGCCCTTTTAGTGTGTACCTGGTGCTCCCTTGTGCCCCATGAGGTGGTCATACCTTAAATAGCTGAGAAAGTCCAATAGTTCATTTATTAGCAAAATCCATTTCCATTGGAACCCTGACTGGGCTCCCACAAGGGTTGGTAAAGAAGCAAAATGACTCCTACATTCTCTGCAACATTCTACTTCTCTTCCCATGCAGAGAGCAACCAACAGCAATTGACCTAGATACAGTTTATCTTACTATATGTTTTCTTCAGCCGAGGACGGAACTCCTCAGAAAAGCCAGGGAAAACATGAACAGCAAGGTTAACCCTTACCTCTCAGACAGCATCGCTTCTGCTGGACAACATTTACATTAAGTAGTTCAACTTACCCACCATAAAATACACTTGATCAAGGAAATAATTAACACAACCAACACAATAATACCTTAGTAAGCACCTGCTTACATGTTAATTCTTGTTTGGCGGAATTGACTTATAAAACAATGATGTGTATACAGTATCTCACAAAAGTGAGTACACTCTTTACATTTTTGTAAATATTTTATTATATCTTTTCATGTGACAACACTGAAGAAATGACACTTTGCTACAATGTAAAGTAGTGAGTGTACAGGGTGGGCCATTTATATGGATACACTTTAATAAAATGGGACTGGTTGGTGATATTAACTTCCTGTTTGTGGCACATTAGTATATGTGAGGGGGGAAACTTTTCAAGATGGGTGGTGACCATGGCGGCCATTTTGAAGTCGGACATGTTTTTTCAATAGGAAGAGGGTCATGAGACACATCAAACATATTGGGAATTTCACAAGAAAAACAATGGTGTGCTTGGTTTTAACGTAACTTTATTCTTTCAAGAGTTATTTACAAGTTTCTGACCACTTATAAAATGTGTTCAATGTGCTGCCCATTGTGTTGGATTGTCAATGCAACCTTCTTCTCCCACTCTTCACACACTGATAGCAACACCGCAGGAGAAATACTAGCACAGGCTTCAAGTATCCGTAGTTTCAGGTGCTGCACATCTCGTATCTTCACAGCATAGACAATTGCCTTCAGATGACCCCAAAGATAAAAGTCTAAGGGGGTCAGATCGGGAGTCCTTGGGGGCCATTGAACTGGCCCACGACAAACAATCCACTTTCTAGGAAACTGTTCATCTAGGAATGCTCGGACCTGACACCCATAATGTGGTGGTCCTCCTCGCTGTGCGTTGGCACCACGTCACCCATCCCCCTCGCGCTGCATCCCTGTGGAGTGCAGCGTTGGCTGGGTACCCATGCTTACAGGCACAATTGGGGGTGGACCGCCACTCTTGTGGCCATTCCCATGTCCGGGGCTGGGCGTCTCCCAGGTTATAACCCTCTCGTCTCCCCGGGAGAGCTGTTTGAAGTGATATAATAACACAACAAGTGGACCCCTAAAGGTAGCCCACATAATGCTAGTCAACAGTAACAGATAGTGGTGTGTTGAATCCATTTAACCAGAAAATATTTATATTCAGAGTGAAGAGAATGAGATTGTGGAGAGAAAGAAGATGTGAGCAGAGAAAGGAGAAAAGTGGAAAGAGAAGAGTACTGGAGGAGCAGAGAGGGACCTTCGTGGAGTGTGGATGATGGTTCCTATACCCCAAGATGTCGTGCCCATGGTTCCAGAATCCTTTCAAATTTCTTGGAGGTGTTGAGGATAATGCTGGAATTTTTTTCTTGGGACATAATCCAGGAGATTCTTTGTTTAGCTTGATGGTATGAAACTGAGGGGGGTTTCCAATTGTGCGCAATCATCATCTTGGCTCCTACTAGAAAAAAGATCAGGGATTGTGAATTCCTGGTGGCCTTCTGAACTCTCTGATTGAGTAAGGCCGTAAAGGGATCCTGGGTCAATGAGACGACTGTCACTTTGCGTATTAAGTGGAATATATGATTCCAGAAGCCTCACATTTTAGGGCACTCCCATAACATGTGGAGTAATGTTCCCCGGAGTTCACATCCCCTGAAGCATAATGGGGAGATCTGTGGGTAAAACCTGGCCAGGCGAGTAGGAACTAAATACCATAGAGAAATAACATTAAGGTTAGCTTCCATTAAGGTAGTATTAAGTATCCCCTTAAATGTTCAGCATTGATGCCAGGTATCCATGTCCCAGTTGAAGCCAAGATCTCGTTCCCAGCTAAGCATGAATGGCGTCTTTTCCTCAGGTTTGTCTAGGGCAGCATATATTAAGGAAATACCCCCCTCAGGTCTTTTGCTTCAGAGCACCATTGTTTGTATGGTGTTATAGAAACCGGATCCGGCTTCAAGGTCCAGATGGAGCGAAGAAAATGAGAAATTTGCTGAAAGCAAAATCTTTCCATGGAGGGCATGTCCAGTTTATTAATACAATGTTGTAGGCTAAGAGGGCCATTAGTGTTGAAGAAATGTCCTATTCTATATAGCCCCTTGTCCAGCCACCATTGAAAGGCCAGGATATTCATACCTGGGGGAAGCTGGGATTATGGAATATATGAGAATGGGGGTGCCATGAGGAGTCTATTTTGCCAGATTTATGTAGAGACTCACATAGCTGAACGGAATGAGACAGTGTTGGTGAGAGTATAGCAGGATCTAGGGGGGCTCCGAATTAGGAAGTCAAGTGTTTTTTATTGGGAACTGACTGTCGTTCCATATCTACCTAATCTCGCTTTGGTCCTCTAAGGTAAATAGTGGAAATTTGGGTTAGTTGAGCCGTCTGGTAGTACCACCAGAGATTAGGTAGACCTAGTCCTACTTTTTTCCTTGGTCTAGTCAATATGTGTTTGGAGAAGCGATGGCCGGTTTTCCCCCATTTTAGATGAAGACCATTGATGCAGGTCGGCTAGCAGTTTTTTGAATAGAGGGAGGTAGTTGTGTTTGTATAAGAGGTACATTGAGCTTGTGAGATGGATTCCTAGGAAGGGGATAGAAGTGTCGCACCAGGTAAAAGAAAAATAATTCTTCAGGCGGTTTACCAGGGATGGTGGGGTAGAGACATTCAGGGTTACAGATTTTGTCATATTAACGCACAAACTAGAGGCAAAATCATGGAGAAGTTGGGTGATGTTTGGGGTTGAGATGAGTGGGGATGTCACAAAAAGAAGAACATTTTCCGCAAATAACACGCACTCATGGGACGTCTGCCCACATCGTACACCATGGATGTCAGGGTTAGTCCAGATGGCTATAGCCAAGGTTTCTATAGCCACCGCAAATAACAGGGGAGATAGGGGGCACCCCTGCCTTGTGCCTCTTTCTATAGGAAAGGTGTCTGAATAGTGTCCCTGTAGTGTAACTTTTGCGGTGGGGCGGGATATAGTGCCTCTATAGTATTGAGGAAGTTGGGGCCAAAATTCCATTTTTGAGGATGGTAAATAGAAAGGGCCAGGAGAGAGTGTCAAATGCCTTTTGGAGGTCTATAGATAAAATGATCCCTTCTTGGAGAGTTCCCCCATCCCACCCCAACTTCATGAGGGAGATGGTGTCAATGGCCCTCCTTATCTGGTCCGGTCTCTGGCTGCCCGGTATGAAACCAACCTAGTTCCTATGCACATAGGAGCTTATGAAGGAAGCCAGTCAGTTTGATAAGATGTTGGTCATGATTTTTAGATTATTATTGATCAGCGAAATTGGTTTGTAATTTGCGACCTCGCTAGAGTCCTTGCCTGGCTTTGGAATAACTGAGATAAAGGCTAGATTGGCTGCGGAATCTAGGGGTGGACCCCCTCTCAGGGAGTTAAAGAACCAGGCCAGATAAGGTGAGACAACATCTTGAAAGGTTTTACAATAGGGAACCGAGAAACCATCTGGGCCCGGAGTAGAGCTATTGGGTAAACTTTTAATGACAGCCAGTATTTCCCTTTCTTGAATTGGAGAATCTAAAATAGCTCGGTGGGAGTCCTTGAGGATAGGAAGGGGTATGTCCCTCAAGAAGGCTTCTATCTCATGTGTGGAGTTAAGGGTATCTTTGGAGTAAAGCTTGAAGTAGAAGGTATGGGATGTTTCTAGAATCCGTTTGGGATTCTGGGTTAGGGATCCTGTACGGGTTCTTATTTTGGGAAGGGAATAAGTTTGCAACTTTGGGTCAATTTGAAGGCTAAAAGGGTTCCCATTTTATCACTATTGAGGTAATAACAAGCAGATTGCCATTTGATATATTTTTTTGCGCTTGAAGTTAGGGCAAGGTTAAGCGATAGTCTAGTGGGTTCCAGTTTCAATAGGGATGATGGCGTGGGGTTATGCTTATGCTGTTTACTGATCAGTTTAAACTGCTTTTCTAAGTTTACAATGTTGAGTTGTCTCTCGCGTTTAATTTTAGAGGCCAGTTGTATGAACTTTCCCCTCATTACCGCTTTGTGTGCTCTCCACAATGAGCCTGGAGCTATCCCTGCCGTGTCATTGATAAGAAAGAATTCCTTGAGTTCCTTCTTTAACACCCACCCATTACCACCCACCCCTCAAAATGTGGGGATAGTGCTTTTAAGATAGTTGTGAAGAAAGCTGCTTGGCCCTCGTTTGGTGCATAGTATGAGATGAAGGTATATAGAGAGCTATTAATCTGGCCTTTTACTAGAATATAGCGACCTTCTTGGTCTCTGATAGTTTGGGAGTGGGAGAATGATATTGTTTTAGAAAATAAAATGGCAACCCCTCTCTTTTTCTCTGATGCATTTGCCAGGTAGAAGGTGGGATATTTATGGTGGAGGAACGAGGGACTATGGTTGTCAGGAAAGTGGGTTTCCTTGAGAAGCAGTACATCTATTTCCCGGGAGTCATAATGATGAAAAGCCTTACGTCTTTTTATAGCTGAGTTAAGACCTTGAGTATTGTGTGATGCAACCCTAAAGGTTGTCTTCACGGAGGGGAAATCAGCTTTAAACCTGAGGAAGAGGACATGCCATCAAAGTGGAGGGACTTACCCCATCAGCCAGGAACAAGACCTTACCCGAGATGACCAGATCAAAATTTGGGTGTAGTGAAGCTTGTCAATCTCCTTTGTTCCATGAAGGTGCCTGTGTGAGGGAAAAGTAGGAGAGTGATGAGGGCAGAGTTAAAGAGAAAGCGGAGACAATGTAGAGGAGGTAGACCCCTGCGGAAGTTATAACGTCTACTCCGGTTCTCCAGGTCATCTATTTTAGAAAGGGCTGTTTCTAGCTGATCCTGTAATGTTTGAATACACATAGTATTTTGGTTTGTACGTAAATGCACATTGTCCACCGCCTGTTCAATGGTGTCTATGCGAGAGCCCAGGTTTTGCAAATCAGCCTTTATGGAAGAAGTGATCTGTGCAGCATTGTGAGCCATCCCGGAAAATTAGTTTATCACCATAGAAAAGTCCTGATGGTTATCCAGGTGTGCCGGAGAGGCCTAAATGGAGCCATTCATATTGTATGGGGTAGTAAGGGCGATTGTAAGATATCCTCCATTGTTCTGCCCAAGAGTGATTCCGTTGAGGATGGGGAGACAGCAGGGTATATTAGGGTACTCACTGGAGTTGCACGCATCAAAATAGCAGTCTGTTGAGCCTGGGGGGATCCGCAATGGATACTTCTCCGTCTGTGGGGCCGCATGGTGGAGTTGCAGCCACCATCTTGGGAGGTCTAGGCGTCTGAGGACCATAGGTGAGTTTGTGGTTCACCTCTGTTTTGATTTGACCCCACGACATCCAGGATGGTCCACCGGGGTGTCCGGGGTGGTGGGTGATCAGTGGGGTGAGCGTCGCTCTCCTTCGCTGCTGCGGGGAGCTCTTTATTGCCGAGCTAAAGTGTCTTCCTGGAAGTCCCGCACATGCGCACTCCATCCCAACTCATTTTTATACTTTACCAAGTAACAGGGATGGAGGCTCATGACCCTACCATGTCATGGCTTCATATAAAGTCCCAATCCTCCCCAACTCCTCCCTTTTTTCGGTTCCCCTTCTCCATGCTGGGCGTCATCCTGGTTGGGAACATTGTTATAGCTCCTGCCTCAGCTCCCAAACCTGATATTCCCGGGCGTCCCATGCACCCCAACAGTGTACCGCCGGTGCGCGGACATGGTAAGTTCGATCCATGGGCTTCCATTCCTGGGGGGGGCATTCACCCCTTGTTTTACCCCATGGCATGTAATAGTAAACACTTATTTCAGTTTTCAACATCTATTTTAGATGAACTATGTGCTTGTACCTGATGAGTGATTAAAATATCACGAAACGTGTAAAGCTACCGATCGCCTACAACGTCCTACCCTGGTATCATGTTTTACCACTATATCAGGGGGCACTATGAGGCCATGGATCACGCAGATTGTTATCTATGTATTATGAACGATTTATATATTTATCAAATTGATGGATCGGGAAATTTGTACAGTTTATGAGTTTTATTATATTATTATATATTTATCACACTGTATAATCATGTTACTGTTCTCTCTTTTTTATTACCGGTACAGGAAATATTATGTATCTGTGTTCATTCCCTAATAAAACCTTTTTTATCATGATCCATCTTCTATCTTACACACACCACGTGTGTCATACAAAGTCCCAACTCATTTTTATAGTTTGCCTTTTTTTTAGGTTAACTCGATGAATTATAAACGAACCCCTGTGTATACTTGTCTGTTATCCAGGTCCTTTTATAATGGTTTAATATCTATCTGCCTTGACCCAAGGCAAACACTATCTTTGAATTTAATTAAATGGCCTTGACCTCAAGAGAGAAAAAATGACTGTGAAGGTTAAAATGATGGCCGTACTCTACTATTTTAAATTCACAGATAACTAGGTTTGAAGCTAAAGGAAACAAAAACTAGAAAAGTCATAATTATTTGGTGATAATATGCTGTTTGCTCTTTTACCACTTAATTTGGAGCATATAGAGCAGTAAAATATTGACAATACACTAAAGAATGTACAGTATATACAATTCTCTATTTCCATATATAGTGGTGTTCTATGTCACTCGTTCCTCTCGTATTTTAAAAACAGCCCTGACAGTGATTTATATACATTCATAGATTGCAATCACCCTTATCTTTTCCCCACAATGTTGTAATTGTAAATCTTTTAGCTTTCTGTCTTTCAGTTTAAAGTAAATCTGTCACAAAGTCAATTCAAACTAAGCATATGATGAAGCAATATATAAACGAGGGTTATTTCAAGTGAAAGCCACATGTTAAATCATTTTGTAGATTTAGAGACATAGGCAACTGAAATTATCTGAATTTTGTTTCATTTCTTTTAAAAGTTTATTTATTCCCCTAAAACCACCCTAGCTTCCCTGTTCCTCCATCAATCTGATGGACAGCCTCATTGACTAATAGGGAGGCTTGGAAAGTGGGAGGGGCAGGGTTAGGTTTGAAAAGTAAAATTTTGCATATACAATTATATAATGTACTGATCATTTTAGCTTGTGATTTTCAGGTTAATATTTTTTTATCATTAAAAGAATAAATACATAAAATAAATCTAAATCTAAATAAAACTAAAAAAGGAGGCATATTGACCTCAAATATTTACTATTTGCATATATGTAAATCATGCAAGTCATAAAGAACTATTTTGTACAAAGCTTTCATTTGTCCATAATTATAATAATATATCATGTGCCATGTATCCACTCAAGATCCCCTCAGCTGCTGAACACTCAATATCCCCCTGGATATCAAAATCGCTAAAACAATAATAATAGTGCAGTGCTACAGCATAAAATGTATAGCAATCAAACAATAATATTCAATAAATAGTGCTTGAGTGATAAATCCAATCAATCAATATGGGGCACTATAGTGCTCCTCTCACTTCCATACTTATGTGCTAACACAAATCAACACCAACCTCCTTCAAACAATCTGGTGCACACATTTGTGACCAAAAATAAATTATATTCAACTCAATACTATAATACACCTTCCCCGGAAGGCAAACTCTACATATGTATAATAAACCAGAATCAAATCAATGTTTGGTGAACTTTTTCCACTCTATGTGCAGTATTTACACTTTGTGCGCTCTACAAACCCCCCTGCCCATTTTAAACACTCACCAGGAGAATTTGACCCCTTAGATTAACTATTTGACAACCAGTGACGTAAAGGCAGGCATCCTCCCAATACTGTTTTTTAGAGACGACTAGCAGCTCTCTTGTAAAAGCAATCCTAGTGGCTAACTAGCGGGTGAATTACTTTTACAAGCAGCAGGAGGGGATGCCCCCATTCCCATTGTTTTTGACTTCCACCAGCTGATCATAGAGGCAAACAAAGACCAGAACCACTCTGTTCCCTCTTCCCTCAGAAGTTTTGCGCTTACATCACTTCTGGTCTCCTTGGATGTAAACGGCGCCATTTTAAATGAAAATAATTTGATCGCACCGATCTTGGTGAGATCAAATGCTTTTAAGGGCAGAGGAGGAATCTGGGGTCAAGACCCGAGATCTCTCCATAAAGAGTACCTGTCACATGCCTATTGCTGTCACAAGGGACGTTTACATTCCTTGTGACAGCAATAAAAGTGTTTAAAACATTTTTTTAAAGCGACAGTGTATAAAAAAATGTAAAAATGACAGAGCCCCCGTCCCTCCATGCTCACACACAAAGGCATACATGTCAGGTACCACCACGAACATCAGATCATGGGCAATAATTCTAGCTCCAGAACTCCTGAGTAAATCTAAAGTGGTAACCTGCAAAAGCTTTTAACCACTTCAGCCCCGGAAGGATTTCCAGCTTTAGGACCGGAGCACTTTTTCGGTGCTGCGTCGCTTTAACTGACAATTGCGCGGACGTGCGACGTTGTACCCAAACGAAATTTGCGTCCTTTTTTTCCCACGAATAGTGCTTTCTTTTGGTGGTATTTGATCACCACTGTGTCATTTCTGATCGCCGCTATAAACAAAAGAAGAGCGTCAATTTTGCAAAAAAAAAACAAATTTCTTACTTTTTGCTAAAATACAAATCCAAAAAAATATATAAAAATTTTTTTTTTCATCGGTTTTGGCAGATTTATATTCTTCCTCATATTTGTGATAAAAAAAATTGCAATCGGCGTTTATTGATTGGTTTGCGCAAAAGTGGTTGTGTTTACGGATGATGAGAATTCATTTCTGGGGTTTTTATTTTTTTTTATTTTTTACTAGTAATGGCGGCGATCTGCGATTTTATCGGTGCTGCGATATTTCAGCGGACATGTCGGAACATTTTGACACTTTTTTTGGGACCATTGGCATTTATACAGCGATCAGTGCTATAAAAATGCACTGATTACTGTGTAAATGCCATTGGCAGTGAAGGGGTTAACCTGCAGGGGGCGCTCTAAGGGTTAACAGTGTTCCCTGGGCGTGTTCTAACTGTGGGGGGACTGCCCTAACAGGAGAAGGGAAGTGATCACACCTTCCGTGTAGAGGAAGGCTGGTGGAGATCTCCGCCGCACCCGCTCCCTGGCCCTTCCCGGACACAGTGAGCGCGCGGGCGCGCCTCCGGCAGCACGCGCGCGCTCACTGGACTCGATCTCGCGCCCGCCGTCATGTGACGGCGTTTTGCGTTATCGAGCCGCACTGTCGCCGTCAATTGCCGACCAGCGGTCGGCAAGCGGTTAAAGTGTCGTCTATGGCTAGTAAACATTACGTAGTTTGTCCCCGTTGCAGGGGCATGCGCAATTTTAAAACGTGACACGTTTGGCATCTATTTACTCAGCATAACATCATCTTTTATATTTTACCAAAAAATTGGGTAATGTATTGTGATTTTTTTGCATTAAAGTTCAAAAAAGTTAATTTTTTTTAAGAAAAAATTGCGTTTGAAAAAGCGCTGTGCAAATACCATGTGACAAAAAATTGCAACAGCCACCAATTTATTCTGTAGGCTCTCTGCTTTTTTTTTTAAAAAAAAAATATATATATATATATAATGTTTGGGGGGTTCTAAGAAAATTTCTAGCAAAAAATACTGATTGTTACAAAAAAGTACCAGAAAAGGCCCGGCCTTAAGTGAGTCAATCAGCATACCTCCCAACTTTTTGATATGAGAATGAGGGACGTCTATTAGCAAAAGTACGTAGGTATAGGGCACACCCCCTTAAAGGAGAATAAAATAATTAGTGGGGGCTTTTTTTAGAAATTGGATGAAAGGTTTAGCACTGTGAAACACTATTTGAAAGATAAAAAGTGCATTTTATATACAACTATATACTGTAGATCAAACCAAAATGAGGGACAAAGGAGGAGGAAAGAGGGACAGAGGGACAATGTTCCAAATCAAGAACAGTCCCCCGAAATCAGGGACAGTTGGGAGCTATGAATCAGTGCTTATTCTGCTTATACAGGGACTCCTTCTGTGGTTCCGTGGTTATCTCTCCAACCATAAGTGTACCAGACCTTCTATCCACACACCAGTGACCTCCTCTCCTTCTCCTCTCCCATATACCAGCCACCATGCATTAAAAGCAGGGAAGACCCAAGAAAATAGTGTAATCCTGCTTTTCTATTACCATGCTCAAGTGCAGGTGCAGGCCCCTTTAATTCCATTTCCCACAAATCCCTGGGTTCCTGGACCTGTCCAGTTATAAATTCCCTTAGCAGCTAAGATAAGCCACAACTGTTGAGGCAGAAGTTAATGGCCAAGTGATCTGTAACAAGGTGAAAGGCCCTCCACTGTCAAAACCATCATGCAGGCAGCTGAACCAGAGTCTAATAGCATGCTGCTTCTCCAAAAGACCCAGCTACTATGGGTATCCTTCCCTGATTGCAACCAGAGTACTCCCGTTCCAATTAAATTATCCCCCGTGTACTTGGACCTTGGATCCCTTCAGCAGTTCACCTGTGTCGCCAAAGTTACCCTGGACTTCACTGGGAGAGACAATGTTTATGAGGATAATTGCAAGCAGCTGAACTGTGAACTGTTTTACTAAAATAGTAATTCTTAGATAGACACCCTGTTGTTATAGAGCCTTATAGAGACTATGCTATGCAGTCATACATTACCCTGAATAAGTCTAATGCCTCGTACACACGGGACGACGATCGTGCACACGACCGTGTTGAATCGTACGTTGACGGTCGTATGTAGCCTACTGACATGCACACGACGGTCGTGTGTGCAACGGGCACACATGCTCCGTAATCTGAATAAGTCCCATTACATACTGACGTATCGTATCAGAGATATTCCGAGATATTGTTGTCCCACAGATAGATTCTTAATGATAAAATCATTTTGTCAAGTGTCAAGTCGACGAACGTTAATAGGAGTATTTGTAACAGAGAGGGTCACTTCAGGTCCCATTGAAACCGCTGTGTCCACTTGACGACTTCCCTAGGTTCCAGGTTCATGTGCCCCCTATTAAATTAACCTTGCCCTCATGAGACCAACGTTAGTCCCTTCCTATGGGTATCATCGACCCAGAAAACCTCTTCGTCGTACGATAATCTGAGACCAAGTCGACGGACGTACTACCAAAACTGTCAC
>BLSH010122107.1:59928-79644 GCA_018402905.1 Glandirana rugosa | reverse complement strand
GCAGTATGTACAGGAGAGGAGTGTGGAGGGTATGATGAGGCCAGTATGTACAGGAGAGGAGTGTGGAGGGTATGATGGGTGCAGTATGTACAGGGAAGGAGTGTGGGGGGCATGATGGGTGCAGTATGTACAGGAGAGGAGTGTGGAGGGTATGATGGGTGCAGTATGTACAGGAGAGGAGTGCGGAGGGTATGATGAGGGCAGTATGTACAGGAGGGAAGTGTGGAGGGTATGATGAGGCCAGTATGTACAGGAGAAAAGTGTGGAGGGTATGATGGGGGCAGTATGTACAGGAGAGGAGTGCAGAGGGTATGATGAGGCCAGTATGTACAGGAGAGGAGTGCGGAGGGTATGATGGCGGCAGTATGTACAGGAGAGGAGTGCGGAGGGTATGATGGGGGCAGTATGTACAGGAGAAGAGTGCGGAGGGTATGATGAGGCCAGTATGTACAGGAGAGGAGTGTGGAGGGTATGATGGGGCAGTATGTGCAGGAGAGGAGTGTGGAGAGTATGATGGGAGCAGAATGTACAGGAGAGGAGTGTGGAGGGTATGATGGGGGCAGTATGTACAGGAGAGGAGTGTGAAGGGTATGAGGGGGGCAGTATGTACAGGAGAGGAGTATGGAGGGTATGACAGTGGCAGACAGGGGAGGGGTTTCTTGCAGTGTCTATTGGGTGACCAGGGAGTGATGTTGGGAAGAGAAGGGAAGGAAAGTGACTAGGGAATGATGTCCCTCAGCTGGGGGATAGGAAGCAGCTCTGAGCCTAGGTTCAGACTTGTGCGATGTCAGACGTTGCATGTGATTCGCACCCGTACCACAGGTGCCGATCACATGCGATGTCTAAGCAATGTGAGTACAGCCATACAGTTTGTAGGGCTGAACTTGCATTGGATTCGCACAGAAAAAGGTGCAGGGTATTCTCACCCATGGGATCCGTTTCCTGTCTGAATCCACAGTTCGCACTGTGATCTGTGAACCGATCTGGTGGTGTCATTAACATTGTAATGACACCTGCAGCAGTTAACAGAAGGCAGTGTGAACTGCCTGCGGGAAGGATGCAATATGGGAACCCGCGCATCGCACAAGTGTGAACCCAGGCTTAGTGATGTCTGGATGTATGAAGTGGCCTGGGGATGATGCAAACTGGGGGGAGTAGGGGGCTGAGATATAGTGATGTATATAATTTAAAAAAAGCTGCTGTAACCATCCACTAATATTTACAACAGTACTCAATTAAACCAACTGCCAGCTCCTAGCACTGTGTATAGCCAGATGATGTGAAGGTAATTGATGATCATTCATTTAACCCTGTGTTATCCAGGCTCCGAGTTGTAAACTGACCACATACACACACAGGGTAAATGAATGGCCATAAATCACATCACATTATCTGGACTGAGGATGGGGGGGGGGTATGTATAGGCAGATGTGTGCTGCTTGGGAGATGTCTGTCAACTGTGACAAGCACACACTCTGCCGATTATCCTTATCACCTTAACCCTTCCCTGCAAAACAAATCCTCCTGAAAGTTTGCAGTTTTCCACCCAAGGAGACTCCTGAGAAAAAAAAACTCAGCTCGCCTCCTCCCTGCATGTAGTGCAGTGGCCAGCCCGACAGTGTGAGCTCCTCAGCTCCACCCCCTCTTCTCTTAGAACTCCACACTAGTGATTGGAGGGGGGAGGCTAAGTTAGAGATATCAGAGACCCTGCAGGAGCCTGGAGGGAGGGAGAGACAGAAAGGAGCTTCAGATTCCCAACACATACACCAGCACAGTGTATGTATTTAAAAGCATTGACACTGCTGCTGTCTCCACAGTGGCAAGTATGCTACTGGAGCTCCCCCTGCTCAAATGGTCTGTCTGGGTTTCAGGCAGTCTGAAAACCGGGCAGATGATTCAGATCCCTTACTGTCCGGGTGAATGCTGTACAGGTGGCAACCCTATGTATATATCTATCTATGGTGAAGTATATATCGATCTGCGTGGCTGTATATATCCATCTATGGTGCAGTATATATCTATCTGTGGGGCTGTATATATCTATATATGGCATGGGGCTGTATATATCTATCTATGGTGCAGTATATATCTATCTGTAGGGTTGTATATATCTATCTGTGGGGCTGTATATACCTATCTATGGTGCAGTATATAGCTATCTGTGGGGCTGTATATACCTATCTATGGTGCAGTATATATCTATCTGTGGTGCTGTATATCCCTATCTATGGTGCAGTCTATATCTATCTGTGGGGCTGTATATACCCCTATCTGTGATGCTGTATATACCCCTATCTGGTGATGCTGGGCCGTATACTCCTGACACGATGAGTGGAATATATAATGGGTGGGGCTTATAAGTGGGAGGAGTAAAAAGGGGCAGGTGGGGTCTGGTGCCCCCCATCCTAAAATTTCACCAGCCGCCACTGCATGGGACCCCATACAGAATGACAGGGCCCCCTCAGCTCATTGCCCTGTGGCTCCCCTCTGCTTTGGTTAGCTATGATATATATATATATATATATATATATATATATATATATATGGATCATATATACATGGATCGAAATTTGGCCAATTCAGCAGGGACTGGGTGAATTTTGATTCATGTACACTGTAAAGGCTAGATGGTGTGTACATAAATTGATCTATCGATCGTCTTGTGTGCAACCAGCCTGTCAGGTTTTTCCCAAATGACCAGTGCCGCCAGCTATAGCCGGCAGCGCTGATCATTGTATTCCAATGGTGGGGAGGCTCCCCATCAGCAGAATATAAAAGCGCAGCAGGAGTGATTGTGTTGATGGGGGAATCAGCTTCTTTATTTATTTTTTTTCATTCAACATGCTGGTTGAATGAGTAAAGAAAAAAAAAAGTAATGTGTGGCCTGCCTTATATTCGCTATAAAGATAATCAATTCATTGGGAAGGAGGAACTTTGGCATTGACACAGCTGCAAGCACTTGGGGTCTGTGCACACCAGTGGGCATGCCTTATGGTCCATTTGATGTGTGCCCTCTGTTATGTGCAATTGGTAAAATGCTTTGCATTGTTTAATTTTTTCTTTTTTTTTAAATCTAGTCAACATTAATGAAAGACAATCTATTGCACTTTATGTGCTATCATGACGTGTGTTGTGCTGCAATAAAAATGTAGACATGCTGCATTTTTACACAACACACCACAGCTCATGAATCATGTGAACAGATCACATACAGAGCAATTGTTTAGTCTCTGTCCTTATGCTGAGTTTGCATCCTTCTTCCCGAGCCTAGGTTCACATATGTGCGATGCGGGAACCAGCGTGATTACAGAGCCGGTTCCCGCATCGCTCCTCTCCTGCAGACAGTTCACACTACCTTCTGCAAACTGCTGTGGGTGTCAATACATTGTTAATGACTCCCCCAGTTCGGTTCACAGATGGCAAAGCGAACTGTGAACTCGCTCATGAATCAGATCGCATGGGTGAAAACACCCATGTGATCCGATTCTAGTGCGCGGAAAAAGTCCTTGCACTACTTTTGTGCAAATTCAACTGTATGGCTAAACTCGCACTGCACAGACATCGCATGTGATCCGCTCCTGCGGTGAGGCCGTGAATCACATGCGATGTCTGAGATCTCACATATGTGGACCTGGGCTAAAGGTAGGAAAAAATATGTACAAAGTTCCCTAATATAGTAAGGGAGGCATGCACTTAAAATTTGCTGAAAGATGTTCAGATGTCAAGATTTTTTTTTTCTCATATCTTTACTATGGAGATCATTCATTCTTGCTGTCACCTTTTCAGCTATAAGATGTTTGCACAAAACACATTTACTTTGCAGTGTGGGAAAGTGACAACAATCAGCATTTGTGGCTCACCATACTGTAGAATGCTCTTGCTCATAGAACAGATAAATTTGTTGATTGCATGAGAAGTAGACTGGGCACCGCACCCTCTCCCATCACTCGTGAGACGCCGCTTTGCTTGTGCTGGCCGTTCTCCCCCACATGCACTGCTGAGATACAGTGGGCAGAGCTAGTGTAATTGACAGATAGTACCCTCAGCCAATCAGAGTGTATGGATCCTTCCTCACACTCCCTCCACCAGCAAAAGACAAACGTGAGTGCCCAGCAAGTGAGACTGTCACTGTAGGGGCAGGAGTTAGGAGGAAATGGACGTTTTGTGAAAGCTGTGGGGAAGGAACAAGAATCAGCCTATGTTGTGTTACACTATACTGTGTGGAACTCAGCTGCTGCCAGCGATTTACATAACAATAGTGCCGGCCGCCCGCGATTTGCATAACAATAGCGCTAAACAGCATTAATGACTCACTGGCATGGGCCTATCTGGAGGTAGGGGCCTGGAGCTACAGCTCCAATATGTTAATCCGGCCCTGCATGTAATGACTGGAGGGGAAGCCTGTCAGTATGACAAAACGTTTCCAAACCATCAGTCTCATTGTCACAGCATATGCAGCTAATGATGATCCATAAGCAGGCAGTTTAAGAGTGAACATTGCCTCCCTGTGGCCAAAGGGAGAATCTGTGGAAGCTCTGTATTGTAATATCAAATGGTTCTCAAGAAGAAAGCACAACAATGCCTGAAGAAAACTAAAGATATCCAGTATTTGTGCCCTCAGTTGAAAGGGTTGTAGAATGGGCCATCTGGCCTAAATCCGCCTGTTGTTCAGGTGTTAGAGTGTGGTATCTTGCACTTGAAAGGTAGGTCACTATGCGGTCTCGTTTTCATGCCACCTCTGCAGGCATGGTGTCTGTGTGAAGATCATAGAGTGACACGTAGTAGTCATGGAATAGCAACGCAATTTTTGTTGTATGCTGCATTGTTTCTCCGTTGAGCAATCTTAGTTTGTGGACGTGCGTGGCCATGCGACGTTTGCGCAGGGCCCCGAGCCAACATTCTGCCCCATTTGTTGCCATGCTCGTAGTATTTATGTGACAGGCAGCGCAGTCATTTATTTATGCGTCTATCCAGTAATTTGGAGAATATTGTGCACAGCTCAGTGAGGCGTGCGAATGTTGCTGAGCCCGCATTCCGTTTGTGTTGCAATTCAGCCCTTTGTAATTCTGTCAGGACCCTATTAAAATCGGCCTGTCTTTCTTTCTATATTTTGGTTCCCCACATTATAAAAGCCCCTCTAACTATTGCCTTGTGGCATTTCCATACGGTACTCCCATTCGTCTCCCCGCCGCCGTTCTCTGCAAAATAATGGGTCAAGGTTTCCTCTATCCCTGTCACCACCTTCGGATCGTCCAGTAAATTTTCATTTAGCCTCCATAACCAGGCTCTACTAGATCTAGTGGGCAGGGTAATTGTGAGTGTGATCGGTGCGTGGTCAGATAAGGTGATCTGCCCGATAGTAGAGTCCTCGATCAGATCAAGGGAGGCTTGATCTACCAAGAGGAGGTCAGTGCGAGTATACACTCCATGTACACTGGAGTAGTAGCTAAAGTCTTTCTCCGAGGCATGCAGGGCGTGCCAGCAGTCTATTAGATTGTGGGATTGCAGGGATTTATGGAAGCGTACGAGTGTGTCGAGTGCCCCGTCGATGTATCTAAGGTAGGGTCAGGGCAGACATTAACCTCCCCGGGCGGTATGATTATTTCAGATTTTTGGTGCTGAAAGCGGTATGATTATTTTGCATGGAAATTTGGCGTTTTATATTGTAGGCCTGTAATTCTTAGGAATAACTCACTTAAATCTGTCCAAACAAGAGTCTAGTAGACATCCCGGGTATGATAAAGTTTGAAACATGAAATCATAAATTATAATATAATAAATAACTATAAATAATTATCAAAAATAATAACGTAATATTAATAAAATTGATCGCTGTCGTCACTTTTAGTGTCTGATGATAAATTTCCCCAAAAATCTGTATCACTCAATTCTGCAAATGATTCTTATTTACTATCGGTGTTTTCTAGCCGATCAAAAACCACTTTTGACGTAAAAGGACGCTTTTTGGTTGCCATGGACATTCTCAAGTTTTCAGGCAGAAAGAATGACATAAATAATATAAAAGTGCATGCAGGGCTCTGGGAAAACCACTAGGGACAAAGGGGATGTGAAATAATTTCATACAGCAATGTAATCTGTAAGATTACAGTGTACTGTGTGTTTCAATTTTTGAATTTGCCGCCAGCCCCGTCCCCGTGCGACGCAACGCTCGCAGGGAACGGAGCCCGGCACACAGAGGCAACTGGCGGAGGACACAGCCTGCAGACACTGTGAGGGACATCGCTGGATCCAAGGGACAAGGTGAGTAGCGTTGCCTGGATCCAGCAATGCAATCGTGAGTGTGGCTCGGGGTTACCGCTAATGGTACTGAAATTCCACCCCGAGCCACACTCGGGATTACCGCCAGGGAGGTTAAAGTCGCCCCCAAGTATCAAACGGCCCTCTCTAAAGCTAGTTAACTCTTCTAGGGTCTTGTTAATGAAAGCGATTTGGTGCGAGTTTGGGGCATATAGTGTGGCGAATGTAAACATCTGACCTGCAATCATACCTTTCAGGAACACATACCTCCCCTGCACATCCACCCTGTGGCCAGTAGCCACAAAGGGGCATGTCTTGTGGATGACAATGGCAGTTCCCCTGGACTTGGGTCCAGGAGAGTTGCCCAGGAACCACTGGAGGAAGACATGGGTGGGAAGTCTAGGGGTCAACGTTTCCGTAAAGTGTGTTTCCCGTAGAAACACCACCTGTGCCCCTAGGCGTTTTAGTTCAAGCCATAGTCTGTTACATTTGTGTGGAGAACAGAGACCCTGAACATTGTAAGACACTACCTTAATCGTTGCCATGGCGTGACCTCCGGCTGGGATCCAAGCGATTTGAGCGAACCTTGACCTGAAAACAAGACATAAAACGTCAAACACAACAGTAGAGGGGGGTGGGGGGAGGGGTAAGGTAAGCAGCAAATAAACGAATAACATGAACAATAGTCGATGGTGATAGCTGGGGTCCAGATCTTCTGCATGCCCCAGACCAGAGGCCTCCCTCCAGGGGGGGAGCCCCTGCTCCACGGCATGGTGCCCCTAATGGTGGCAATGCCTTTATAAGGCTTTCATAAGAGGGGAACGTGACTGAACATGAACTACATAGCTGAGTCAGCCCCTCACTAACAAGTAAGCTGAAATTCGGGGAAATGTAAACCGCCGATGCAGCTACGGGGGTTGCGACTATGCCAGAGGCCATTGTCTCTATTTAGTGTCAAAATGCACTCTCTGGGGCTCTATCTGTATATAGCCAAGGATCAAGTGACAACAACAGGGAACTTAGCTCCAGAGGTGCACAGTCATCCTTTGTGATACCTGAATATAAAGTTATATTCATTTAGGCCTCACGCGATAGTGCATGTGTGTTGCGGACATCAAGCATCCCAATGCCCCCCCGGTGTGCGGCGAGGGGAGGCATCGCGAGAAGCGCGTTTCTTTCCTCTGGATCTCCTTTTGGGCCTAGCAGGTAGCCAGGGCTGAGCAGTTGGTATTGGTGTGGCCTCCGTGATGGCATGCCAGTCTGGGAAGTCCACTGGGTCTAATCCCAACTGGGAGAGAAAATGGGGGAGGTCATCTTTGGTGCGCAGGGTGACTGTCTTTCCATTCCTTTCTGCTTGCAGGTTGAAGGGGAAGCCCCATCGGTATGTGATGCCTGCTGTTTTCATAGCTGCCAGGAGGGGGCGCACCTCCCTGCGTTGCATTATTGTGTGGCATGACAAGTCCTAATAGAAGGAGAGGTGAGCACCGTCGAAATCCAAAAACGGGCATTTGCGCATGCGTTGCATTATTTGTTCTTTTACTGTGTATTTGTGCAATTTTCAAATAATGTCCCGTGGGTTATCCACATCTTGAGAGGGCGGTCTGAGGGCCCTGTGAGCCCTGTCTATTTCAATGGGCATATCAGGGGATGCACCCAGGATTTCTTTAAAGATGCCCTGAAGTGTGGGGACAATGTCCTTAGCTGCTGTAGCTTCAGGGAGTCCTTTTACGCGTATGTTGGAACGGCGACTACGATTTTCATAATCGTCAAGTTGATTTATCAAAGCTTCGATCCTCCTATCTTGTGCAGAGCATTTGTCCCCAAGTTGTGCAATAGATGGCAATGAGTCCTCTACCCTCTGCTCCAGGGTCTCCAGTCTGTTATTCAAATGGTTAGTATCTGCTTTAAGTTGCGTGATATCCTGTTGTAGGGCTTTCTCTACTCTGCTAGCAAATCTTTCCAAGTCCTCTTTAGTGGGAAGGGCCCAGATATCCTTCCTAAGATCTTGGTCTCCCTGCAGATCAAAGATGTCAGACCCCTGGTCCTGACACATCCATGATTTTATATCATGATAATTAAAACTAAAATTAAATTTATTAGGAAGTCAGATTTACATGCAACAGCACCTTGTCTATATGCAAAATGATATGACATACCATTATGTTCAGTTCCAAGGGGTGGGCTAAGGCAGTATAGGGGCAGGCTAGGGTAGTATAGGGGTGGGCTAGGGCAGTATAGGGGAGGGCTAGGGCAGTATAGGGGAGGGCTAGGGCAGTATAGGGTAGGCTAGGGTAGTATATAGACAGGCTATGGCAATATATATATATATATATAGGCTAAGGTAGTATAGGGATGGACTAGGGTAGTATAGGGGCAGGCAGAGCAGCCCGGGGGCCAGTTTTCATCATGACACACAAAACTGCTGGCAAAAAAATCTTGGTCGTCAATTTTCTGGGTAAATAGAAGAGAAGGAGAGGTGGTCCTGGACCCACTGGGACCGGCCCTGGGAGTATGCACAGGAAACATTCACCATGACAAGCCACACCTCAATTTGTATATTTCCTGTAATAAAAACCCCTTAAAAAATAGGTGTTTGTGGAGCGGTTTAACATGCCTTAACCACTTGCTTACTGGGCACTTAAACCCCCCTCCTGCCCAGACCAATTTTCGGCTTTCAGCACTGTTGCATTTTGAATGACAATTGCGTGGTCATGCGACGTTGTACCCAAACAAAATTTTTATAATTTTTTTCCCACAAATAGAGCTTTCTTTCGGTGGTATTTGATCACCTCTGCAGTTTTTATTTTTTGCGCAATAAACAAACAAAAGCGACAATTTTGAAAAAAGAACAATATTTTTTATTTTTTGCTATAATACAAATCAAAAAAAAAAAATATTCATCGGGATTGGCCAATATATATTCTGCTACATATTTTTGGTAAAAAAAATCGCAGTTGATGTATATTGATTGGTTTGTGCAAAAGTTATCACATCTACAAATTATGGGAATTGATTTATGGCATTTTTATTATTTTTTTTTTACTAGTAATGGCGACGATCTGCGATTTTTATCGGAATTTTGATATTGGGGCGGACATGTCGGACCTTTCTGACGCTTTTTTGGGACCAATGACATTTATACAGCGATCAGAAAATTAAATATCCACTGATTACTGTATAAATGTCATTAGCAGGGAAGGGGTTAACACTAAGGGGGCAGTGAAGGGGTTAACTGTGTTCCCTCATTGTGCTCTAACTGTGTGGGGGCGGGGCTGGCCGGGACATAACAGATCTAACTGATCCCAGTGACAGGGATCAGTATATCTGTTATGTTCCCCTTCACAGAATGGAGAACCGCCGTGTTTACATTGGCGGTTCCCTGTTCTGCAGCTCTGACAGGCGATCGTGGTTCACGATCGGAGATCGAGTCCGCCTGACCCACGACGCCAATGCAACATGAGTGCACGCCGGGAGCGTGCACAGGGGACGGCGTCCATGGACATCGTCCCGGAAATTCAGATCCATGCTGGAGCCGTACTTCGGCAATAGCGCGGATCTGTAGGGGTTAATGAGCATCAAACGAGGCAAACCGCGCATAGGGCGCTTGGGGAGTGTTTTTAAAGCGTTGTTAATTCTTGTAAAACGCCAGTCTAACACCTATACTAAAGCCCATTAATGTGAGTCTGACGCCCATACTAAAGTGCATTAACTCTATAGAACCATGTGTTAAGAGTTAGACATTTAGTTAAGTGTGAACAAGCCCTAAGGCCTCTAAAAGGAATGTCTAGTTTTCTCCTTTTTACCATTCATAGAGGAAGTTACTGATTGTATTCTAGATCATTTAGTTACTAGCTATAGTAATGCAATGGGTTCATTGAGTGGGAAAATGACTCACTGCCTGGGAATGTCAAGCAAAATCAACATATAACAGGAGTGTGTTTATCTCAGGATATACAGTAATAAAATCCATTAGCAGACTTTATCATGTAGGGGTGCACTTAAACTATCATTACAGATATAGAAAATTATTTTATTTTCTTAGTTCACAGAGGCTGCCTCTTAAAGCGGAGTTCCACCCAAAAGTGGAACTTCTGCTTATCTGATCCCCCTCCGGTGTCACATTTAGCACTTCTCGGGGGGGGGGGGACGGGTACCTGTTTTTGACCATGACGAGGTACGTCACAAGTTCATTATAATATGGAGATACCATGCTAGTGAAATTAATAGATATAGTGTGGTTGCAGCAATTAATATGATACCACCCAAAATCTCTACATAAAATAAAATAACAAAAACTGTGCAACCAAAGCAATTGAAAAATGAAAGTGCATGTGCAAATAAATAAATAAATATTCTATATGGTATGCAAATAGCCCTTCCTCATAGTGCCAGTGCATACAACAACAAATATAAGTGGGCCCTTTGATGACGTCAATTATGACGAAACATGTCGGGCGGTCCTACGCACTGACGATACTGCGTCCCATGTGACCTGGAAGCACAGGCGACATACACGCGATAGCCGGCTGGATGTTTTCTAAACTTATATGCGCATTGTAATTGGACAAATTGTGAGTAACCATTTGGCGATTTTATATCTAATTAAAGTATCCGCAGTTTTACACTATTGGAGTCTTTTCTTCCTTATATATGCCCGGGTGATTCGTATGTATGGGATTAACTAAAGATCTATACCTTCCTATCATCCATACACCATCTGCCCGCAGAGGCTATCTGCCTGCAAGTTGGGCCTGCCTAGAGATAGGAGGCCAACTGGCTCTGGTAAGAGTTTAAATGTTCTGAGTGTTGGGTGACATGGAAACTGCATCCTGTTCCTTTCTGCACCTGGTGGAGGAGTCTGTCATTCATTACACTTTGGGACTATTGGAACTTAGTGGACTTTACATTTTTGGACTGATTCAACTCTGCCTATATAATCTTCGACTATATGTTTTTTACACTAGCACTTTCATAATTGGTGGTTTATAGATTTTACTGTCTATATTATTGGCATTATTCACTTATATTTGTTGTTGTATGCACTGGCACTATGAGGAAGTGCTATTTGCATACCATATCGAATATTTATTTATTTCTTTGCACATGCACTTTAATTTTTCAATTGCTTTGTTTGCGCAGTTTTTGTTATTTTATTTTACGTCACACGTCCCTCTCCTCCTCCCTACTCCTTTCCCTGCTGCTGGGCCAGTAAGAGAGCGCAGCGCTCTTCAAGCATGCACAGTAGGAACCCGGCTATGAAGCCGCAAGGCTTCACTGCCAGATTCCCTTACCGGCAATGGCGGCAACAGCACCCGATGGCCGATGGAAACAGGCTGGGGTACCGACATCGCTGGACTCCAGGACAGGTAAGTGTCCTATTACTACAATATGTGTAGCTGCTGACTTTTAATTTTTGGAGGGGATGAAACTGCTTTAACAATCCAAAGCCAGGCAAATTTTATTTACATTTTTAGATAATTATTTAATTTTTTTATTGTTGTTTGTGACCCCATTGAGGAGAGTATCCCTCATTTCTTGTGTCTTGTGGTTGTCACTGGGACAAAAAGACAAAAACAATAACAATAAAAAGTGTACGGAGGCTCTAAGCCTACCCCATTTAACAAATGATAAGGCTGGCCGCAGGGGCACATATAACCCAGGGCCCACGGCTTTCTGGGAACGTTTCCGCCCGTCGTCACTTCCGGTCACGGTCTCTAGGGTCACGTTGTTCGGTGACCACGGCTTTCCCTCCTCGCTACTCAGGTCGGGTAAGTAGGGGGCCGGGGGTATGCTTACACACCCCCTTGGCGAATCCTCATAGTCATACTACTAAGCGGCAGATCGTGGGGGGGGCATACGTTCGGTTACTGCGGCAACCAGAGGGTGTCTGCTCTCCATGGCCCAGCTGGAAGGCTGCTACTGAACGGTGTCATCAGGGATGGGAGGGGGGTGGTGGAATGTCATACACTAGGGGTTTGTGGCAGGAGTTCAGGGTTTTGTCATGCTAATCCTGTATGTTAAGCAGGCAGCTGCATTCAGCACATGTTCCTTTATAGGAGAAAGGTTGGGCTGTTTCTGGAGTTTAGGAGCCTCTCTGTCTGCTTGGACTCCTGGCAGTGCAGGGCTGTGGGTCTTCCGGGTCATTCCATACACTGTGGGTGAGGTCAGCTAGACTTCCAGGTAAGTGCATTCAGTTTCATCCCAGTGGTATTTTAACTGTCCTGTATGTATGTTTGTCAAGGTTCATAGGGACTGTTTTCCTTCTGCTTCCCCTTCCGTCCACTAGGGGCTTTTCAAAAAAAAAAAAAGGGGGTACATATAGATTATCCGAACTCTTATGTATGTTGTTTTAGTGGCCACTAGTAGTCGGTAAGTTACCTTTGGTATCACCTCTCCTTCCGCCCACGCAGGGCCACGGAGGAAGGAGCAGGTTATGCATACACATACATGTAGTTAGGCATTTAAATTCGGCTGTTGTAGATTTATTTCTCACCTTTCACTTCCGCAACTCCTTTCGCCCAATTCAGGACCACGGGGGAGGAGCTACATTTAAAAAAAAAAAAATCAAGCCGCTCTCCTTCCGCCCATACGGGGCCACAGAGGTTGGAGAAGCTGGTCACTTGTATGCACGCACTTTTCTTTTCATTTGCTGTTCTGGTAGCAGGTTTAATCAGCATTAGACAGCTCTCCTTCCGCCCACACGGGGCCTCGGAGGAAGGAGTAGCATGTCACTCGAATATTGCATACTTACCCGTTTTCCAGCTGCTCTGGTTTTAGGTCATTTTGTTTCAATCAGTTCAAGACGACTCTCCTTCCACCCACACGGGGCCACGGAGGAAGGAGAAATGTGTCGGTCGAACCAAGTTTTCATAGACGGCTTCTCCTTCCGCCCACACGGGGCCACGGAGGAAGGAGCAGAATGTTTTTGGTTAGGTACTCGTCATTTCATCTATTGTTCCAGTAGTAGGTTGTCATATTCAGTCGGTTGCAGGACGGCTCTCCTTCCGCCCACACGGGGCCTCGGAGGAAGGAGCGGCATGTCCCCCAAGGTATCACACCAGTCATGTTATTGGTGATATCGGCCACATCTTTTTCAAATGTTAGTCAAAAATCTCCTTCCGCCCACACAAGGCCACGGAAAGGAGCCGCGTGTCACACGAGGTATCGCACTCATCATGCTGATGGTTCGCTCACGTATTTTCAATTACCTAGACAGCTCTCCTTCCGCCCATACGGGACCATGGAGGAAGGGGCGGTGTGTCACTCGAGGTATCACACTTATCATGCTGGTGGTTTCGTTCACGTCTCGTCAATTACCTAGACAGCTCTCCTTCCGCCCACACGGGGCCTCTGAGGAAGGTGCAGTTGTTATTTCAGAGCAACACACTCGCTATGACAATTACAGTTCGGTCGTAGTTTCTTCTTCAGTCCTCCAAAACAGGCCTCCTTCTGTCCACGCGGGCCGTCGGTGGAAGCAGCTGTGTATTTCATTCGGACTAAGCTCCTGTCATTTCGTCGGCCAGGCTGGTGGTTCGTCTCTTCCTTATCTGTATCAAGACAGCCCTCCAGTTGCCCCTGCAGGGCTTCGGAGGTAGACTGCAAAGCACTACGTGTGCCTCGTTTTCAGGTTAGAAGCCGTTTTTCAAGAATTACGTTTACGTACATACAGAATCTTGGGGAGGGAGTATAACTGCATGGATGGGTCCGTCCTAAGGACCCTAGTAAAGATCCGGTTATTTTTGTTCCTTTGTCTTAGTTGTCAAGCTCAAGCGCTCAACCCAAAATCGGGGAATCCCGTCTACAGTCTGGTGAGTATTCCGAGGGCAACAGGACTAGGGTGAGGTCAACACTGGTTCCAGGGGTGGTAGCTCACATGATTACTTTTCCTAGTCCTAGGAAGGGAGGTTTGGTCAGTCTTGGACAGCACGGAAGGTCACACCAGTCTTCTGTCACCCAGGATAAGGGAGGCGGGAGTTTTTTTCACAATCACATCCTCGACCGTCACTCTGGATACCATACATGGGCAAAGGGCTGTCACGGGATCGTATCCAGGTATTCCGCACATCAGGGTCCCGCGGCTCACCTTTGCATGACCAAACGGCGTCTGTGGTCAGCTCAGGGCTAGCTCCTGCCCTAGCCAGGGTACCAGTCAGGTGGCAGCCAAACCTGTTTTCGGCACACGCTTATTAGTTGACACCAGTTTGGGCGTCCCTCTCGGTCACCTTCACGTCAGCTTTCTCATGCAGGTTTTATTTCTTTTTTTTTGATCATACAGGTCATATCTCAAGCAGAAGACATAAGGGAATTTCCATACAATCCTCCGTCGCCAGCCAGAAGCTCAGAACATGGAGGCTCCCCTTCATTGAGGTCTTGGACAATTCCGAAATTAATGGCAGAACTACAACTCAGGTGCATATCATATCCTGCATCAGCACGTAAGGCTGAATTATTCAGATTATTGTTTCCTCGGACTTCTGGTTCTAATGCAGAACAAGTGACACTTCGTACAGTCGCCAATTCACTTTCTCAAATTCATGCCACGTTAGCTTCCCTGGTCACGTCAGGGCAGGATCTGAGGGCCAGGGTGGAGGCGTTAGAAGCCAGACCATTCTTGTCGCCGGAGGTACCGGCCCCATCCGGGCCTCCCGCGGGGCCCGGAGCCCCGGCCATACCTGGGATTGTCCCCGCAGTGGCAGGTACTGGTTCAATTACTCCCTCTGTCGTTCAGGCCCATTTTGTCCCTGCTAACGCCAGGAAGGATATTTTAGAGGGGAAAGATGTCAATCTAGCGTCCCTCCTGATCACAGCGCACGATGTAGCCAACATCGTGGGCTACATCGGTCGTAGTTAAGACTAGGGATCAGAGGCATCGCAAGTTATCCATACCAGAGTTTGTCCTAGCTTTCAGCATGTTTAGAGACATCATCTGTTCAGTACAGCCAGGGCGGAGGGAAGAGCTGGACCTATATTTGTATGCCATAGTGGAACTAGGCCACAAGTACGGTGGTACAAGTTTTTATGATTACCACCGTTCTTTTTCAGCCAAAGCGGCAGCTGTACTTCTCCAACATCAGGTAACGTTTTTTTGGGGGAACATCGATACCGAGTTTTCTGCCGACATTTTGCCGGTCTTAGAGCCCCGGTATGCGCAAGTTGTCAGTCGTCCTCCCACACTACCTCATGGTGTCCAAAACACGGAACTCGCTGTCCTTCCTGGAATTCCCCGGCCAGGCATTAGCAGTGCTACCAGCTCCAGCAGCTCATCTCAAGTGGACAAACTGGGCCGGCCTATCCATCACCTAGGTAAGGCCCAGATCTGCAACAACTATAATCTAGGGTCCTGTAACTACAATCAGTGTAGATTACTACACATCTGTTTCATTTGTTTCAGGGCTCACCCTAAATCAACATGCTCCTTGAAACATGTAAATAGGCTCTGACTAAGCCGGGTTAACATTCACTTGCTGGCAGCCTGGCTGGCGGAACACCCTTCTCCTACAATAAGGGAATTTCTGGTTTCAGGTTTTTCGTCAGGTTTCCATACCGGTTTTGTTGCCCTCCCACAGATGACTTTTGAATGCCCCAACTTGCTGTCCGCAGTTGGCAACTGGGAAGCGGTAGACACCTTACTACAAATAGAGTTAGAGAAGGGGTTCGTAATAGGCCCGTTCTCCGATCCACCGCTTGAAAGCTGGAGGGTCAGTCCAATTGGGATAGCTGTTGGCAAATTCAATAATAAATTTCGTTTGATTTACGATTTGTCAGCTCCTCATTCCTCACAGGTACCTAGCTTAAATTCATTGATCCCTTCCGATGAATTCTCTTTAAAATATGCTTCAGTGGATCAAGCTAGCCAGAGTATTATTAGCTTGGGGGTCGGGGCCTGGCTTTCCAAAGCTGATATCTCCGATGCCTTTAAGCTGTTGCCGATTCTTCCATCTCTTTGGCAATGGCATGGAATCAAGTGGCGGGATCAATACTATTTCGCCACGAAGCTTACGTTCAGTTCTAAAAGCAGCCCCTGGCTCTTCAACACTTTTGCCCAAGCCCTTAGTTGGATTTTGGTACACCGGGAAGGTTGCCAGGAAGTCATCCACTATCTGGATGACTTCTTGCTGATCGAAGCTGTCCACAAGTCACCTTCGGATCTTGGGAAATTGGTTTCCGTTTTTTCGGCACTCAAAGTGCCTGTAGCTGCAAAAAAAGTCGAGGGCCCAGCCAAGGCCTTACATTTTCTGGGTATCAGGTTAGATTCTCAGTCAATGCAGGCCAGTCTTCCCGCAGATAAGTTAGCTAGGATCAAGGAACGCATCCACGCTTGTTCAAGATCTCAGGTATGTACCAGGAGGGAATTACAGTCTCTCCTGGGCATGCTGAATTTTGCGATGAGGATAATTCCTCAAGGCAGGTCCTTCGTCTCCAGACTTTTGTCTCTCCTCCCTTTAGCGGGGGACTCCGATGCCCGTATCAAACTGGATGCTGCCGCACTGGCGGACCTATGCATGTGGGACTGTTTTTTATGCCACTGGAACGGTGTTTCCATGTTTATCCCAGCCGCCTCCGAGTCATCACCCAGAGTGGTCTCCGATGCAGCAGCGTCCAGGGGTTTCGCGGCCATATTTGGTAGACATTGGCTGGTGGGTCAATGGCCGGATGAAGTAAAGTCCACACCCGGTTTCCACAAGACTTCGGCCTTGTTTGAGATCTATCCTCTTGTTGCTGCAGCTCAGGTCTGGGGACACTTGTGGGGCGGTCAGACAGTTAAGTTTGTCACAGACAATGCAGCAGTCGAAATCATTTACAAGGGCAGGTCTAAGTCACTGGCTATCATGGCCTTTTTGAAAAAGCTAACTTGGCTCTCCCTGCAAGGGAATTTCCACATCAACTGCATTTTCATCGAAGGTATAGGGAACGTGGCAGCCGACGCTTTGTCACGTTTTAATTATCCTTTATTTTTCCAACAGGTTCCGGAGGCAGACCTACAGGCCACGCCATGCCCGTGTTACTCAATGCTCAGGATGGACTAAGTTTCCTGCAGGCAGGGGCCAGGGAACTGATCACCTCTTCTCTAGCAGCTAATACCAGGAACGCATATGACACTGCTTGGCAAGCCTTCCTCTCCTTTTTAGCGCAGTTTCCCCATGCAGACCGGTTCAGCATAGAGTGCGTTTTGGCCTTTATCTCCTTTTGCCACTTTAAGCTGAAACTAACGCTTTCTACTATCAAAACTTACGTGGCAGGGATCCAGCATTTTAGGTCCATGCAGCAACCAAATGATTCTACCCTGTTTTCTGTTCACCCCATTAAAGCTATTTTTAAGGGTTTACAGAAGAGTTACCCACCAGCTACAGTTAACAGACGCCCGGTCACGGGGCAGCTATTTCGGGGCATGTCTGACATGCTCTCCGCAGCACCGTTCGGCAGACAAGCCAGTCTGATCATCAAGGCAGCTATATACCTGGCCTGCTATGGGTTTTTGAGGCCAAGCGAGTTTTCTGTTTCAGGTCCTCGATCCCGCCCTGTTTTGTTAAAACATCTCACCAGACATCAGGGTCAGTTTAGGTTACACTTGGATACATGTAAGAGTAGCCAAACAGGCAGAGGCTTGGATATCAGGTATTTCGAAACTAACATGGCCTGGTGTCCGGTCAAGGTGCTGGATGCCTTGATGTCACAACTTAAGGGAAAGGACGAGAACGGACCTCTACTGCCATTTCCTAATACCCCTCTCACTACTGCCCAGTTCATTAAACATGTGCGAATTTTGCTGTCCAGACTGGGGGTAAACCCTAAAGAATACTCAGGCCACTCCTTCAGAATTGGTGCAGCCTCTGCTGCTTCCCAGCAGGGGGTTCCCTCCCACGTAATCTGGAAACTAGGCAGGTGGAAATCATTTTGCTATGTCAGATATATTCCCGAACTTTTTGCAGAGATGTCCAGTGCTTTTGCTCGATTGGCTGATTAGTTTGTTTTCTTGCCACAATAAAAGATTGGTTACCTAATCGTATCTGTGTCTTTTTGCCCCCTTAAAGGCATGCTGACCTTCATGACCACGGCACACTTCAGGTCTCTGTCCAAACCAATTATATCTCCCCATTTCGCATCTTGAAGATTCCGAGTACAAATGATAAGGCTGGCCGCAGGCCAGCCTGTATTTGTAGGAGGAGTCTGGGGCACATATAACCCAGCCTCCTCCTACCAGGGCCCACGGCTTTCTGGGAATGTTTCTCCCACCCTCCCTAGCCCTTAATTCTTACAATTCATTTACCATAATATTATAATGGGTATGCCCCCTTAAAGGCATGCTGACCTTCATGACCACACTTCAGGTCTCTGTCCAAACCAATTATATCTCCCCATTTCGCATCTTGAAGATTCCGAGTACAAATAAAGGGTCCTACTGTGTCCAAGAAGGTGACATTTACATGTACTTCCCGTCCCAAATCTCCCCAATGGCACCACAAACCTCAAATAAAAGCCTGGATGGGATTCTATCTCTTTCCCACTCACTCCAAAACCAAAAGAAAAAAAAAGGTTTGGCTACAGTTGGGCTTTAAATAAATGCATAACATTTTTTAACAACAAAGTACATCACAATGTGCTTCGAGCTCTACTGTACAGAGTGTTGGGGAGTCATTCACATGGCAGTCTGCATGCTTCTCTCAAATCGGGTTTTAAAAAGAAACTGATTATGATTAGAGTTGAGCGAACCTCTGGAAGTTCGGGTTCTGCTGGTCCGGCCGAACTTCGGGACAAAGTCCGGGTCCGGGTCTGGACGGAACCCAAACGATCGCACAGACACCAAACACCATTGAAATCAATGGGGACCCGAACTTTTAGGCACAAAAATGGCTGTAACAAAGTCCTGGAAAGCCCTAGAGGGCTGCAAAAGGAAGTAAAATGGGGATAAGGGTAGGGCAAGTGCCCTACAAAAAAATGGGGACAGGGAAATAACTTTAAATATTTAAAAAAAAATAAAAATATAAAAAATTCAAAAATGGAGGTGAATGTGGATCATCTTCAAACTGTGTCTGAAAAGTATTAATTAACGGTAGAAGCCATATAACTGTTCTAAAATCATCTTCAAACTAGGTATAAATTTCAATAAAGGGACAGGGGTAAAAAAACATCCCGTGAACGGGATGGGAATAGGGGTAAAATGAAGGAAAACGTCGGGAGATCCCGAAAGGTCCTGAAACAATGTCGGTAAAAACACGGATTTTCAAGCCCAGGGGTAACTAAAGTTACCACAAACCACAGACACGCTAGCAAACCCAAGGCAGGTCTGGGCCTGGGCCTGAAACAGGGCTTCAAGCCGGCCTGGTCGTCTTGGGCTTGAAGGTCTCCAAGCGAGTTGAGATTAGTATTAGTCAAAGAAAAATTTTGGGCTAAACTCTCTTCGTACGTCTGACGGTACACTTACTGAGGGGTTGTGAGACATGTCATCTCGAGCTTCGT
>BLSH010122107.1:35679-50311 GCA_018402905.1 Glandirana rugosa | reverse complement strand
AAAAAAAAAAAAATAATAAAAACGCCATAAATCAATGTCCATAGTTTGTAGGCGCTATAACTTTTGCGCAACCCAATCAATAAACGCCGATTGCGATTTTTTTAACCAAAAATATGTAGAAGAATAAATATCGGCCAAAACTGATGAATAAATTTGTTTTTTATTTTTTATTTTTGGATATTTATTATAGCAAAAAGTAAAAAAATATTGTTTTTTTTCAAAATTGTTGCTCTTCTTTTGTTTATAGCGGCGATCAGAAATGACGCAGAGGTGATCAAATACCACCAAAAGAAAGCTCTATTTGTGGGAAAAAAAGGACGCCAATTTTGTTTGGGTACAACATCGCACGACCGCGCAATTGTCATTCAAAGAGCGACAGCGCTGAAAACTGAAAATTGGTCCGGGCAGGAGGGGGGTTTAAGTGCCCAGTAAGGAAGTGGTTAATAGAAGTTGCACCAGAAGTTGGATCATGATGATCCAACTTGCGGTGCGATTTGTGTGCTGAGGATCTTGAAGGGGAACCCCCCAAAAATGAAAAAAACAAATTGCGTAAGGTTCACCCCCAAGAGATACCAGACTCTTTGATTTGGTATGGATTTTAAGGGGAACCCCCACGCCAAAGAAAATGGCCTTGGGTCCCCCCTAAAATCCATACCAGACCCTTATCTGGACCATACCAGGCCGCATGCCCTCAACATGGGGGGTGGGTGTTTTGGGGCAGGGAGGCCCTCACCTCAAAGCACCTTGCCCCCATGTTGATGAAGACAAGGGCCTCTTCCTGACAACCCGCCGGTGGTTGTTGGGGTCTGAGGGCGGGGGCTTATTGGAATCTGGAAGCCCCCTTTAAGAAGGGGGCCCCCAGATCCCAGCCCCCCACCCTATTTGAATGAGTATGGGGTACATTGTACCTCTAATTATTCACCTAAAAAAAGTGTCAAAAATAAACACACTACACAGGTTTTTAACCACCTCCTATCCGCGCTATAGCCGGATGACGGCTACAGCGCGGCTCTAAAATGCCGGGAGGACGTCTATTGACGTCCTCCCATTCGGCCCGTGCTGGGCGAGCTCCCGCGGGCGCGAGCGGTGCGTGCACGTGCCGCCGCACGCTGCGGGAGGGTGCCCGCGGGTCAGCGGGCCCGATGTCCGCCGGAGACCCGCAATCTCCTTACAGAGAGGAGGAACGGGGAACCGCCGAAGTAAACGAGGCGGTTCCCCGTTCTGTGAGGGGGGGCATGCCAGATCTACTGATTCCTGTCACTGGGATCAGTTAGATCTGTCATGCCCCTGTCAACCCCGCCCCCCCACAGTTAGAACACACCCAGGGAACATTGTTAACCCCTTCACTGCCCCCTGCAGGTTAACCCCTTCACTGCCAATGACATTTACACAGTAATCAGTGGATATTTACATTTCTGATCGCTGTATAAATGTCATTGGTCCCAAAAAAGTGTCAAAAATGTCCGACATGTCCGCCCCGATATCGCAGTACCGATAAAAATCGCAGATCGCCGCCATTACAGTAAAAAAAAAAAAAATAATAAAAACGCCATAAATCAATGTCCATAGTTTGTAGGCGCTATAACTTTTGCGCAACCCAATCAATAAACGCCGATTGCGATTTTATTAACCAAAAATATGTACAAGAATATATATCGGCCAAAACTGATGAGTAAATTAGTTTTTTTATTTTTGGATATTTATTATAGCAAAAAGTAAAAAATATTGTTTTTTTTTCAAAATGATTGCTCTTTTTTTGTTTATAGCGGCGATCAGAAATGACGCAGAGGCGATCAAATACCACCAAAAGAAAGCTCTATTTGTGGGGGAAAAAAGGATGCCAATTTTGTTTGGGTGCAACGTCGCACAACCGTGCAATTGTCATTCACAGAGCGACAGCGCTGAAAACTGAAAATTGGTCCGGGCAGGAGGGGGGTTTAAGTGCCCAGTAAGGAAGTAGTTAAAGTATTTTATTAAATCAGTCTTCTCCCTCTGCAGCGTCTTCTATCTCCCTCTCCTGCAGGGCCTTCTGTCTCCTATTCAGTCTAAGTATTGTTAAAATGGGGACGGAAGTCCTAGTAACTGAATTTTCATCTGTGTTAAACGCATTCAGTCGGGCTTTGTACCTTTATGTTCCCAACTTTATCTTGTAATTTAACTATGATATTGTATATCTTTTGGAATCTGTATCTCTTATTCAATAAACTTGTTATGGAAAAAAATGCTAGTAAAATGGAACCACACTCTCAAAATTGGATTTTTCATTTATTTTATGTAATGAAGAATGCATCAATAAGCGTTGGAACAGATGAAGCTCCAAAGTGAACAAGACCCAGACCAATAGCCAGTAAGCGGTGCATTTTACTCACTCTTTATTTTTAACTCTCATACTCAATTTGTCTCTTGTGTTCTCTCATTTTTTTCACTCTCTCTTTCTTGTTCTTGCTCTCTGATTCTCATGTACATTGTTTAACAAAAAAGAAATAAAGGATGGATATTTAAGGCACCATATAAACAGGCTCAAAAGTTCATTAAAATAACCATTTATTGTACTGCATATATACAGTATATCATTTAAAAAGACTGACTAAAATTATCCACTATAGAACATATTCATGGTTAAAATATCATATTATAACCCCTCCCCCCCCCAGGGTATTATAGGCCCTCTTGAGCCTTCTTTTGCACATACTGTATATGAAACGTGTGCTGAGGGAAATACGGACCACTTTCTCAATACGTTCCTTCCCCATCTGTCTGTGTCTTCAGTACTTTCACTGTGATCTTGATCAACGCAGATGCAGATGAGGAAAGGCAAAGTGAAGCCAAAATTAGTAACCTGTATACATATTCCAAGTCATCAAAGTACAGCAGTCCAGAAATGAACTCGTATTTACAAAAGGAGAAATCTGTTTTCCAACTTTTTTTTTACTATAGATTTACTTTACTACAAAGTACCAGTCACCCTGTTAATTGTTTTGCACTATATATCACCTTCTTCTTGAGCTGATCCCTCCCAGTTTTATCAATGCCAGGAGTTACAATCTGGATTTTATCAACAGCAGAACGCTGATATTTTGTCCCAATCATTTAGTTAAAACAGGAGTTAGGAGGGCAGAGAACAGGGATCAGCAGGGCAGAGGATAGGGGTCAATAGGGAAGTGGACAGGGTTCAGCAGGGCAGTGTACAGGGGCCAGAAGAGCCTAGGATAGGGGTCAGTTGGGCAGAGGTTAGGGGTCAGTAGGGCAGAGGACAAGGGTCAGCAGCGAGAGGACAGGTGTCACCAGGGCAGTGTACAGAAGTCAGCAGGGCAGAGCACAGAAGTCAGAAGGACAGAGGACAGGGGTCACTGTGGGCAGAGCACTCAGCATTGCTCCTCCTCCCCACACAGCACATAACTGAGATTGGATTCCCTTGTAGGCACAGCCTCAATCTGCATAGGGGGCAGCTGGCTACTGCCACTGGGCTGCTCTTCCTATCTGGGAATTTCACGGGTCAGAACTGCAATATAGCAGCCAGCTACACACTGTGCAGATCAAGGATGTGTCTGTAATTAGGGAAAGGGCCCGCGGTTCACATCGAATTTAGAAAATGATGGGGCGTTCACAGCGTGGAGCACTCCATAATGCATTGCGCGCAGACGGCACGCACAGATCCTCCTCCATAGCAGAGCCCCCGCCATCTGCCCGCTGTTTATTTTGACAGTTTATTTATATGGAAGGGTGGGGCCACCCAGAAAGTAAGCGAGCGACCCCGCCCCTTCTGAAGTCATGCTACGTGAGAGGGGATGGGTCACACACGCCACCGAATGGCCCCACCCTGCCATATAAATAAAGTGTCACAACAAAGAGAGCTCAGTCGGCGGCAGCCCTCCCATGGAGGAGGAGCTGTTGAGTTTTTTTTTTTCGGGTCCATCGCTCGCCGTGATTGACGATGGATTACAATGGGGGACACTTTTTTTTCTTTTTTAATAAAGGACTTGTCCCTAATTGTCTCCTGTGTTTTTTTCTTTTTGACATTTTTGGTGAAGTGGGGTGCGATGTTCCTGATACTAATTCACATGGGGAGGCGGGATCTGGGGGCCCCCTTATTAAAGGGGGCTTCCAGATTCCGATAAGCCCCCTGCCTGCAGACCCCCCCAGCCCAGGGATGTGGGGAAGAGGCTCTTGTCAACATCCAAAGCATCCATACTCCCCATGTTGAGGGCATGTAGCCTGGTGCGGTTTAGGAGGGGGGCGCTTGTTCCCCCCCATCCTGGCTGGCCAGGTTGCATGCTCGGATAAGGGTCTGGTTTGGATTTTAGGGGGGACCCCACGTCAATTTTTTTTTGTATCTGTATATTTTTTGTAATCTGTATATTGCCGGGAGACGGCAATACATTACAGCCATGATAATAAATTACATTTTTTTCTTCACAAATGTCATTTTGCTCTGGCTATGTTCTAAACATCGCAGAGGTGCACCCTTTTACATGCATACTAAGGGGACCCCCCAGACACTTTATTTAAAGGAATATTTCATTTTTATTGTTTCACTTTAAACATTATTAAAAACACTGCTCCTGAAAAAATTATTGATTTAAAAACTTTTTTTGCATTGATACATGTCCCCTAGGGCAGGACCTGGGTCCCCATACACTTTTTAGGGCAATAACTTTCATATAAACCTTTAAAATTAGCACTTTTTTTCATGTGTGAACAGGGGTAGCCCAAAAAATATAAAAGCAAAGTTATTCCTACAAACTAACTGTTAAAGTATATGTAAAGACCAACAGTACATTTCTCTTATTTGCTCCTTTTTGGTCTTGTAACTATATTGAAAGCACTGTGTTGTATCTGTTCCATAAATGCATAAATGCCTGTTAGTTCTGCCAGAAATCTTGTGAGAAATCTTCTGGCAGTATGGCTCTTTAAAAGGTACTTCACCAGATTGAAAAAGCCGTGCTGCCAGTTTTGGTAGCTTTACTGACACCTGTGACAGATTTAGGTACGGTAGTTCTAAATAGTGGCGCTTTTACAAAGTGACAATGGGTGACAATGCTTTTCTTCCTTGAAATACAATAAAATTAGTGAATATTGTTACCTTAGTAGAAAAAAGCCTAAAAAAGAAACCTAATGCAGCCACCACATCTAAGGACTGATAAGCTGCAATCCATTACATTTTTGTTTAGCCTAGGTTCACAATAATGCAGTGCAGGAAACCCAATGATCCGTGTGCGTTTCCAGCACTGCATTCAAATCGCACTACCCTTTGAATGCAGCGGGTGTCAGTGCAATCTGAATGACATCCCAAAAGCAAGTGTGAACAAACAAATGGCAACCACCCCAACCTATAACAGGCCTTTGCAGCAAGGATTACATGGAAGGGCAACGCATTTCTAAAAACAACAAAGAAAAAATTCCCAGCTCACTTACCAGACAGCATGCAACAAATAAATTGACCCCATCTAACAGTTCATGTTAAAACCAAGGGGTTTAGTTTGCAAACATTTGCAAATACGTGCGTAAGCTACAACAGCCACATCACGGCACCCCAGTGTACTGCAGTCCTAACTCTATAATTATGAGAGTCTTCTGAGTTGGAGCATATATATAAAGTAATGGATAGATTAAGGGTAGGTGAGCCTGGAGGGAGCCCATCTATTGCTGAGGGGCACTCAGCAATAGCACAATGGCAGTGAAGGTTTCCAGTACGTCCCCATATCAATTACCAACAGTACAAACAAATGGCAACCACCCCGACCTATAACTGGCCTTTGCAGCAAGGAGCACATGGAAGGGCAATGCGTGTCTAAAAACAACAAAGAAAAATTCCCAGCTCACTTATCAGACAGCCTGTAACAAACTAAATTGACCCCTTCTATCAGTTCACTTAATAAACGGGGTTTAGTTTGCACATGTAGCGCTCCCCATAGTGATAGGTGCTTTTGTAGTTTATTTTTTTGCTAGGAGAGGCAAATTTAGTCAGGCCTGACAAAACGTGCAGGCTTGAATGTTTTGATCTGGGCAGGGGAGTGGCCCAGGGAGAGCTGGAGATTGTGGGAAGGAACACCCCTTGGATACTACTCCCCTTTGTTTCCAGAAGGTTCTGGAAAAGGGGATGGAAAAGTAGGTGTCACTTTCTGAAGTATGTTGAGGAGCCCTGACCAATTCCCAAACTGGATTGACAGGGGGCAGGCCTCCTTAAATACCGTGATTTGCCCAGCTGGGGGGAGGAGAGTGTCAGGTGGAAGAGTGGAGATGTAGCAGTGTTGCTGAGGCCTCACCAGGGAGCCTCCGGTTTGGGGGGTGACCTTGAGGCCTGGTGGCTCAGGTGCAGCCAGGAGCGGAGTTGGATTTTGGAGCAGCATAAGGGAGCGGGAGAGCAGCAGAGAGGCTACAGAGAGAAACTTTAAAGGATCCACTGGTGTTGGTAAGTGGCAGACCCTGGGAGCTGGAGAAGAAAACTGAAGCAGGCTGGGAGGTGATAGTGGACAGTCTGTGAAGAGTGGAGGAGCCAGTCAGGGGAGTAGTGCCATGGAACCGTGAGGTAGGCCAGAGTGGCCTGGAAGAGGATGGGCTGGGAGCAGTAGTCCATCTATACCTGGCTAGCACCAACGTACTTAGCTACACCGCGAGGGCCCGTGGCTTCACAATCTTGGAGCCCGTGGCCCTTGTCTGTAATGGGCGGTCCAGGGGTCCTGCTGGCAGAAGTGCATGCCTCACCATGTGCTAGCTGCGGTGGAGGAACGAGTGTCATGGAGGCCTGATAAATTGCCTTGGAGGCAGGCCTGGAAGAACAAGTAGTGCACAGGAGAGAAATACGGAGTGGAATAGTCAGTAAGTGTCAGTGATGGAGGAAGAGGAGTGTATATACTGCTGGTGTATATAGTATGGTCCCATTCATTGATCTACTGGGCACCCCACAGTCCTCCCTACCCCATCCAAGTTTATTGCCCCAATAAAACAACAAAATAAAGTACCGGCCTGTTCCATGACTCCGGTTGTGAGGAAAATATGTGATTGAGGGCAGAGTGACAGGTGAATAAACTAAAATTGGTGTTGCACTTAGAGTGATAATAAATTATTTCTAATCAAACAATATGGATAAATAGATAAACAAAATACAATATATAAAACATGTAAAGGGGGTGTGCAATAAATCCAGACTCTGCACACACCCACGTGAGTGTGAGTAAATAGTGTCAATAAAGTGCACGTAGCAAAATAAAGTCTTTCACAAACAGTCCCAATTAAAGGAAAGTGAAAAAAGCAGTCCCAAAATGTGTTGATAGGTGCAACCGGTGACATAAATCCAAGATCAGTGACTCCACAGTGCCATGACATATCAAAAGTAGCAAAATGAATGCTTACCAGAGCAATTGGATTCACATGGTCATACGACCAGCGAATCAATAGAGTTTGTGTGGGGTGACCCCCGGTGACACAAATCCAAGATCGCCAAGTACCGTAACAAAAAGTAACAAGATGGGTGCTTACCAGAGCAGTTGGATTCACATGGTCGTATGACCAGCGAATTAGTCGGGCTTGTGTGGGGTGACCCCAGCTAAGATAATCTGACTGTCACGTCTGTATCCAGTATGCAGGTAGTATCCTGCAGATGATCCGTGGAGACTGTCAGCCATCCATCTTGAAACGAAACCCTTCAGCGGCGCGCTGTCACCTCTGAAGAGGCTTCCATCTTCACTCAGTCTTCCATCTGGGTTCACGGGCTGCACCCGCTTGAATGGCAAAGCCGTGATGATATTGTGGGAGTTTCGGGTGCGGCTTAATTATGAGCTTACTTTCTAGTAAAGTGAAGTTTGCAGATCCATTTACCGGAGTGCAGTTGGTGTCAGACAAAAATGAATGGGCTCAAATCCTACCACACTAAATCGCATGTGAATTGAACAGGAATGAGCTGTGGTTCTTGTGCGAGTCACATGCAGTTCACAGTGTGAACCAAGGCTTAAGGGTTTAAGTACACTTTAAATGTACTTAACATGTAAATCTGACATTTCATAGAGCAATGCTACTGCAAACGCTCTCAAAACGTACTTCAGGGAAGGGTCAGCAAGCAATGAAGTCTCCAGTGCTTGCATTTCTGCCATAAAAGCAGGGGGATGTAGACTAGTACAGTAGCTCTGGCCTAGCAGTGTGGAAAGACTACATTTGTGCATCAGGATATAGCTAGAGTGAGGAGGTTTGACAGGCTAGAGGAAATATAAAAACACCAGCGCACTCTTATTGCTGCTTTGGGACTTCTGCTTTCAATCTTTGGGGTTAATGAATTTTGTGCCGAAGGACAGCTTTCATTTCTGCAAAGTTTTGAAAATATAGATTCTGCCTTCTCACAGAAACGCACAACTAACATAATTTTGCAGACTAATCTCCAGTTTCTGGATGGATGGGGAGCAGGTTAAGGAGAAGGCAGTACCCAATGTTTCCACCAAGGGCAATGTGCGGTCCACGTTCGCTCGAGTGCAGCGGACCATTCATTTGAATGGGCTGCTGTGCCGCGTGAACCACAGAAAAAAAGGTGCATGCACTTTTTTAAAAAGGTGGCCACAGGAAAACTGCATGGTCTTTTTGACCATGCAGTTTTCCTGTGTTCCCCGCAACCGAAACGCACAGTGTGAGCTAGCCTAAGACAAGGTGGCAGAGGACTTCTCAGGAGGTCCTGGTTAGCACTACAAAAGAGCAGAAGAGCTATGGACTGCTACCTGCTTGTAAGGGGGAAAAGGACTGTGCAGATGTCGGCGTCAAACTTAGCAAGTCTCCGTTTGAATGTCTGCACTTATGGTATTGGATTGGGATTCCTTTCCGTCCAAGAGCAGAAGAGCTGATTTTGTCCAGCCATTCGTTAATCCCAAATGTTGGCCAAAGGTTATCACTTGCATCAGACGTCTAAGAGAGATATCTGTATCTCCAAGGAAGAACAGCATATCATCTGCATAAAGCGTTATTTTTTCCCACAGCTCTCCATACTCAAATCCCCTAATCTCTCTGTCCGCCCGCACAGCCACCGCCAGCGGCTCTATGGCAAGGTGAACAGGAGGGGAGACAGGGGGCACCCCTGCCTTGTCCCCCTCCCTAGTGTGAAGGGCTGCGAGACCCTGCCCCCCTCTCTGATTGAGGCCTGTGGTGACTTCCTCAGTGTTTGCCACAAATATGGCCATTCAACGCTGTCGAAGGCCTTATTGGCATCCAAAGACAGCAAAGCCCTCTCACCCATGTTGTCAGCTGGTGTCTGCATATTGAGGTATACCCATCTAATATTAATAGCAGTGGATTTTTGGGGCATAAAGCCCGACTGATCCGGGTGAATGATGGTAGTGATGCATTTATTTAGACGATTGGCCAGGATTTTAGCTAGTATCTTGACATCTACAGGGAGAAAGGATATAGGCCTATAAGAGCCCGGATCAGTGGGGGGTTTGCCAGGTTTCAGAATTAATACTATATGCGCTTTAGACATGGAGCTCGGTAGGTGTCCCTTCTGCTGGGTAGCTCTATACACTTTCAGTAATTGTGGTATTAAGATGTCTGCATATTGAGGTATACCCGTCTAATATTAATAGCAGTAGATTTTTGGGGCATAAAGCCCGACTGATCCAGGTGAATGATGGCAGTAATGCATTTATTTAGGCGATTGGCCAGGATTTTAGCTAGTATCTTGACATCTACAGGGAGTAAGGATATAGGCCTATAAGAGCCCGGATCAGTGGGGGGTTTGCCAGGTTTCAGAATTAATACTATATGAGCTTTAGACATGGAGCTCGGTAGGTGTCCCTTCCGCTGGGCAGCTCTATACACTTTCAGTAATTGTGGTATTAAGATGTCCGCATAGAGCTTGTATACCTCTATAGGTATGCCATCCTCCCCAGGGGCCTTATAGTTTGGGAAGGAGGCAATGGCCTCACCGATTTCATCAGCAGTAATGGGGGCATCACCTGACATCACATTGACATACTAGCAGAATTCATCATCACAGAATGCCATGCACAGGAGTAGAAGTTCTGTAGTGACCATTTCTGTGCAGAACGCAGGAACATATTTTGTAAGCCAACTTCCCTTTGCACATTCCCTTCTCGGGAGCACCACAGAGTTAGGACCACTTCCCGCATGTATACAAAGTCCACAGGCATTCAACTTCCTTCACCAAGTAGGATTAAGGTGCCTTCATTAGTATAACAGTCTCTTCCAATGTTCCTTCCATAGCTCTGGCCACTGTCGGAAGCAGTCAGAGAAGACCCAAACAAGCCGTTGAGTGAGGGAAACTTAGAGGAAATCCTAGGTTCCCAGACTTTGAGAAATTTAGGATGCGAGTCATTCACAATGCTAGACATCTGCTCATGGAGCATCAAGGCAGTCATACGTGACTTCACCCCTTGAAAGGGTCTTCCAGGCCTGGGCTATGGTCAGTTTAGCAGAAATAAAAATATAAGTAACCAGCTTCTGCTGGGGTGCGTATAGGCCCAAGAATCGAGCAATGCAATAGCACCAACTTTACATCCTTGTGGACCATTATATGGAAGAGGGTCTGGAGCAGGCCGAAAACCCTGGACCACAACCCCACCTGTCTTTGGCAGGACTACCAGGTATGCAGGACATGACCCCTTTGTCCACAGTTGCAAAATCATCTGTCACTACTTCTTGGGTAAGCACCGGCGACCTGGGCAGGGAACCAGTACCACCTACAAAGAACCTTATACGCGGCTTTAAATGTGTTTCTATTAAAAGAACACTTTGCAACTGATTTCCAAGCCTTACTCCAATCTTCTAGATCTATTGGGGATTGGAGGTACCTCTCCCATTGAGACATGTAGGAGAGGGATGCTAATGACGGGCATCCGTTCAAAGATGCGTAGATGGGTGAGATGAGGCCAGGGGCCCCTGGGGCATGCTGGCATGCATGTTCAAAGAAGGTTTTTTAAAATGGGTAAGTGGCCGTGCGGTGCAAGGCAGCAATGCAATGTTTTAGCTGAAGAAAGCGAACCTTAGTTCCTTTTCAAGTACTCAGTAGAGATGGGCCGGACACCCCCGTGTTTGGTTCGTAGCAGAACTCCAGAACAGGGAATATGGGAACTGAACATAAAAAATCAAAAGTCCACATTTTGAAGGCTTATATGCAAGTAATTGGCCATAAAAAGGGTATGGGGGTCCGTGTACTGCCCTGGGGAACATGTATCAATGCAATTTTTTTTACAAAAAAACAATAGGTTTTAAAGGAGCAGTGATTTTAATGATGATTAAAGTGAAACAATAAAAATTACAAATTTCTTTAAATATAGTGCCTGGAGGGGTCCCCTTAGCCTGCATGTAAAGTGGTGCATCTGTAGCATGTATAGGTCCTGCTGCAGCAAATCACATTTAAATAGACTCACGGTTGCTATTGCCGACTATTTAAGAAAAAAGAAAGAAAAAAGCATTGTGCCCCCCCCCCCACAGTCCATACCATGCCCTTATCTGAGCATGCAACCTGGCAGGCCAGGGAAGGAGGGAATGAGCGAGCACCCCCTGAACCATACCAGGCTACATGCCCTCAACATGGGGGTGGGTTCTTTGGAGCAGGGGGGGCTCTGCACCACCCCAAAGCACTATGTCCCCATGTTGATGAGGCATGTAGCCTGGTATGGTTTGGGGGGGAGCTCGCTTGTCCTCCCCCCTTTCCTGGCCTGCCAGGCTGCATGCTCGGATAAGGGTCTGGTATGGATTTTGGGGGGCCCCAAGCCATTTTTTCTTTTTTTTTACCAGCATTTTTTTTTCTTTCAGCTGACAGCTAATGACTCGTCAGTTGATAAGGACGCGGCAGCTGGCTTCCTGGCCCCACTCCTTTACAACATATTAACTGTCTGTTCAGTGGGCAAACAGCCCGCTGAACACACAGAAAATTTGGTTGTTTGGAGAACACCCGAATGGGCGAAGTTTGGGCCGAATTATTGCTCAGCCCGAACCGTTCGCCCAAACCTAGTACTCAGTTTCAGATACTCTAGCTAGCAATACATGCATTCAACATTGGGTTTACAGGGCTTCATGGGTTAGGACCTTTTTTTTTTTTTCAAAATGTTTTTTATTTGGTTTTCAGTTACAATACAATTCACATATGCAGACGCAGCCGCCCACGTCGTAGCATAATAACTTGTGGCTGAATTTCGGAGATAACAGATTAGCAACAACAGCAACAAGAAATGGTGTACAGATTACAAATTATAGATTAAACTCTACCAGCGGGTAGTGAATATTACACCGTGTTCTGTAATAAATCTGACTTACTGAATAGTAACATGAGACCTAGTGCACCAAGTAATTTTACATCATCAGTTGTATAGTGGCAAGTTCAAGACGGGGGGGAAGGGACCCAGAGAGGCCTGAGGGGAGTCAGAGGTGGGGATCTGGGTTCTGGTGGAATACCAAGAAGCCCAGGGTCTCCATGTACGCTCAAAGGCTCGAAAAGAGTTTATATTTGATGTCAAAGAACGTTCATACAGATAATGGTGCTGAATAGTATCCACAGCTTCCGTGAGGTTAGGGGCTAAGTCTTGTTTCCAATGTCTCGTAAGAACCAGCTTGGCCGCTTACAAAATATTTGCAACTATGCCTCGATAAGGAGAAGGGATTTGTTCAATGCTTAAATTTAGCAGTGCCAGAGCTGGGCTTATGGAGACTATTACACCCGTAACCTCAGAGATTAGTTGAAAGATCTTCCTCCAATAGCTACGTATGCTATTGCAAGTCCAAAAAATATGTTTAATGGTACCAGTGTCACCACATTGGCACTAGCATGTCGGGGAGCTGGAACCAAATATCATTGCTAACCTATAAGGGGTGAGGTACCACCTATGCATTACCTTCAATGCTAGCTCCCAGTGCGTTATTTTATATGTATATTTGATATCTTGGGACCATTGTGTGTCTGAAAAGGATATATTCAAGTCTGTTTCCCATTTTTGCATGTTTATAGTTTTGTGAAATTATGTTTTGTTTTGCAGCAGGTTGTAAATTAATGAAGTACCTCTAGTTGTATTTGCCGGGCATGTATAATAACGCCATATTTGTGGATGAATTATTACTTGTGGGGGCAAGGACGTGGATAGGAGACTATAAATGCGATTTAGGTTGAAATGCGAAGATGGGGGGAGAGAAAATGTATCCCTAATTTCATTAGGCGTAAGAAGCTTCCCTTGGACGTATAGATCGTTTATCCCTATCAATCCTTTACTGTCCCATCCTTTTATATTTAGGTCTTGAACGATATGTGTTAGGGCTGCGAGGGGGATGTCTAACCTGAGGGGTTCAAAAGGCTGTTGTGTGGGTTGAATAAGGACCTTTTTATGCAGATGTTGGAGTCCTTTCAACTCTTCAGTTGTGGTTGTAGCATGTTTGGTCTCCTTAGCATTGGTCTTGTTTCAATGAGGTATGATGCTGTATTGGCTGCTTCTGAGAAATGGTTCGGAAAGACTCAATTGCCAAATCAGTCATTGGAGTTCCACCGCAAGTGGTGTTTCTTATTTGACATGTGATAAATGTCTATATAAACCTAAAAGCATTTCTGATTAAGAGAACGGGCATTCATGTTTGCTATGAGGCTCCATTGGGTGTTTAGCTTAATAGAGGGGAAATGTAAATGTACACCTTTCCACGCATTCGAGAGATAGCAGAAGAGGAAGAGCTTGTCAGTATAGCACATGACACACTTACTAAGTTCACTAAGAAGAGGGCTTGCTGGTTCCACTTTCAGGAGTCGGCAGATTTCACCCAAATACTATTCACCTTTCCATAGGCGGTCCAAGTAATTTAATAAGGAGATGGACACTCTGGGTGCATCGGGAATGGAGGCCTGTCAAGGCTTCCTATGACCCCCTTCAACCTAACTCCCCCCCCTTCCCCTCCTCTCCTCTCCCCCCTCCCCTCTTCTCTCAACGCAAATCCGACACCCGTTATCACAGGCCTTTACTTGTACCATTGGTATGTTCTTCCTAATGCACTTACGTTTTTACTATCTGTTTGCTAAGCGTTATGATTGTGATAGCCTGCACTGAGATCCCCTATGATTCCTCTTAATGTCCAAATTGAGGAAGCAGGTTACCTTGTGTTTTATTACTGTTGTTTATGTACATTGCCACTGGCTCTGGCTTTATTATAGTATACTGTACCTTATGTACAGTATGTTTTGCCATGGGAGGCTCTTACCTTTCAACACTGTTGGATTAGAATATGCATTGACATATATTTTTTAGTTGTTTTTGTTTTCTCAAAAACATAATAAATTCCTGAAACACAAAAAAAAGTACACCTTTTCTTTGTTAGCGCCAGGGCATTTTAACCCCTTCGGATCCGCGCTATTGCCGAAGTACTGCTCCAGCGCGGATCTGAAGTGCCGGGACGACGCCCATGGACGTTGTCCCCTGTGCACGCTGCGCGGGCATGCTCGTGGGTCGGGCGGACTCGATGTCTGCTCGAGACCCGCGATCGCCTGACAGAGCTGCAGAACGGGGAACCGCCGATGTAAACACGGCAGTTCTCCATTCCGTTACAGGGGACATAACAGATCTACTGATCCCTGTCACTGGGATCAGTGAGATCTGTTATGTCCCGGCCAGCCCGGCCCGACCGGCCCTGTATTGTCTAGAGTGACTAGGGTCACTGTCCC
>BLSH010122107.1:3431-25079 GCA_018402905.1 Glandirana rugosa | reverse complement strand
GGACCCGAACCTGGACTTTTTTTGAAAAGTCCGGGTTCGGGTCCGGGTCCCGGACACCCCAAAGTTCGGTACGGACCCGAACTTTACAGTCCGGGTTCGCTCAACTCTATTCTTTACCCACTTCTCAATAACTTCATCCATTTTAGGCCACCAAACATAACTTCTGGCTAATGCTTTCATGTAGACTATTCCCGGATGTCCTTCATGGAGAGCATGCAGTCTTGAATTTGTCCTGCCTTTGGAATTACCACTCTGTTTCCCCATAATAGGCAACCTTTATAGGCAGCCAGTTCATGTTGGTGCACTAAAAATGGTTTGAACTTCTCTTCAAGTTTTAATTGGGCCATCCCCTCCACACCCAGTTGAGAACACGGGCCAGCACGGGATATTTAGCAGTCATATTAGCAATGTCTCTGGCATGTAACGGAGGGTTTGGAATGGATTCCAACATGGGAACCTCAGACACAGGAGGCACAAGGAAATCAGGAGAAATCAAAGGCAGCCGGCTCAACCCATCGGCATGAGTGATATTCTTGCCAGGACAATATTCTTCTTTTCAAAAGTTATATTGAGTTTAGGAAAGAAAAATACAAACAGTCTCGTAAATAAAGGCATATCATTGGTAAAGCGGGTTTGCGACCAGAGTAGAATCAAATATAAGCACGATAACATGTACAGTTTAGTTAAAAAGGGGGGAAAAAAAGGGGAAAGTATAAAGAAGCAGCGATAGGGCTCGTAAGGAGTGAGGAGCTCGAAGAGCGGGCATTAATTGAGGATTAGGCAGGGATGAGGATGTGAAGCTGACTACCTCCCAGACGCCCCAATGCGAGCAAACTGCGCCAGGACGATATTCTAAATCACATCATAGTGATAGGCATTCAGCATGAGTGACCATCTGAGCATTCGTGGGGAAAGAATTTGACGAGTGGGAGTACTTCTGGTGAACAGACCCAGCAAAGGCTTATGGTCAGTTACAATGGTAAACCTCTGTCCATACAAATAGTCATGAAACTTTTTTACCCTGGATACAATGGCTAAAGCCTTCTTGTTAATTTGAGCATAATTCCTCTCTGTCGTAGACAAAGTCCTTGAATAGAATGCAATAGGAGATTCAACACCAGTTTCTAACACTAACTCAATACAGCTCCAATGCCATATGGAGAAGCATCACAGGTAAGAGTGAGTGTTTTTTTTAAATCACAGTGTACAAGTACACTGTCAGAGGATAAAAGCTTTGTTGCAGCATTGAAAGCTGTAGCATGAACGTCACTCAACTTCCATGGAACATCTTTATCTAGTAAACGATGCAGGGGTTCAGCAACAGTGGTTTTGTCAGGCAGAAAAGAATGGTAAAAATTAAGTAACCCTAGGAAAGCTTGCAGCTCTTGTTTGTTTGTTGGGACCAGAGCTTTATGGATCGCTTCAACCTTAGAATTAGTTGGATGAATTCAGTGTTCATCAATTCTGTATCCAAGGAAATCCACGCTGTTTACTCAAAAAACACACTTTTCTTTTTTAAGTTTGAGACCAGCATCAAGAAAACGTTTTAAAACAAGTTGTAGTTGTGAAGCCAAAGACTGAATGCAACCCGCTCCAATAAGAACAACATCAAAATAAGGTACGACACCTGGAAGTCCAGATAAGAGGTCCTCTATTAATTTCTGGAATATGCCGGGAGCAGTGGAAACTCCAAACTGCAAACGTTTTACTCGGAAAGCTCCTTTGTGTGTTATTATTGTTTGTGCATCCACGGCGTTGTCACCAACAGGTAATTGTTGCTAAGCTTGTGCCATATCCAGTTTTGCAAACACCTTCCCTTTTGCTAACGTAGTCAGAATTTCATGTACAGTTGGAATCTGATAGGGATGTTCCTGCAGTGCTTTGTTGATTGTACATTTATAGTCAGCGCAAATTCTAATGTCACCATTTGACTTCAATACTGGAACTATTGGGGTACACCACTTAGGATGTGTTACAGGTTCAAGTATACCTTGCTTCACAAAACGTGTAATCTCAGCATCAATTTTTGGTCTGAGAGCTAATGCAACTTTTCGCAGTTTCATACGAATTGGGGTAACTGTAGGGTCTCATTTGAAAGAAACAGGAGGGCCTTTATACATCCCAAAGCCTGATTGTACTTGTACTAAAATCCTCTATCACATTCTGTAGAGTAACTGGGCATACAGTATGAACTCCCGATAATGAAATTCCCAGGTGTTCAAACCACTCTGTACCCAGCAAACTTGCCCTTTTCACTTTGTAATTATTAAGCATAAGCATCCTCTGAAATTTCCATATTTCACTGGTACACAGCAAGCACCCTTAACTTCCACAACGTGTTTGTTGTAGTCTACCAACTGGATATCACAGGGTGCTATTGAAGGAGCATTGTGAGGCCATAATGAGGTAAACGTTTCTTCTGAAATCAAGGATTATGCACACCCTGAATTTACTTGCATTTTGCATGGAACATCTTGTAACACAATCTCGGTGTAAATCTTCAGTCCTGATGAGATTTCCACTTTATACACATAGTCATTTGTATAAACACCTGTAGAGGTTTCATCATTTGGAACAACAATTGGTGCATTAATGGAGTGTGCTGCCATTGGTAGTGTATTCACACTGATCTTTAGTCTGACAAACTGTATGTGACCTCTACATTTGCATGTGTGACAAACTGCATTTCTAAAACGACATGTATTACGCCTGTATTTCCCATTGCAGCTGTAACACTTCCCTGTAAATGGAACTGCATCAGTGTGCGTTGGAAAGTCCTTTGTTTTAACCTTTGCCATGCGTTTTATATCCGGTGAATTATCTTTGCTGGAGGCAGATTGAATTTTTTTGAATGAATGTATGTGGCCTCATATGCAAGCACTTCGTCTTGCGCAGTAATAAAAGTTAAGTTCTGTTTGGCTAGAAGTCTCCTCTCCAGTGCTTCATCTTGTACTCCACAAACTAGCCTGTCCCTTAGCAATGATTCTAAACTGGCACCAAAATTGCAATTTTCAGATAGCTTGCACAGTTCTGCAATATATTCCGTAATGCTCTCATCCGGTTGTTGGTTTCGTCTGTTGAAATGGAAACACCTCACTGTTTCAGATGTGGTGGGTGAAAAATGATTTTTTAACAGTGCCAGTATGTCCTCATATGAGCAGTCTTTTGGTTTAGCAGGAGATATCAGTGAGCGGGCAATAAAGTCTTAGATCCAATAACACTCAGTAACACAGCTCTTTTCTGCACAGCATTGGCCACCTTATTAGCGTCCAGGAAAAACTCTTACCTGTCAGCATAAGAGTCCCATGAGGATGAATTAGCCACATCAAATTCCTCCATGTTTCCCAGAGAAGCCATGCTGGAGAGATTTATAGATGTGTCTCTAAAACACAAGTTCCGATTCCTCACTCAAGCTGATTACCTGCATTTTCTGCAGTATCCCTTCACTGAATTTCCCTTCCTTGCCATCAGTGTTGAATCTTTAAGATGTATTTGCACCATAGACATGGACAGACATTATATGGCTTCTTTACTCATGCAATACCACATACAGGAAACAAAACAGAAATAGGAATAATGGAAACAATAGGTGTGTATAGAATATATCTATACCAAGAACAATAGGGAAGTGAACATATATTAAAATGCTTCCCCCTGCTGGATGGAGAACAGTATAACACTCTAAATACATAACAGTAAGCTTGCTGACGGGCTTGGGCACGTGCAGCTGCGAACACGGCCGAAGACATCCTTATTAGTGAGGAAAGACAGTTAGGATTTTACCAAAAGGTAATGAAAGTCCACCACATATAAGTTGAGTGATCAGCTCTTAGGTGCAATTTTTTCTCAGTCCCAGCCCACATAAAAAGATTGCAGACTAAGTATTACTAGATATGGACTCTAATAATCACTGTCTCCAGAACCTGCATTTTCTTTGAATGTCATTGTGCCAGAAAGCAATAACAGTGCTGTTTATGTGAATATAATGTAAAGCTACACATACCCTCACTTGCTAGCTTTCTGTGGGTCAGTCACAGTGACAGAGACAATGGAGTTGATTTACTAAAACTGAAGAGTAGAGTTGAGCGAACTTCTAGAAGTTCGGGTTCTACTGGTTCGGCCGAACTTCGGGCGAAGTCCGGGTTCGGGTCCGGACAGAACCCGAACTTTGCCCCAGACCCCGAACCCCATTGAAATCAATGGGGGCCCGAACTTTTAGGCACAAAAATGGCTGTAAAAAAGTCATGGAAAGTCCTAGAGGTCTGCAAAAGGAAGGAAAATGGGGGTAAGGGTGGGACAAGTGCCCTACAAAGAAATGGGGACAGGGAAATAACTTTAAATATTAAAAAAAAAATAAAAACATAAAAAAATCAAAAATGGAGGTGGATGTAGACCATCTTCAAACTGTGTATGAAAAGTATTAATTAACGGTAGAAGCCATATCACTGTTCTAAAATCATCTTCAAACTGTGTGAAAAAAGTATAAATTAGCCGGGAGAACCCATATCACTGTTCTACATTCATCTGGAAACTGTGTGTTAAACTTAAATTAAAACCGGGAGAACCCATATCACTGTTCTAAAAATCATCTGGAAACTGTGTGTGAAAATATATCAGAGAAAAGCCATATCCCTGTTCTAAAATCATCTAAAAACTGTGTGTGAAACTATAGCAGAGCGAAGCCATATCCCTGTTCTTCTCTCTGCTATATTTTGACACACAGTTTTTAGATGATTTTAGAACAGGGATATGGCTTTTCTCTGGTATATTTTCACACACAGTTTTTAGATGATTTTAGAACAGGAATATGGCTTTTCTCTGATATATTTTCACACACAGTTTTTAGATGATTTTAGAACAGGGATATGGCTTCGCTCTGCTATAGTTTCACACACAGTTTCCAGATGATTTTAGAACAGGGATATGGGTTCTCCCGGTTTTAATTTAAGTTTAACACACAGTTTCCAGATGATTTTAGAACAATGATAAGGGTTCTCCCGGTTTTAATTTAAGTTTAACACACAGTTTCCAGATGATTTTAGAACAGTGATATGGGTTCTCCCGGTTTTAATTTAAGTTTAACACACAGTTTCCAGATGATTTTAGAACAGTGATATGGGTTCTCCCGGTTTTAATGTAAGTTTAACACACAGTTTCCAGATAATTGTAGAACAGTGATATGGGTTCTCCCAGCTAATTTATACTTTTTTCACACAGTTTGAAGATGATTTTAGAACAGTGATATGGCTTCTACCGTTAAATAATACTTTTCACACACAGTTTGAAGATGGTCCACATTCACCTCCATTTTTGATTTTTTTATGTTTTTATTTTTTAAAAATATTTAAAGTTATTTCCCTGTCCCCATTTCTTTGTAGGGCACTTGTCCCACCCTTACCCCCGTTTTCCTTCCTTTTGCAGACCTCTAGGACTTTCCAGGACTTTTTTACAGCAATTTTCAGAACTTTTAGTAAAATTACCAGAACCCCGGACCTGAACCCGGACTTTTTTTGAAAAGTCCGGGTTCGGGTCCGGGTCCCAGGCACCCAAAAGTTCGGTATGGACCTGAAATGTACAGTCTGGCTTCACTCAACACTACTGAAGAGTGTAAAATCTGGTGCAGCTCTGCGTAGAAACCAGCTTTCAGGTTTTTTGTCAAAGCTTAATTAAACAAGCTGAAGTTACTACCATGCACAGCTGCACAGATTTTGCAGTCTCCAGCTTTAGTAAGTGCTCGTTCACACAGGGGTGACTTACGTTCCGACTCGAGACGCCTTAAGTCGCCCCAAGTCGCTTGACATCTGAAATCCCATTTAAGTGAATGTGCCATTTGTGCATCTAATGTACAAAATACAGAACACAAATTTATAGTAGATTTTTGGCAACATGGTAGTTAGGCAGTAGGGATGAGCCGAACATAAATGGGGTATGGTATGAGGAGGGTACAGGTAACTTTGGTTGCCGAATCTGAACCCCTTTGAAATCAATAGGAGCCAAATGTTGAAAAACAGCAGTAGTCATTTTCTAGGCTAATAGGATAGTAATTTTCAAGCAAATGACATGGGGGCTGAGCACTGCCCTAGGGAACATGTATCAAAGCATTAAAAATGGCTGTGAAGTGACTCATGTATATGTGTATACAACCTACTACAGCAAACCAGACATTTAGAAAGAAAATAAATGTAGTTGAAATTGCTGGTATATGACATCTGAACATTTATTTTTAATTGTAAACAAAGCAGCTGGGTATTCCCTTCATGTATAAAGTCCGAATGAGCCCTCTGCACACTGCTATACACCCTTTCTAGCAACCTTGGCACAAAAACAGGATTTTGTACAAATTTGCAATACATGTTTAAGCTGGCAAACTGCATCAAAGTAATCCCTCTCTGGCCAGTCCCTACTCTGATCTGCAAAATGCAAATTCTCCAGTGGATATAGTGTCACTATAGGGCAAGTAGACACAAGTTGCAGGAGAGCTACTGGTTTTAGGTCTGGCCACTGACCTGCAATGCAATGGAAAAAAAGAGATATACTGTACCTGAGTTCAAACCCAAATAGCTTATACATATATATAATCCATCAGGTGCTAAAAGGGTGTGGCCACAAGATAACACTGAACACTATGAATGGATCTTCTGCACACCGCTATATACCCTTTCTAGCAAACTTGGCACAAAAACAGGGATTTTTTTGTTCACATACATTGCAAATTTGCAATACATGTTTAAGCTAGCCACCTGTATTAAAATAATCCTTCTCTGGCCAGTCCCTACTCTACTTAGCAAAATGCAAATGCTCCAGTGGATATAGTGCCAATATGGGACAAATAGTCACAAGCTGTTGGAGAGCTACAGGTTTCAGGTCTGGACACTGACATGGAATGCAATGGAAATATAATATACTTGTGCTCAAAACCAAATAGCTTATACATATATAAAGTATGTATATATATATATATATATATATATATATATATATATATATATATATATATCCCTCTCTGACCATTACATAAACTGCTTTGCAAAATGCAAATGCTCCAGTGGATATAGAATGAATATGGGCCAAATAGATGGAGAGAGGGATTACTTTGATGCAGTTGGCCAGCTTAAACATGTATTGCAATGTACAGTATGTGAACAAAAAAATCAGGTTTTGTGCAAAGTTTGCTAGAAACGGTGTATAGCTGTGTGCAGAGAGTTCAAGGAAAGGGCGAGAGCTCCCAGACATATATTATCCCCCTGGACTTTATGGGCAGTAGTATGTATAGTGCAAAAAAAAGGGTGTAAGAAATAGTAAAAAATGTTAAATTTTATTAGTACAAAAAAGTGTAATATGACATTGAAGCGAGTGAGGACATGATAATCCCTCGTTTACTTCAAATAATACATATATAGTTACACAAATCCAAATAATACATACATCAGTTACAGTTTAAAAAAGACAAAAAGATAATTTGTCTGAACGTGGTACCGCAGTTAACAGCATATATACTTAGAAATGCTTGGATGCATTTGAGATTAGACACACTCAAGGAGCCGCTTTGTAAGCAGGATCTTGGGGCTATTTCACAAATATCCCAACATGTTTCGGTCAATCCTTCATCAGGGGACAATGGGCATCGAGCAGAACAATGATTGTGCTGTCTGTAATAAAATTCAATCATATGAGACAGTATATATCATGTACATAGTAGTTTGATACATACTACAGGTAGTTTGGTAAGAATGCATTCCCAAAGGGGAGAAGCAGAGATAGAAGAAACTAGAACAAAACATCACTTACATCTAACTGAAGGCACCATCAAACCAAATCTCAAACAGCCCGGGAAGATCGAAAAGGGTTATGCAACCACAAGGGGGCCGAAGTGGCTGAGTCAGCGCAAACCTCACAATGAGGTATAGTGTGACACTGATAAAGAAAAGAACAACAAGAAGGTATAATGTATGTCCATATGGGTATATATGCGTACAAAGTAACATTCGTCGGGGGGCGCTAGGGCACCACACCCTAAGAAATTCAAACATCCCCTGTAGATTGTACCATATGGATGTACAGCCAAAAAAGGCATGGCGTCCGAAGGGGTAGTGCGTGATCACCACGTGTGACATGTATCACGTGGGTCATGCATGAAGGCCCTCTGAATGTCAAGACAGCCATATTGGATGACAAAGTATAATAAAATACTGTTGACATTGCATATGGTACAAAGGGGGAATGCTGCACGAATAGTACGTATAGCTCAAGAGGATTACCTGTCTCCGTCTGGACCGTCCATATGTGGGCTGCATGTGGAGTTCAAAAAGACATGGCCGCATATGTAGGGCAGTCGGCGTCCGGGGCAGCCAATTCTGCACGGTACGCACAGGTGCCGACTGCTCGTATGATGTGGGCGGACAGCCCACACATCGAGCGCAGGGGGACACTCCGGAGTGCATGGCGCGCAGCGTCGCCCCGCCCATGATGGGCGTGATGACGTCACGCGCCGACATCTCGGCCGGCAGGTGTGTTTCAGCGGATGGAAGCCCGCTGGAACAAAAAGCTTGCTCCTACAAGGAAAACCCCGCGGACGCAGGGATATACATCCTGTGGAGCCTACCTGCCGGGTGGTGCATAGCAGACCTAGTTCCCATGGGGAAAGATGACCCCTGGTGGCGAAATGATGAAACAGGCGGATTGAAAGAAGGAAGAAAGGAATGACCAGAAAGACTATAAATGAAGTGGATAGAAAGATAAGAAAAATAGAGGGAAGGGGGAAGTGTGAATGGGGGAAAAATGAAGGGGGAAAAAAGGGATTAATGGCGAGGCCTACGTATGCAGGGACAAAAATTGTATGAATTAAGTGATGTAAAGGGGAACAGGGGAAGTCAGTTGGTGATATGAAAACACAGGAATGGGACTATTGGTTATGATGAAAGGGTATATTGAGAAGCGTGTAACGTCAAAGCTTGGAGGGGGCCTGGGAGGGGGTTACATGTAAATTATAAATGTAATTCGCATCCCCCCGATGTGAAGCCTGGGAGGAAGGGTCAGTGGTTGGGGGGGGTCTGTGGTTGGATGCTTACGTGACCATATTTGGTCAGTGATGTGAGTTCTATCACAGTTACTTAGTTTACATAGCAGGGGATTCCCATCTGGGGGATGTCAATTGTTGCTATTAACATGTTTAACATGCTATTAATGTTTTTGCCGGAACATGCTGCTTTCTTAACCATTGACAAAAATCTGTCATATATATATATACTATACACGTTTGGAGCCCACTGAATGAGTAACAAGACCAGTATTCAAGTGAACACCCAAACAGAAAAAGCTTGAGTTCAGGCCTTTTAGGCAGTGAAGTTGCCCTGATCACTTCATTAACACCTGGTTGATCAAACTGACATGGAAAGGAAGACTGGTTTCCTGTGTGAATTTTAAGCCTTCTTTATTACTTGTGTGCATCTTTACTGAATTGAGATTTGTTTATCGTTTGATGCTCAAAGATACCGACTTGTTTCTTTACCATCACTTATCTTTCATGGATTTGTTTGGGGATCAGAGACCATCTTTTTAAAGGTAATGGGAAGGGAATACTCTCCCATAAATACAAGGGGACTTTAATGGATATGACGTTGTCACTGAGGTAAGCACTGAAGACCAAACTCATTTAAAATGTAATTTTATTTGTACAAAAATCCGTAAAAACATCATAAATAGATGATATGTATATCTGTGAACATCATATGGCATAGCACCAATAATGATACTTAGATCCGGTAAAAGCTTGAAAAGTTCTTGTGCATGCAGTGAACCTACGCGTTTCATAGAGCTGCGACTCTGCTTCTTCAAGCAACTCTACATGCTTCTAAATTTATCAATCAGATTACAAAGAAATATCATTACAATCACAGTCACAAACATCTAAACTTATTTTTAACATTTCCCAAAAATTACATTCAAAATGTAACAAAATTAGTGCTCACCAATTACAAAACATTAACTGTGTGTGGCCTCCAGCATCGCAGGGGACCAAGCCACCACCCAGCTGAATGGTCAGCAGATATCTAAAATGCAGGAGATCCATCATCATAGATCGTTAGGGTCCATGATAATCACCATAGATTATATAGATATAGAAAAATGGAACAAGAGAGGGCTGCTCCCCATAACATTCATACAGCTACTAGTACATCAGATGAAACCTACATCATCTTTATCATAATGGGCACACCGCAAAACCTCTAATCACATTTGCACTGGGCTGTGAGCATTTTACATTTCACTGCCTGTTTTATAGGTAAGTAAGAATAATCCTGAAAAGCAACCTTATAGAATGGTTAGCAGATATTATAGTGGATAGCGTTATCCAGGACCGGTGGTTGCCATTTCTCTCTGCCATGCAGCCTCCAGCACAGGGTAAGGCCAGCCATACATGGCTCCTGCTGAACCGGCCGGGATTCAAACCATCAATGGGCAGGCTGAATGTACCAAGTTGATCGACCGAGCAACTTGGGTACAACCAGCCTGCCGGATTCTCTTATAGCCACTAGCAATAATCACTGCCTTCCCTGTCTTCCCTCACCTGTCCCTGCCAGGAGCAGACAATGGCTCGGCAGGGGGGATTCCTCTGTCAGCAATGTCTGTGTTGATGGGCACATTGTGTGAATTTCTTTCCTGCGACCCGTGGTTGCAGGAAAGAAACTTGCACCATGTATGGCTGGTCTATGACTGGGAGCCTGATCTGTAACAGGTTCCCTTTATTAAATGCTGACAATATACAGCATACCATACTTGAAAATCTGTACAAATTACATTTTGTTCAGACTTTTTGTTGCTTAATAACCCTCATATGATCCAATTATCACTAGTGATGCACAGCTCAATTGCATTATAGTAAAAAATAAGGGTGTTTCTAACCAGTCTCACCTATGTCTCTCAAATTATTTTCAACTGCTTCCTACATGCAGTCCCTTCTTTCTTTACACAATAGCTCAACTCTGCATCAGGAAATGTGCTATACAGTTTTGGCATTACGATATCCAGTTAACTATAAAAAGCATGTTAGATTATGTATTTATTTTTTTGATGGATATTTGAGTGTAACTGTTTCTGTACGTCCCTTAGATAGGCAGGTCTTGAAGATATGCTCAGCGGCACGTTCTCAATCGCATTATATGAACAAATAACAGAGAGGGCACACAGCCAGTAAACCTTGTATAACTTTTATAAAACGTGCCAGAAACTTTAAAAACTCCCACCACTCCTCCCCTCTGTTCACCAGTAGAATCACCAGCAAAGTCATAGAAAGATGAGAAGTGGCTTGTTCGTCTCTCTTGCCTTAAAGACGTGCAGCTAACATTTTATATAAAGTAGCAGCTCCTTTCCTTATTGCATGCTAAGAAAACCTATGCTATTTTATTGAAACCTCAATTCTTTAAACTTCAAACTGAAGAATGACGAAGAATTATTCAAAAAGCATATTTTTACTGCAGCTTGCTGTGTACTTACACTGCATTTTGCAAGTCACCTGCCAGCACCAGCGAATAGCAAATGGCCCAAATCCTCTGTGGAGGCAGAGGGTACAGTGGCAGAACAATGGAAGAGTTTACAGTCTGCTGAGCCAGGGAGCTGAGTACCAGCCTTCAAGAAGATCCTCTGTTTCCAGTGCATCTCATAATCCATTACTGTTACTGAGCAGCAGAAACAACACCTCTCCAGGATCTTCTGGGAGACCACAACCTCCCAGATCAGAAAATGTACAGAGTGAAGCCCGACAAACCACAGCTTCAAGCCAGGCTAGTGATTCAGCCAGTCGTCTCTGGTTCCAGGCTAACAGAAGAAGCCAAGGAGAGGATGCTGCTGGAAGACAGAGAAACAGACCAGAAAGTACCACACAAAGGAGACAAGGTGCTGCTCAGCCATCAAATGCCCAGCAGACCCAAAGAGCAAATGCCACCACAAGCAACAGAGCCAGGCTAGACATGATGCAAGGAGATGATCCCTATAACCCTAATAAATATGAAGACAATCCCTACTACAACTACTACGACGCCTATGACAGGCCAAGACAGTCTGACAGGCAGAGATATGGCTATGGATCCCGTCATAATGAGTACGGTAAGAGGAAGCAAAGATAATATAAAGTGTATCCTTTCCTAAGTCAGTTTTATGTACTGGAGTGTTAGAAGGAAAAAAAAAAAAACTACAGTCTCTGATGCCAAAGTGCATGCCTTTTAGGAGTTAGTCAAGGCAAAGTATGTGTTCAATATAATTCAACAATTTGGTCCTTGAGGATCTATATCAGTCCACCACGATGCCCCATACTTGAAGAGAATTCCATTGGAATGATGTACATTAATATTAAATCACAGTCTTAAAGCAACAAACTTTCTTAAAAGGAATGTTCAAATTGTTTTTAGGGAAAATCAGATGAGCCTTTGGGGCTCCAGTTTATATCTTAATACTGTAACTCAGTTCTACAAATGTTCCTCTTATTATGTATATATATATATATATATATATATATATATATATATATATATATACACAATTCTGTAGAGAATTATGTGCAATTCTGTATAGCAAACATGCTAGGTCTTACATTGTACTTGTGAAGTTGACTCAGACTCATAGAGTTAAAAAGTTTTAGCATGTGCTTTTCAGTCTGAACTCAGTTTACTGTAACGTGATATTCAGCATTGTCTCACAGCTCCTGGCATTCCCACATATGTTTGCAGACTCACTAATGTATGGAAATGTGTTTTAATAAGTTTGCACTAAGCAGCCAATTAAAAGACAACCAAATTGTCCACGCAAAGAGTTATTATTTGCCTGAACTGATAAAGAACAAGATGTGGGCAATATAAAGTGATAATGATGCTCAAAGATGCAATGATTGTTGTTGGAACTTCATATTATTTTCCTGAAACCGTTATTCATTGCCATTATACAAATTGATGCCAACATTTAGCAATAAGGATTGTAAATCCTGTTGGATATTTGCCAGTTTTAAAGTATTTTCTTGTATAGAATGAGGTAATTGTCACACAAATTTGTCAATACTTTCTCAGATCAGATGAAACTTCATCTCATTAATGGCCAGACTGACACCTTCACTACTGATCATGTATGTCATCGTTGTTATGTATTGTTCATGTTACAATACTGTATAATGTATTTTAAGCTATCATAGGAGAAAAGTTAGGCAAGCATGATTTTAAGAAAGCCCATGGCAGGTGGTGCCATTCATTAGGAACAGTTTTCATGCTCTATAGGACCCAAGGAACATGGAAATATGCAGTACATTGTGTGAACTTAAGAAAGGTTTATATTTATTGTGTTGCTTTATGGGGTATGTATAACCATGATGATACTAATAATACATATCTGTCTAAGATAGAAAGGATCAGAGAATCTGCCTAATTCTACATATACCATATTACGTGAGTCAAATATAATACAGAGTTGCCAACTCATCCCTTCAATTACTGATATACACGAATGACACAGGTTCTGTGGCTAATTAAATCCTGGTAAGACTAAATGTAATTTCTTACAGGATATGAATAGCTAGACAGATCTGTTTATGATTGAAAGAATAATCCGGCAACTCTGAAGCAGTTATGTAATGTTTTTTAGTTTGATCCCAGATGTTGCCATTGTCCTACAAGACATTGTTTATTCTACCATAATTCTGGGTTCACAACTGAAGTGCTTCTCAATCCAGTATACTGCATAGCTGAGGAACCTAAAGTAATTATGAGATGTTGCAAAGGATCTTAATCCACAGATCATGAACACTGGGAGGAATATTTATTGATGCCATTAGGCATATGTTGGTGGTTTGCAGTAAATGAAAAGAAACATAGGTGAGTTTAGTTGGTGTGTGGCACACTGATCCCATGCCAGGAAAGCAATACTAGATCTTAAATCACAGACTACATTTTATAAAATACCATACACTAATAGTGCTTACATCATCTCATCATCGCAGAAGACTGCACATGCTGAGATCAGCCAGAAGGTGTGCGTGGTCTCCAGGCTACTCCCCCTCTATCCCCTTGAACTGCTGACATTGCACTTATATCATCAGTTTTTGTCCCATATGAGCACTGCTTAGCTTCAGTTTTGAGGGTTGAAATGCAGTTTCCATGCAACTATACAACAAAGGGGAGACATAGCTATATGGTTTGAGATGTTTTCTTTTATATCAAAACATTTCAATGTATGACAGAACTTTGGAGTGCAGTAACCCAATCAGATCAATTAGAAATCATCTTTCATTGTTCACCTGTTTATGATTCATAAAAGGTAGAAATCTGATCAGTTGCAATGGGATAGGTTATTTTACGTTGCACAATATTGATTAAACTTCACACTAAGGGGCTGGTTTACTAAAACTAGAGAGTGCAAAATCTGGTGCAGTTGTGCATAGAAACCAATCAGCTTCCAAGATTTTTGTCAATGCTTAATTGAACAAGCTAAAGTTAGAAGCTGATTGGCTACCATACACAGCTGCACCAGATTTTACACTCTCCAATTAACCAAATTAACCCATAAATGTTGATTATATTCAGCCATATGTCTATATTTGCAATTCAAATATATTCCGTTTTTATAACCTCTTCGACAAAATGAACTGTAATCACTAGTTGGTATGCTCTTTTAAAGCCCAACCTCTGCACAGGAGGTAGCTGTAATGTATGCAGTCACCAAGCTCGGAGGATATTGCACACTTGGCATTAAGTATGTATACTAAATGAGAAAAATGGCCCTGAGACAGAGGATCTGAGCCTATTCCACCAAAGTCATCGTCATTGAAAACATTTTCACATGCATACTTCAATATATCTGGGTTGTAATGCTTGCATTTGAATAGCCATTGAATATAAAGTAATACCTACTCAACTTCTAGACAAAATGGTGCTAACTTAGTGGTATGTACTGAGACTGTAGCTGTTATCAGGTTAGTAGGGCTGCTTGCCAAACAAAAAAGACTTAAGCCAGCCATAGTTGGTGTGCATCTCCGGCAGTTCAGGAGGGACCGGTTGAGATTTAATCTATGTATCGGCAGGCTGATTGTACCCAAGTCGATCCATCAATTAACTTGGGTACAATCAGCATGTTAGATTTCTAGCATGCAATTATTGCCAGTGGCTACTCCTGCTGGGAGAACACAATAGCTCTGCGGGAGGGATTCCCCCATTAACACTGACTGGTGGTTGCAGGAAAGAAAATTGTATCATCTTTTGCCTGCCTTGCTGTGTAACAGAATTGATGCACATTGCTTTGTTCTATACTCTGTCTTGGAAGAAACACCAAAATAATGTATGGTAAGATAGTAACACTACTGTAAAGTGTACTAACTGTACATTAAAATATAGCAGATATAGTTAGTACATAACATGTTGGTAACCTATATTCTTTGTAGATTATGCTTTCATATGACCAATGAAAGAAACTATATTATTGCAATAGATAGAAACATATGGCAAAAAAAGTAAGTAATGTAGGGCAGGAAGTCAAAAAATAGTAATTCATCATAATACTAATAATAATTATAATGATTTGAAATAATTAGAAAATAATAAATAACAATAAGTGAAAAATGTTATAGAATGTGATCTAATTCTACCAGAGACAATAACATCGGGTACTGTTACACTCCATTTCATGTCTGTCCTTTATGCCATGTGGCAAGACATAATTGGATATTGCACAGAGCACATCTATGTTAGTAACAATAAGCTTTGCTGAGTTTAGTAGGCTTGTTATCTAAGTGATGCTTGAATATGTTGTATCTCTTGGAACTATTGACCATTGGATTTTAAAGACACACATAGACATTAGAAGATTATTATCTAGTCCACATGGTCTTGCAACGGTTTCCCACACCAGATCCATATTTCCAGCCTACTCACTGGATGATAAATTAGCATCATCACACTAATGATTCATTGTTGAATGAGCAAGTATGTGATGAAGGAAGCCATAAAAACTGGACCTGAGTTTTTTTCTGGCTTTGCATGGTGGCAAAAATCAGTAATCACAAGTCTGACTGAACAAAATTACAAAAGCTTCATTGACTTAAAATTGTATGAATGTTTCGGTCGTACTTTGAATCATTTCTTCTAACCAAAGACAAAACAGATGTAATTTTAGAAAAGCACATCAAGGGAGACTCAAGTATCAGGAGTAGTCCATATCACAACCAGCTGCTGTTCTCACTTCCATCTATATATTGTAAGATCACATGAAAAGAGAGCAACTGCTTGTGCCAGGAGGTCAAACTAAAATGTTATCTCAGAAGTAAGTTGGTTATGTGCATAAGCTGCTTTTCATTTTTCAATTTTGTTAAATCAGAGCATAAAGGACCAGTTCAGAGCAGTTTTTTTCAGACATGCCTGCTTGGCTAGATCATGAAAGTTACATGCCCAGTCCCCTGCCACTACCATGGCACCTATGATTAAAAAAGCAGGTAAACCAATGAGCTTTTTCTTTTTAAACATGGCTCATATACTGTATAGGTTTTTTTGGGGAGTGACATATTTGTGGCCAGTACCACAACTAATTTTAGAGAGAACCTTCTGTTTACCTGGCACACACAAGGAAAAGCATGACTGTTCCTTGCTATGCTTTTTGTTTTCAACTTGCCTATGTAATATGGGCCGTCCTTTAGCAGCAATTCTGGAAAAAGCAGTCTGCAGGCCTATAAGTGTCATTTAGTTCCACACTGCACCAGAATGCATAGTTCCCAACTGTCCCTGATTTCGAGGGACTGTCCCTCATTCGGAAAAAAGTCCCTCGGTCCATCTTTCCTCCTCATTCCTCCCTCCTTTTGGTCTGATCTATATAGTTGTATATAAAATGCACTTTTTATCTTTCAAAAAGTGCTTTACAGTGCTAAGCATTTCATCCAATTTCTAAATTGCTGCATTTTTTAATTGAAAAAGCCAGTGGTAAAAAAGCACTTGTGGGTTTAACCAATGATTTTTTTGTACAATTCTCCTTTTAGAGGGGCGTGACAGCAGGTGTGGTCCTATGCCTACACACTTTTGCTATTAGGTGTCCCTCAGGCCCATCTCAGAACATTGGAAGGTATGTGAATGATATGTCTCATTTTGAAAATGAAGAGAGTGGTGTGACACCTGCCTAGGGAATGTGTTTTGCAAGTCACGTGACAAATTCTCTACATTCCAGCCATGAATGAATAGGACATTGCTTGCTTGAGTCCTAAAGCAAGCAAAGCAAAAAAGCATTTGTAAACCCCAATACAGTTCTATATAAATGTGCCAAGGTTTTTATTTTGAAAAGCAGTGATATTGTTTTGGTTAGGCCATGGGACCCTACTAGTCTCTGTACCCCAGCAGCACCACATCCATTTGTGGTCTTTAGAACAAGCTTGCAGCCAATGAGGAACTTGGAAGAAGCCAGTAGCTAAAAAAAATTCTAAAATAATAAAAAAAATATATGAACTAAAACTTCAGCCTGTCTCTATGTTAAGTTGTTTACCATCAATTTCTGCAAGTAAGTGGATTTAGATGGAGCTTGGTTTGTTTAGGGTAAGCATTTCCATTTAAGATTTTAAAATGAAGTGAGTGGAGTGATATACTTAAACTGCATAACCACTTCAGCAAGGATGTACCCACTTCCTGACCAGGGCACTTTTTGCTTTTCGGCACTGTGCCGCTTTAACTGACAATTGCGCGGTCGTGCGACGTTGTACCCAAACAAAATTGACGTCCTTTTTTTTCCCACAAATAGAGCTTTCTTTTGGTGGTATTTGATCACCTCTGCGGTTTTTATTTTTTGCGCTTTAAACAAAAAAAAGAGCAACAATTTTGTAAAAAAAACCCAATATTTTTTACTTTTTGCTATAATACATGTCCCAAAAAAAATAAAAAAACAAATGTATTCATCAGTTTAGGCCGATATATATATTCTTCTACATATTTGTGGTAAAAAAAAAAAATCACAATAGGCGTATATTGATTGGTTTGCGCAAAAGTTGCCGCGTTTTTCCTTTTTTTTTCTTTACTAGTAATGGCATCGATCTGCGATCGGACATTTTTGACACATTTTGGAACCATTGACATTTATACAGCAATCAGAGCTAAAAATAGCCACTGATCACTGTATAAATGTCATTGGCAGGGAAGGCGTTAACCTGTAGGGGGCGATCAAGGGGTTAACTGTGTTCCCTATGTGTGTTCTAACTGTATGGGGGCTGGGCTGGCCGGGGCATGACAGAACGAACTGATTCCAATGACAGGGATCAGTAGATCACTGTCATGCCGCCTGTCAGAAGGGGGAACCGCTGTGTTTACATTGAAGAAGGAGGGGGGCTGAACTGTCAAAACCAGCTACCTTACCTGCTCCTCCCCTCCTCTCAAAAAGTGCCAAATGTGGCAGTGGAAGGGTAGAGGGTGCAAACAAGCGGAGCTTCCCCTTTTGGGTGGTGCTCCGCTTTAAGTAGGTCCACCACAGTTGTTTGCAATGGGTACATTGCAATTTACTCATCTATTAGCATGTTTACGAGGGTATAAATGAGTATATTACAATACTGACAATGAAGAAGAATTTTACATGTCTATACGCTAACGCATCTTTACTCGTCTATACTTAACATTAGTCAGGTCTTTACACACAGTTTTACTTGCAAACTTTCTGTCAGCATGGTCCTGACTAGACATCAGTAAGTATCCCTATTGACCTCTTACTACTAAGATGTCAAAATTGAGCATTTTTAATACTCCATGGTGTCCCTTGCAAAGGTCCCCAGCATTGTTTTTCTAATGTTCAGTCTCATTTGTGGCAAATAGAAAAAGAATAAATACAACTGCATATTGATTTTGTAAATAAAATTACAATATAAATATTCCCAAAAACCTTACTAGCCACCATGCATTAGTGGCAGGTACAATGTCACTTTCAGGTAATGTGATGATGTTTCAGACCTCCTCTCAGTTGATGCATTTCCTCTGAGCGACTTTCCAAGGAGTGGAAAGTGCATCATTACCATTGCAATATACACTCGTACTAAAACTTAACACTATCATGCTCACATTTGTCCAGCAGCCTCTCATTTCTTCTCACGATAACTTATAAACTGCCAGTTACCAATCAAATAGCATTATTAAAATGACTAATATGCCAACATTACCAACAATACGTGCAGTCACTATACAGGCAGATTCATAACTAGAGTTGAGCGGACACCTGGATGTTTGAGTTTGTCGGGTTCGGCAGAACCGCGTGAAACCGTTCGGGTTCGGCACCGAACTCGATCCGGACTTGATTCCGGACACCAAACCCCATTGAAGTCAATGGTGACCCAAACTTTTGGGCACAAAAATGGCTGTAAAAAAGTAATGGAAAGGCTAGAATGCTGCAAAATGAAGCAAAATTGGGGTAAGAGTAGGACAAGTGCCCTGCAAACAAATATGGATAGGGAAATAACTTAAAATCACATTAAAAAAATAAAAATGGAAGGAGGAGGTGGATGTGGAGTAGGAGCCTAGAGGTTGACTAGGCCGTGGCAGTGTAGATGGAAGTGGCGGTGGTGGAGGAGGAGGAGGAGGTAGCCAACACTGTTTTTTGTTTGTTTGTTTTTTTTAGAATTGGAGTAGCCCCCAAAATATTGAGACATATTCAAAAAAAAAAGGATACCAATGGCTGTGTGAGGCTGGTCTAAATGTCTATTCTGCACAAGGTACAGACAAGTCTTGTGGGATCCATGCCTGGTTCATTTTAATAAAGGTTAGCTTGTCCACGTTGGCTGTGGACAGGTGGCTACGCTTGTCTGTGATAACGCCCCCTGCCATAATAAACACACGTTCAGACAATACACTGGCTGCAGGGTAGGCCAGCTCCTCCAAGGCATAAAGGGCAAGCTCAGGCCATGTGGCCAATTTGGAGACCCAGAAGTTGAATAGGGCAGACCCATCAGTCAGTACTTGTAGGCGTGTGCACACATACTGTTCCACCATGTTGCTGAAATGCTGCCTCCTGCTAAGACGTTGCCTATCAGCTGGTGGTGTTGTTTGTGGTGGAGTGCTGCTGACAAAGCTTTTCCACATTTCGGCCATGCTAACCCTGCCTTCTGAGGTGCTGGTGGTGCCCCAGCTGCGATGGCGACCTCTTCCTCCTCCTCCTCTGCCTTCGCCTTGTGCTTCCACTGAGCCCCCGGTATCATTTGGGAATGCCCTCAGCAGCACGTCTACCAGAGTGCGCTTGTAGTGAGGGATTTAAGGACGGCACATTGTCCTTGTAATGGGGATCCAGCAGGGTGGCCACCCAGTAATCAGCACAAGTTAAAATGTGGGCAACTCAGCTGTCGTTGAGCAGGCACTGCAGCATGTAGTCGCTCATGGGTGCCAGGCTGCCCAGAGGCAAAGACAAGCTGTCCTCTGTGGGAGGTGTATCATCTGTGTCCTCCGTATCCTCCCAGCCACGCTCCAGTGATGCCCACGAGCTGCATTGGGTGCCACCCTGCTGTGAACACGGTTCCTCCTCCTCCTCATCATCCTCATCCTCCTCATCCTCCAGAACTGTCCCCTGGCTTGAAATTTTTTGACCTGGCCTATGCTGGTGCAGGAACCCACCCTCCGAGCCACTTGTGAATGACTGGCCTGATAACCGTGGAAATGACCCCTCTTCCTCCTCCTCCTGTGCCACATCCTCTTCCATCATCGCCCGAAGTGTTTTTTCAAGGAGACATAGAAGTGGGATAGTAACGCTAAGAACAGCGTCATCGGCACTAGCCATGTTGGTGGAGTACTCGAAACAACGCAATATGGTACACAGGTCTCGCATGGAGGCCCACTCGTTGGTGGTGAAGTGGTGCTGTTCCGCAGAGCGACTGACCCCTGAAACTCCACTATTGCCTGCTGCTGCTCGCACAGTCTCTCCAGCATGTGCAAGGTGGAGTTCCACCTTGTGGGCACGTCACATAGGAGGCGGTGAGCGGGAAGGCCGAGGTTCCGCTGCAGCGCAGACAGGTGAGCAGCAGCAGGGTGAGAACGCCGAAAGCACGCACAGACGGCCCGCACTTTCTGCAGCAGCTCAGTCATATCCGGGTAGTTTTTTAGAAATTTCTGCACCACCAAATTCAGCACATGCGCCAGGCAAGGGATGTGCGTCAAACCGGCTAGGCCCAAAGCTGCTACGAGATTTCGCCCATTATCGCACACCACCAGGCCGGGCTTGAGGCTCAGTGGCAACAACCACTCATTGGTGTGTTGTTCAATGCCCGTCCACAACTCCTGCGCAGTGTGGGGTTTATCCCCCAAACATATCAGTTTTAAAACAGCCTGCTGTCGTTTCCCCCTGGATGTGCTGAAGTTGGTGGTCGAAACCCGGATCGGCCAAACTGCGTGTAGGGAACGGACCGCGTACACGACTTAAACCACCACGTCTTTAAAGATTTTTTGATGGGCCTATACTGACTCGACGACGTCTTTCACGCCCGGCAGACACGCACGAAAGCCGCAAGAGTGGGACGACGACGAGTGGACAGACGCGACGTCGCCTTGGAGCCGGAAGGGCGAGTGGCGGAGGATACACTGCACGGGTGTTCCACCTTGAGGTGGAACGTGTACGACCTCTCTGACACGCTCGTCGTCGTCCGTTATCACCTCAAAGTCCCCAGTCAGCGAGACGCCT
>BLSH010122074.1:74605-86870 GCA_018402905.1 Glandirana rugosa | reverse complement strand
AGGTTCCTGCTGTTGCTGTAAGGGACAGATTATTGTTCTATAATCATCTCCTACTCCTATAGGGCCAGGTTCCTGCTGTTGCTGTAAGGGACAGATTATTGTTCTATAATCATCTCCTAGTTCTAAAGGGAGAGGTTCCTGCTGGTCCTGTAAGGGGCAGATTATTGTTCTTAATTCATTGTCTACTCCTATAGGGTCAGGTTCCAGCTGTTGCTGTAAGGGACAGATTATTGTTCTAAAATCATCGCCTACTCCTATAGGGTCAGGTTCCTGCTGTTGCTGTAAGGGACAGATTATTGTTCTATAATCATCTCCTAGTTCTAATGGGAGAGGTTCCTGCTGGTTCTGTAAGGGCCAGATTGTTGTTCTAAAATCATCGCCTACTCCTATAGGGTCAGGTTCCTGCTGTTGCTGTAGGGGGAAGATTATTGTTCTATAATCATCTCCTAGTTCTAAAGGAAGAGGTTCCTGCTGGTCCTGTAAGGGCCAGATTATTGTTCTAAAATCATTGCCTACTCCTATAGGGTCAGGTTCCTACTGTTGCTGTAAGGGACAGATTATTATTCTAAAATCATCACCTACACTGCAATGGTCACGGCCTAGTCAACCTCTAGGCTCCTACTCCCCATCCACCCCCCTTCCCATTTTTATTTTTTTTATTTGATTTTAAGTTATTTTCCCTATTCCCATTTTTTTGTAGGGCACTTGTCCTACTCTTACCCCCATTTTACTTCCTTTTGCAGCCCTCTAGCACTTGCCAGGACTTTTTTACAGCCATTTTGTACCAAAAAGTTCGGGTCCCCATTGACTTCAGTGGGGTTCGGGGTCAAGTTCGGTACCGAACCCAAACATTTCCACGAAGTTTGGCCGGACCCGCCGAACCCAAACATCTAGGTGTTCGCTCAACTCTAGCAGGGAATGCAAAAACTTGTGTAACTGGTCTGCAGATGGGATCTCACCTCCTCCATTGTAGAGCTTCTTATAGAAGTCTTGGAAGGCTTCCAGAATCTTTTTGGGGTTTTGAGAAAGAGAGCCATCATGCAATCCGACTTTGGGTAGGGAGTGGGCAAGTCTGTGCGCCAACATGGAGCCTATTTTGTCTCTCTGTAGGTAAAATCGCCCCCTTTCCCATCTAAGGTGTTTCTCTGCTATTGCCATGAGGGCTAGATTTAAAGCAATGCGTGTCACATCCAATTTACTTAGAGAGGTGGAGGACGGGGCATTCTTATGTTGTTTGCTAGCCGTTATGAATTCCTTTTCCAAGCGCTCTATATCTACAGATCTAGCTTTGCAGATCCTGGAGGCCATCTGAATCAGCTTTCCTCTCATTGAGGATTCATGAGCTGCCCATAAGGAGGACGGAGAAATGCCATTGACGTCATTCAGGAGAAGGTATTCCTGAATTGCTGTATTGTGCTCCGTTACATGTACTGGATTACTGAGAATGGAGGCATTCAGCCTCCAGTTATAACATTTGCGTGAGTCAGATGGTCTATTTAATATTATAAGAAGGGAGGAGTGGTCCGACAAGGCAGAGTCCCTGGTAAGGGATTTGGAGACCAAAGGTATTTGGTTAGTGCGAATGAAGAAGTGGTCTATTCTGGCAAACGTATTATGAGGGCTGGAAAAGTGCGTATAATCCCAGGCAAAGGGATTCAATTCCCTCCAAACGTCAACTAGCTCCTGATTAAAAATTTGTCTAGCTACTTTGAGACTCTGCCTTGAGGGGAGGATCTGGTTCCGACCTGAGGGGGGGAGTTTTATCTAAGCCCGCGTTAAATGCCGCATTCGAGTCTCCTCCATATATTACTGTCCCTTCTGCTAGAGGAGTAGTGGCTTGGAAAAGGGATTCGAAAAAATTTGATTGACCTTTATGCGGGGCGTAATAAGAAATGAATGTGAAGAGTTGGTTGTCAATGTAGAAACCTGCCCTCTGGGTCCTTCAATTCAGTAATGCATGAAAAGTGGACAGAAGGAGAGAAGAAAATTCCCACCCCTTTAGTTTTGTTGTCTGAACTAGCCAGATAGAATTTAGGGAATTTTTGGTGAATGAAGGAGGGGGAGAACGATTTTGGAAAGTGGGTTTCCTGCACAAAAGCAATGTCTATCTTTTGGGCAGCGTACTGTTGGAACTCCTTTTTGCGTTTCATGGGGGAGTTTAGGCCCTGAATATTGTGAGAGGCTATACGGAGAGGGAGCCGGGACGTAATAGGGTCAGCCATGAAGCAGAGAGAGGAGTGCACGCGACAATCCCTGATTATCTGCCTGAGACCTGGTGTGAGTGGTTGGGATGGATGCTGGAAGACTGAGTCTGGGAGAGATGCACTGGAACCAAAGGGGCAGTGAATCCGGTCCTGTCACCAAAGAAAAAGAAGTAAACCTAAGAGAAAGAAGAGACAGTAGGTAAGTAGGAAAATGAAGCATAGAGAGGTAAGAACATGGAGGGAGTATGGTTAACATACTCCAACTGTCAGATAATGTGGTTCCCACTAGAAGTGGGAGCACCCTGTTCTTGAGAACCAAAATGACCATTCTCCGTGAGCAGGGGGTGGATGCAAAATTGCCATTCCACACATAGCGTCCCCTGTAAAAAGGAGAGCAAAAGCTAAATAGCATCAACAGACAAAAGTAGCCCTGGGGCGCAGTGGGGACCTTGGTAGGTTGTTTGGTGTCCAGGTGTCAGCCTTAAACTAAACATATAATTAATAACTAGTCCGACTTTGATGAAGAAGAAGTGAGTGGCCCTCTGCTTACTATGCGGTTACCCAGACTGCCACTAGAGCAGGAGGGAACCACCCATACTAATTGGGCTAGGGTAGGTAGACACTGGGTGAGGTCCCTCTGAGGGGCCATAAAGAAGCCAAGAGCCTAGTAAAGTAGTGATAATAAGGGGAGCAATGAGGAGGTAAAAGCATCTTAGAGTCATAGGAGTCTCGAACCAGCTGGGAGAGACCCGATGTTTGTCCATGTGGGGCTGTCTCCAATGTGGGAGATGAAGGAAAATGAATAACGTTAGATCCTTCTCATGGGGGATGCCTTCTTTGGTCTTCTTGGATTTGGGTTTTTGCCAGAGGGTGGTGAGTGGGCTTGAAGGGGGCGGTCTCTAGGACAAGCTGGAGGAGGAGGTTGGCATTGGTGAGGGTGGGTCTTTGGAAATGATACCCAGTTGTTGTAGGAGAGATTCCCCTTCCTGGAATGTGGAAAATCTGTATGATTTGTTGTGATAATCAAATTTTAATCTGAAAGGAAATTGCCACCAATATTTTTTTTTTCTGCGACATTACTGTGAGGAGAGGTTTAAGGGAGCTCCGTTTTTGGATGGTGAAAGGTGAGATGTCTGCAAACATTTGTACTGTATGACCCAAGACTTGAATTTGAGGGATAGAGTGGGCTCTCTTCATCACTTCCTCTTTGGTGCTGTAGTAGTGGGGTTTTAACACTATATCCCGTGAAAGGCCATCTGAGCAGGGGGGCCAAGGCCCGGTCCAGCTCCATTTTGTGTGGGCAAATGTCTGGAATGAGGGTCTTGATCAGGGAGTGCTCAGCTTCAGTAACATCAGTAATGCTTTCTGGTAGACCCCTGATTTTGAAGTTAAGCCTCTTGATCTATTTTCGAGATCATCGATTTTTGCAATAGCTCCTTCCAGACGGTTGTGCAATTCTTGGAGTAAGGTCTGAGTTTTGGTTTACTCTAGTAATGGTGGTGTCCATTTTGGTTTCCACGTTATCAATGCGAGAGCCCAGCATTTGAAGGTCTGATTTGATTTCAGAAGTTATCTCTGTCGCAGGTTGGGTAAGGCCTTTATCCAGTAGCTCCGCAAGTCTCTGAAACATAAGGGACATGTCCTGATGCTGAGATGTTTGTGGGTCTTTCCCCTGGAGGGCGGGGGATCGTGGGGCAGGCGCTGTGGAGGGTGACATAAGCATTTCATCAATGGTGTGGTTGAGAAGGGAGAATGTAGAGGCAGGTGATAGGGGTTCTCTTTGGGCTAAGGGCCCGATGGCCCCTCCGTCCAGCTCAGACTGGGAGGAGTCTTGCCATGATGGAGATCCGACAAGGTCGCCTCAAAGGGTTGCCTGTCTGCCGCCATTGTGTGGGTAGAGATATCATCTGGTGGTGGGCCATAATGAGGGTGTAGATTGCTTCTGACAGTGTTGGCCCACATGCAGGTTATTAGTGCTAGAATATGGAAGCCGTGGGGCTTGGAAGAGGTGAATGGTATTTTGAAAAAGCCAGAGAGATTGTACAGTTCCCCCTAGAGCACTAACAAAATGGAGGAAGGGGCTATGCTGTTCGTAAGGCAGAAAGTAACTCAGCTCCAAGAGGGATCCCAAACTGATATATGTGTGGCTCAAGCTCCCCTGACTGAATGGGGCTGAGCTATTTATAAGATAAAGGGACACTTTGTTCTTTGAGATGTCCTGTTCTGAGTCTTATATGTCCCAGACTCTCCTGACTGGATGGGGCTGTTCTGTATCTGAGGGAAAAGCACTCCCAGCTTAGAGGGATATCCCTTTTAGGTCCTGGTGCAGAACTGGCTCCCCTGTATGTGGGGAGAAGGTCTCTGTGCTTTTTGGGGGGATCCTGCTCAGTGTTCCATGTGATGCTGGCTCCCCTGTCCCACAGGAGCTGGTTGTATTACCTGGTGGCCTGTACTCAGGCTGAATGTGGACCAGACGTGAGTGGCCTCAGCTGCATGGTTCCCCGTCCCGCTGCCATTTTGCTGGGCACGGCCTTCCTGACACTCGATCCCAGGAGCTCACAATCCTGGCAGAGAGTCGGGTCTGACCCCAATGGGGGTATGCCCGAGGGTGCGGGGAATCGGTCTAGGCCCTCTGAGAGCTGTCAAAGCCATTGGGCCTACTGTCATTGATGCCGGAGTGTGAGAGTGGAGCGGAGCTCTGTGGCTAAGCATCCATCACAGAGCATGGAGCATGCGCACCTTCTATATATTCTATTTTTAAGCTACACATGTCCTATCCAACTAACAGGAAGCGTTGGATGTCCGGATCACCTGGCCTGAGCAGTATACATTTCATAAGTGGTAGGTCCCTATTTTTATCCAAATAGTTATCTTAGTCACAGTCAAATATATTGTGTTGCATTTTTTGATTTGAATATGCAATTTTTTGTTTAGATACTCTATCCTTCTGGACGTGTAAGCCATATTGGCATAAACTTGCCATCAAGTCGAACAAATGTATTACATTGCCCTCTTGACATTAAAAATAAGGTATAGGTCCCACTTTTGTATATACACTAAGCAACCCTTCAACTACCTAGGATATTCCTCAAATAGAGTATTTACTATTATTACTTATACCTAGATATTCTTGTGTCCAGTCCAATCAGCTTACATCCCCTGGCCCCCCCCCCCCCCCCGATTTACTTTCCCTTGGAGCGTTGACAGCTACAAGTAGGCTACATATCATGTTGAGTGTTTATGCATGTTAAAATGGCAATGTATATACTATACTAAGTACTATGTTTATATTTATGTCCAAATATGTATACTCTTCACTTATAGTCTACAAGGATAAGGTACAAAAGAAGCTTATTAGTGAAACGCAGTGACCACCAACTATCGACTTTTTATGCACACAGTATTTGATACTATGTATCATGTTCCGGTGTATTGTAGTCTTTAAACCTTGTAGACCATCTCATTTGGGTTTCCCTGTCTTGGGAACCCAAGAGGCGTAATATTTGTCAATATTTTACCTTTTTCTTTGTGACTTATTTTAATAACTATATGGAATAAAATGAATATTTTTATCTAATATTTTTTAATGGTTTTGTGTGTGCCCACAAAGTCCAGCCTTCTCTATATAGGGGTCTGCTTTGTTTTTTGACATACTAGGAGGGTGGCACGCCTCGGAAGGCAACCTTTCCTCTGTTGTTTTTCAGAGGTTGGGCTTGGTCCCTTAGTTCTAGTGAAGGGTACTCTTAAGGTGTCAGCATACCAAGCCATATTTGAACTATTTCATGATCTAAATTTTGTGGGAACAGTTTGGGGATAGCCCCTTCCTGTTCCAACATAACTGCACACCAGTGCACAAACATGGTTCATAAAGACATGGATGAGTGAGTTTGGGGTGGAGGAACATGACTGGCCTGCACATAGTCCTGAACTCAACCGGTTAGAACACCTTTGGGATGAACTAGAGTGGAGACTGTGAGCCAGGCCTTCTTGTCCACATCAGTGCCTGACCTCATTAATGCTCTTCTGGAAGATTGGTTAAACATTCCCATAGGACACACTCCTAAACCTTGTGGACAGCCTTCCCAGAAGAGTTGAAGCTGCTATAGCTGCAAGGGGTGGGCCAGCTCAATATTGAACCATATGGACTAAGAGTGGGATGCCATTAAAGTTCTTGTACGTGTAAAGGCAGGTGTCCCAATACTTTTGGTAATATAGTGTATGTCTGGGTCCCATAAAAGTCTGCTTAGAAAAAATAGAAGGGGATCTGTCACTTCCATTTAGAAGGATTGGATTGGAAGGTAGTCTGGTGTAAATGAATAGAGATGTCTGTTTACTCCTAGCTGCCCAGCTGCCCATAGAACAGAGCAGGCTCTGTCCATCTCTGCTCTGCCAAAACGAATCACAGATTAACAAAGGTGACCTAGGTCTTCTAATTACTAACTAATAGGCAGTACTATGTAGAACACATGAAATGTGTAGATTGGTGGATGAGTATGCCAAGTAGTAAAAGGCATATACAAAAGTCTGATTATTCTAAAACAACTGATCAAATCTCTCAGTTTAGTGCTAGCTTCATATACTCAGTGTACCCCTTTTTCTGCATCCATTTTCATAGAATTATTATATTTAGCACATGTACTATAAATCTGTGTTATACTATCTAGGAAAAAGCAATGGGTCCCCAGGAGTTTATTTCTAAGCCTCAAATCTGGAAAATTCCTATTGGCTCATCACTGTGATGGGCAGGCAGTCTCACTGACCAATGGAACTATACAGGAATCGGGAAGGGATGGGTACACTTCAGCAATAATAGGAAGTGCCAAAGTATGCCTGTCAGAACTGCCTGTTCAGGGGGTGGGTAAAAGGAGCGCCTGGAGTCCGATAAATTGTAAATGAAACTTTGTTTTACTGGAATTGATAAAATATGGTGAATCCAATGCATTTCGGGGGAATATAGACTCCCCCTTCTTCAGCGCTTCTGTTGTGTGTTGTGGTGTGCAGGGTTGTACCCGGACTGGTGCGTTTATGACTCTTGGATCTGAAGGGAAGCTGTGATCGCTTGGCGGTAGCCACATCTGCCGACATCGACCGACAAGCGATCACAGCGTCCCTTCAGATCCAAAGCAAATAAGGATTAGAAGTAGTTAGCAACTAGTTCATTTTAGGTGGCTAAAGGTGGCCATACACTATAAAATCTGATTGTACAAGCTCTGTACAAACTATTTAGATTTACCAAAACTATATAATGGGAGGACACACCAGCTATCCGATCACTTTGCATCAGCAATGGTATTGTGTGTGGTTTGTGAAGACAGCTGTGGGAGTTTTAATTTAGATGTATGTGAGATGGAAAGCAACCATTGCATTATGAACATATGTCAAAAAGCTACGTCTCTGAGCATGCTCAATGTATCCAGAGATATAGCTCAAATGGCAAAGTGGCAGAGCATGCTCAGTGCAACAAAATATATGTCACAAATGGCAAAGTCCCTGGGCATACACAATGCACACGGCAGCAGTGGCTGCTGGTGAATTTTAGGATGGGGGGCTCCAGACCCCTGCCCTTCCTTTTTGTTCCCCACTTCTTATAAGCTCTACCCCTTATCAATTCCACCCATTGTGTCAGGAGTATACAGCCCAGCATCACTAGATAGAGTATACAGCTCCGCCAGATAGGGGTATATACAGCATCACAGATAGGGGTATATACAGCATCGCCAGATAGGGGTATATATAGCACCAGAGATAGGGGCATATACAGCATCAGAGATATGGGTATATACAGCATTACAGATAGGGATATAGGGCATAGTACAGGGCTGGTGTGTCCAGGGGTGTGGTTTAGCTGCCTCTGAATGCAGCAGAGGATCTGCCCTGTGTACCCCTGTGAATGTGTTCTGTAGAAGATGATTGGAGACTAGAGTGGATCCAGCAGCACTCTCATTAGTTATATTAGCACTTGAGTCAGTGAGGATGACATAGCCCTGTAATGTGATGGGTTTGGTGTGTTCCCCCTTCCCTCCACAGGCCAACTTCTCTCTCTCCTCTCACATAAAGTTGTTTGGTAACTTCTCACTGCCTGAAGGCCCATTCTGACACATTTTAAAATGCAGCCTTGTAATTAAAAGGTATGAATGGTACTGCGCAGCCTATTTCTGTAGGTGTCAATATATAGTGGTCTAATACGTGATTTATGATACAATGATATACAATGATAAAGTAAAACCTATAAAATGTGTCAAATCCATAAGTATGAATAGATGATATAAAGTGCAATATACAATAGATACTTCAATAAAAATGCAGTAGGTTAAAATCTTATGAAAATATTGGCTATATATACAGCTTAAAACCTTAAAATGGCAGTGATATATTCCAGTGGTTAAAAGTGACGGTAAAGATATAAAACAGTAAATGCAATAAATTGAAATTCAGCGAACAGTTTCAATGCTAAAAAGTCCTAGTTAAAACTGTAGTGATAGTGATAACTGTGATTCGTGCTCCAAGTGTTCATATAAAATCATTGGTGCTTCATTTGAGTGCAGCGAATCTCTTTTGCAGGGGGGTGTTCACCCCAAGAGGATTCCTTCAGTGAGTGCTCCGATCGAGTAAGTGCTCACAGAACTCTCACCTTACTAGTTAAGATCATGTGCGCATCATGGTTTCTTTGGGTCCTATTCCTCACTTCCACGCTTCCTTCGAGTCTCAGTCTGGACAAACGATCGGTACGACCAATCGGTCGCTCACCCTCTCCTGTGGTCCTAGAACTCCATGCGTCTCAGGCAATAGGGAAGAGACAAGAAGCTCTCATGGTGTAGTATTGTAAAATAGTAGTTTTTATTTACCCAATTAAAACTGTAATAAAAGATATCCAAAAAACTTCAAAACTTTAAAATTTACACAGCGACGTCTATGCACCTTTCACTGTGTCTCCAGCAATACAGGGAATAGCCTACGCGTTACGTCACGTCACATGACTTCTTCAGGGCTATGGATTGGATGGTATTGCTGTCATTTATAGCTGGGCACCCGGAAATGGTCCGGCGGCCATTTTGGTGTGGACCGCGCATGCGTGGCGGCCATTTTGCTGGGGATCGGCTTGGTACTTGCTCTGCTGACACCTCTAACAGGGCAGAACTAAACACGGCTGACAATTAAGATTAATACGTTCTGTCGTGTGTAAAGCAGTCTTAAGCTTGTATGGGCGTGAGTGTAACACCACCGTGGAGGCAGTAAATGAGTAGATTAGGGACATATGTAAAAAGATATTTATATGCTGTTTCTATATAAGAAGTTATCCTTTAATATGGGCGCACATGTGTGAAAATAAAAGAGGGACAAATGTGCTGTGACATTACCCTTCCACTGTAGATAGAAGATAAACACCGCAAGTGCCTGTGCAGCGCTCACCATTGCTATTAATATGACAAGTGCGGCTGGATCAATGGGTACTTGGTGGACTTGAACATCAGAATAGAGGGAGACAAAATATTGACAAAGACCCATTTTAAAGATGTCGACAGGAACAGTTACCTGTCTATAAAGAGCTGCCATTTTAAACCGTGGCTGTACAACATCCCAAAGGGACAATTGATTAGGATCAAAAGGAATTGCACCACTCAGAATGACTATATTGACCAAGCAAACGTATTGAAAGAAAGATTTTTAAATAAAGGATACTCAGAGACAACATTGAGCCATCAAATTGAGGAGGTCAATCAACTAGACAGAAACAAAATGTTACAGAATGTAACAACACAACAATCAACATTCCCAGAAGCACCTAACATTATACTGGATTTAAATATATAAAATACAAAGAAGTGGAAAAAGTGGTTAAAAAGCACTGGCACATATTGAAGGCAGATAAACATCTGACCTCTATCTTACCTGAAAAACCCAAATTAATTTACAAACGTGCCCCAACCATTAGAGTTAAATTGGTTAAGAATGTATTAATACCTCCACCTAAAAACTCCTTCACTTTCTTTAACGGAACAGGCTTCTATCCATGCAAACACTGCTTTGCATGCAACCATGCTCAAAAACAAAGAAAAACAGAGTTCCAAGCTACCGCAACTGGTCAGTCCTTCCAAATAAAGGATTTCATAGGCTGCAATACAGAGGGAGTCGTATATGTACTGCAATGTTCATGTAAATTGCAGTATGTGGGAAGGACAAAAAGAGCATTAAAAACTCGAGTGAAAACACATACAGAACTTTATCAAAGGCTTTCCAAAGCACAGTGTGTCTAAACACTTTCTAACCACTCACAATAGAGATCCCTCACACTTACAATTTTGGGGCATAGAAAAATATAAAAAATCCTGGAGAGGTGATCATAAGGTTAGGACGATAAGTCAGAAGGAATCAAGATGGATTTATACTCTTAAGACTCTCACGCCCAGAGGCATGAACGTTGAGTTTGACTTAAACTGTTTCCTCAGCAATTTTTAATCTAGATATTTTTTGTAATGTATATGTGTGTAAACCTCTCGCTGTGGACCCAGTAATATGGGTAGTTTTAGTAATTTTTACCATTTTATGGCCATCTGGAACCAACACTTCATGTTTCTAATCCCCGAGCCCTAATATACGCATTATGCTTTTTAAGCGCTTTACGACAATAAGTAGGATATTTCATACCTAATCTTAACCACCCACCACCTTTCACTCATACTATTTCCGGTTCTGGTATTTTAAGGAATAAAATCTCGATTTTAAATAAAATTGTTTTTTAGGAATCTTTTAGACATCTGGGCGCTTTTTAGGTGCTTACCACTACACACTACAGGAGTACACCATCCCCGGGTAGAATGTTTACTATCTCCCTATAGATGAAGCGACCCAAATGCACGAACATTCCACACAATTTTTTATTGATAGCGCTGTACAGGCACTTACCCATCATCACTATTTTTAATATCGTACAGTATGATCCTGAATACATCAGAATTCTTTCAACACCGTCACTTAGTGTTTATACATTAGCCCATATGCATGTATCCGGTTTACATAACACTAGACTGTTTTTAGAATGATTTTTAATAGGCGCTGTACAGACACTTACTTATTACTTTTACACTTCATACGACATGACACTTTTAGCATTGGAGAACTATCACATTGACATTTAGTCAATATAGAGAGCTACCTAAATGTACCCATTGATCCAGCCGCACTTGTCATATTAATAGCAATGGTGAGCGCTGCACAGGCACTTGCGGTGTTTATCTTCTATCTACAGTGGAAGGGTAATGTCACAGCACATTTGTCCCTCTTTTATTTTCACACATGTGCGCCCATATTAACCGGTTCCCCACCGCGCGCCGTGTTTTTACGGCGGCAGTGGGGGAGCCCTGCGCGAATCGCCGTAAATAAACGGCGATTCGCATTTTGGCCACCAGCGGGCGCGCGCGCGCCGCCGGCGGCGCGCGCGCACCCGCCGCACTCCTGAGGAGTGTGCCCGCGGCTCGGGCGGACCCGATGTCCGCCGGCGAGCCGCGATGAGCGGCTACAAGGCAAAGAACGGGGAACCGCCGATGTAAACACGGCGGTTCCCCGCCCTGTCAGTGGGGCATGAGAGATCTACTGATCCCTGTCACATGCCCATGTTAGCCCAACCCCCCCCACAGTAAGAACACACCCAGGGAACACTATTAACCCCTAGCTCTCCCCCTGCAGGTTAACCCCTTCACTGCCAATGACATTTATAGTGACTAATGACATATTTACAGTAACCGTCACTTCCCCAATTGGACGTCCCCCTCTCGATCCCCAATTATCACAAGGGACCCACACAAGAATGACACCCCCCCCAACCCGATTGTACCCGTACACTGTCCCTAGTCATCTAGAGAGTACGGGGTGACTGTCCCGCCCCTTGGCGGCACAAATGTAGCCGCCAAGGGGCAAGAAACGGAACATCGGCGAGTAGCGCCGAGCGGCCGCCTGTAGCCCAGGCGGGCTCGGCGCCCGTGTGAGGAGTCCTCACGCCGCCCACGCGCGCGCGGCGGCCGCCGCGCGCGCGCGGGCGACCACCGGTTTTACGCTTAGCGGCA
>BLSH010122074.1:39385-53400 GCA_018402905.1 Glandirana rugosa | reverse complement strand
TCTTCAAACATCTGGATAGTGTGTTTGAAAATACAGCATAGAGAAGAGCATGCATATGGTTGCGCTCTTCACACACATTTTGCAGATGTTTTCAGAACAGTGATATCATATCAGTGATATAATATCACTGTTCTGCAAACATCTGCAAACTGTATGTGAAGAGCGCAACCATATGCATGCTCTTCTCTATGCTGTATTTTCAAACACACTATCCAGATGTTTGAAGAGCATGTGTATGGTTTCTCCCCTGTTTTAGGTAAAGTGTTCTATTCTATTTCCAGATGTATGAAGTACAGATGTAATGTGTGAAGAACATCTTTTCTAGGCAAAGAAAAGATGTTGTGTGTGAATAAAAGATGTGCAAGCATTAGCGGCAATAAGAAAAGTGACAGACTAAAAAGAAGTGTTCTTCATCTTCACACTTCTTTTTAGTCTGTCGCTTTTCTTATTGCCGCTAATGCTTGCACATCTTTTATTCACACACAACATCTTTTCTTTGCCTAGAAAAGATGTTCTTCACACATTATATCTTTTCTTCATACATCTGCAAATAGAATAGAAGTTCCGGACACTCCGGACCCGAACGCGGACTTTTTTTGAAAAGTCCGGGTCCGGGTCCGGGTCCCGGACACCCCAAAGTTCGGTACGGACCCGAACTTTACAGTCCGGGTTCGCTCAACTCTACTGATGACCCACCACTACATTTGACATCTAAAACGCTTTTGCTGTTCTCTTAGGTGAGACAGCATATGGGTCTGGTAAGTTGCCATCCTATTTTTTTGGAGGAAACCTATGTGGTAGACCTTCCATGAAATATCAAGACAATTTTATATAATAATATAAAGTGGTAAATGCAAACAATCAACATAAATAATACATAATTGAATAAACACATACATTTCCTTCAATGTGCTTCCATATAGAACTATGAATAAATTGTCAGTGCTTAATGGGAAACAGAAATAAATAAAATGAAACGCATGCAGCAATAAATGTCATCTTTTTCACTAAAATTGTGTCATAAAAAACAATGTTCAATGATCCTCCATTTGGTAATCCAAGCAGTGATCCGTGCTTCTGTGTTCCTTAAGCCTCGTACACATGGGATGACGATCGCACGTACGACCTTGTTGAATCATATGTTGGCTGTTGTATGCAGCATACTGACTGCACTACACGATCGTACGTCCGGGGAAAGAACGTTCAGGTGCATGTAATTAGCATCCAGCCATTCCTGACTTCGGAGCATGCGTGTTTTGCACAATACAACTTGTTGTACCAACTGCTCTGTACACACGATACAACGGTCGTATGAGAGCTTGTTGGTACGACCAAGTTTTCTAGTCTGCTCATACAACTCCCTTGTACGACCGTCGTATGTTCGACTGTTCAAATCGCGCATACGAACGATCCATATCGCATACAACGGTCTTGAGTACGACCTGTTGAATGCGATCGTCGTCCCATGTGTACGGGGCATTATACACACATTTTTGATATCACTCTTATGCTCCCCCTTTTTGATAATCTCCTCACCTCAGGGTATGTGACCTCACAATTAAGCTTAATCAGTGTGCACAGTTGAGCCACCCCTGGGCTCACTTATCACAGAATGTGCAAGCTCCTGTGCTAATCCTCAGACCAGTCTCCTCCGTACATGCAGGAAAAACCAAACTACATAATGCCTAAATCTTTTTTTAAACCATTCGCTTTATAAAAAAAACTCCAAAATAAGTACTCACATTATCAAGGTGCTTGCAGCACACCAATCTATAACACACACCCTTATATGTTAACCATCAGATAAAAAGCCACACAGTTGCAATCTCTCAGCTCCTCCACACTCATTGTGATGCTGCTGCTGCCTTCACTATCCCCTCCCCTCCACTTGCGTGAATTCGACACAGGGAACAGGTGTCTTCTTCAGGTAGATTCAGCTTTTTTGAGCTTTTATATCCCCAGGAGGATATTCCTCTTTTGAGGATATTATCATAGATAAGATGTACAGCCAGTAAAAAAATGACAATGCAAACTTCAAACAGCAATCCAATTATCAGCTAACAGTGATCTAATTAAACAGGAATCTAATTAACAGCTAACTACTTAACCAGTATGTTAATTAACAGCTAGGCACCTAGACAAACCTTGATTGGTCATGGAGTTCCTACTCTAGACTGTCCAGCAACAGTTCCCCAGCATGCAAGAAGGCCCAAGGTTGTCATAATCTCATTAGCCAGGTTTCCTTTCACATCCACCTTCTCACTGAGTTTCAAGTTAGCAGAGACCATCATGGCTTCCTTAACTGTCAAATGTAATAATGTCCTTTTTCATCTTCTAAATCGAAATGCTTGTAGCTCCTTCAAATGCCAGTCAGTGGGTAGGAGGCTTGCCCCTAGTCCTCTTCAAACGCCTCTGTCCTGGTTGGGTCTGTCACATGTGGGTCTTCAGAAGATCCCAATATCAGCAAATCTATATGCTATGTGTTTGGACTATATACAGTATCTCACAAAAGTGAGTACACCCCTCACATTTTTGCAAATATTTTATTATAGTTTTCATGTGACAACACTGAAGAAATTACACTTTGCTACAATGTAAAGTAGTGAATGTACAGCTTGTATAACAGTGTAAATTTGCTGTCCCCTCAAAATAACTCAACATACAGCCATTAATGTTTAAACCGCAACCCTTACACCCCTAAGTTGAAATGTCCAAATTGGGCCCAATTAACCATTTTCCCTCCTCTGTGTCATGTGACTCGTTAGCGTTACAAGGTCTCAGGTGTGAATGGGAAGCAGGTGTGTTACATTTGGTGTTATCACTCTCACTCTCTCATACTGGTCACTGAACGTTCAACATGGCACCTCATGGCAAAAAACTCTCTGAGGATCAGAAAAAAAGAATTGTTGCTCTACATAAAGATGGCCTAGGCTATAAGAAGGTTGCTAAGACCCTGAAACTGAGCTGCAGCACGGTGGCCAAGACCATAAAGGGGTTTAACAGGACAGGTTCCACTCAGAACAGGCCTCGCCACGGTCGACCAAAGAAGTTGAGTGCCTTGTGCTCAGCATCATATCCAGAGGTTGTCTTTGGGAAATAGACATATGAGTGTTGCCAGCATTGCTGCAGAGGTTGAAGGGGTCAGCCTGTCAGTGCTCAGACCATATGCTGCACACTGCATCAAATTGGTCTGCATGGCTGTCGTCCCAGAAGGAAGCCTCTTCTAAAGATGATGCACAAGAAAGCCTGCAAACAGTTTGCTGAAGACAAGCAGACTAAAGCCATGGATTACTGTTGTCCTGTGGTCTGATGAGACCAAGATAAACTTATTTGGTTCAGATGGTGTCAAGCGAATGTGGCAGCAACCAGGTGAGGAGTACAAAGACAAGTGTGTCTTGCCTACAGTCAAGCATGGTGGTGGGAGTGTCATGGTCTGGGGGTGCATGAGTTCTGCCGGTACTGGGGAGCTACAGTTCATTGAGAGATCCATGAATGCCAACATGTACTGTGACATAATGAAGCAGAGCACGATCCCCTCTCTTCGGAGACTGGGCCGCAAGGCAGTATTTCAACATGATAATGACCCAAAACACACCTCCAAGACGACCACTGCCTTGCTAAAAAATCTGAGGGTAAAGGTGATGGACTGGCCAAGCATGTTTCTATACCTAAACCCTATTAAGCATCTGTGGGGCATCTACAAACAGAAGGGGGAGGAGAGCAATGTTTCTACCATACACTAGCTCCTCGTGTCGTGATATCGTCATGAAGGAGTGGAAGAGGACTCCAGTGGCAACCCGTGAAGCTCCTGTGAACTCCATGCCCAAGGGGGTTAAGGCAGTGCTGGAAAATAATGGTGGACACACAAAATATTGAGACTTTGGGCCCAATTTGGACATTTTCACTTAGGGGTGTACTCACTTTTGTTGCCAGTGGTTTAGACATTAATGGCTGTGTGTTGAATTATTTTGGGGAGACAGCAAATTTACACTGTTATACAAGCTGCACACTCACTACTTTACATTGTAGCAAAGTGTAATTTCTTCAGTGTTGTCACATAAAAAGATATAATAACATATTTACAAAAATGCGAGGGGTGTACTCACTTTTGTTTTGAATTATGTATTTGATTATTTGCATCACGTCATTTTGTGCATGGTTCAAGGGTTGAGAGATGTTTTCTTTCATCCATTAAACATTGATCCACTTGCCTAAGCCAGATTTAAACTGATGAATTGGAACACTCTGGTATAAAGCACATTCTCAGCACAGCAACCACTCATGAGGAGAAAACTAAGTATATGAACAATCCTACCTGCACTATACAGTTGAAGTGGCCAAACGTGTTAAGGGGTATAAACTGGAGCCCTATAGGGCGCATTACAAAATAATAGGGGCCACATCAAAGTTATTCTAAGAGACCAAGTGTTTCCTAATATATTGATCATTATAGACTAATGCTCTACCATAGGCTGATATCTACCATAGCGTGATAACCCTGCTTATCTAATTATTGATTCTTGGTGTACTAATGCAGAGGTTCAAACTGTCTCTGTGAGCCTCTTCATGCCTTGTCTGGCTGTTACATCTGGTAGAATGGGGAGGGAGGGGAGATGGGGGAAGGGCTATGGCAGGTGATAAGAAAGTTGCTATGTTTCAAGCAACCATCGGAAACTGTACTATTTGTACAACAAAAACATATGCAAACAATATGTGCAAAATGTGATAATGAATTAAAGTGTTTGTTTGCTAATGCTAGAAGTCTGCCAAGCAAAATAGGTGAGTTGGAAGCTTTGGTGCATGAAGAAAACTATGATTTAAATGCTATTGCTAAATATTGACACCATTCTTCACATGATTGGGCTATTAATATTCTTGGCTATGCTCTCTTTCAGAGAGACAGGGTAATATTGAAAGGTGGTGGTGTCTGTCTCTATGTGAGAAGTGCTCTCAAAGCGAGTGTGAAAGATCTGCTGTAGCCCATGTACTATTTTCTGGTCAATATATTTGATATAATGCTTTTTATAGTGCATATATCTAAAGTGCAGGTGTATTATATTTCATAACTCTATTCACAAAAAGACCTCTGAAGACATTACGCAGTGACGAAACGCGTAAGAAGGAACACAAGGCACGCAATACGGAAGCCCGGGTGACACGCAAGTGAGAGTAGCGAGGCACAGAGCGGTCAAGGATAGAACACGGTCAGAGGGTTGTCTATTTGTTGTTACCTGCCATTGCCAAACTGCCGCTTGTATGGGCAAATAAAGTGGATTTTTGCAAACGAAAAACGCAATGAGGAATCTTTCCTTTTTTACATAAAAACACCGGGAACGGAGACGGAACATAGGACCAGAAGGAGCAAATCCAAGGTCGGATTATAGACCACAAGCGAGTGTTGACTTTTCCACACCATAAGGTTGGAAGGTCAACAGGATCTGGTAAGCGGGGTACAACACCCGAAAGTTCCTTATATCACCTGTTAAAGCACAGCACGAGCACTTTGAAAAATACTTGAAGATTTTAAATGGACTATTTATATGGACTGCACCATTGAAATGTTATAAAATGTTATAAATGGAATGAAATAGCACATCACTAATAAGCACAGGCACTTTTTGTGAATAGAGTTATGAAATATAATACACCTGCACTTTAGATATATGCACTATAAAAAGCACCTGAGAGCACTATAAACACTTGTAAATAAATAATATCCAGAAATTATAATAATAAGGTGCATATGGGCTACAGCAATAGTTACAAAAATTGAATATCTGACAAAAAATTGAATATCTGGCATATTTGGTATACACCACCTGGACCATCTATTTTATTTGTTTTAGTTGTTTTATGATACTGTGAATGTGAAATAATATTAGTATCATCACTACTGGGACCATCATTATATCAAATATATTGACCAGAAAATAGTACATGGGCTACAGCAGCACTTTAATAAGAATAAGTAAACATCGATATATTTGGTATCAAAAGATAGGATACTAGCAAGCGCTGTTCAAATATTCCTACTTTTACCATCCTATGACACCAATATTGGGGGCTTAGGTCATAACAGCAGCTGCAAACAAACCCACCCACACAAGAACTCATTACCAGTGGCGCGAGACACATTAACCCATAATTTTAATTAACATAACACAGAGTGTGAAAGATGCATGGCTGTCATCCCAGAAGAAAGTCTCTTCTAAAGATGATGCACAAGAAAGCCTGCAAACAGTTTGCTGAAGACAAGCAGACTAAAGTCATGGATTACTGTGGTCCTGTGGTCTGATGAGACCAAGATAAACTTATTTGGTTTGAAAGGCTTGAAATTGAAAGGTGGTGGTGTCTGTGTCTATGTGAGAAGTGCTCTCAAAGCGAGTGTGAAAGAGGACCTAGTTGATGAGAGTGTGATGAGGCTGAAACAGGGTGAAACTGCAAATGGATGAGAGTAACACAAAGTGAATCATTGTATTTTGTTATAGGTCACAAAGCATTAATGAGGAGGTGGAGACTCAGCTCCTTGCACAGACAGAAAGGGCTGCAAGGGCTGGTACAGTGATGATAATGGGGATTTTAACTACCCTTAAATTGATTAGAGTAATGGCACTGCTGAAACAGTTAAAGTAAAAACACTTATACACCTATTACAAGACAATTTTATAGTACAGTTCATAGAGGTCCCAGCTAGAAATGATGCTCGGCTGGACCTGGTAATTGCAAACCATGCAGAGCTTATTATTAATGTTAATATAAAAGAACATCTGGGTAGCAGTGACCTGACCATAACACAATTTAATTTAATGTTAGCTGTAAACAACATACTGGAAAGATAAAAACAATTAACTTTAACAGAGCTAATTTAAGGCTGAGGGCTGCTATCCAGACTGGGAGGGAATATTGGCATTGATGAACACAGAAAAGAAATGGGAATTCCTTATAATGACTGTATGCGAACACACTGCAAATATATTCACACGGGCAATAAGTTTAAAAGGCTAAAAATAAAACCTATGTGGCTCATGGCTATAGTTAAAAAAGCTATAAATAATAAGAAAAGAGCTTTAAAAATATATAAAAATGAAGGAACAGGGGGCGTGGCATGGAGCGGCTGGCGGGCAGACGTGCAGAGAGAGGGCTCCGCTCTTTCGGACCAAACATCCGCCTCCATCCAAGCTCTGCAGGGCTAGTCCACAGGTAAAAAGACCCCAGGGCGCCAGCACGATCTCTGGGCTATCCAACAAGCCCACCTGGGGGAAAAATTTTACTCCTACCCGCTGTGGCCTAGGCCGCGATTGGATCCCCGGGCTAAATTTCCGGTCCCCGGGACGTGGCCCGCTCCGTTCGGAGGCGAAACCCTTCCCCCGCAATCAATAAGCCCAGATCACACACGCAGAGACAGTGGGCCCCCTCATGGTCGGCAAGGAGGACTGGTCTATGGCTATTTCACGATCTCAGTGGAGGCCACTCAGCCGCACAGACCAGGATCCTTGCCGTCCTGCTGCCTGAGCAGCTGTATATAAGACATTCAACTACAATTCTCCAGACCCTGAACCCCCATCATAGGGTAAGCTCCAAACTCTCAGGACCTTCTCAGGGCCAACTAGGAAGAAACTGTACTGGCAAGGAAGGCAAAAGGTGAAAACTAACTGTAGTGCACAAACGCTTACCTTCCTCATAGTCCCTCTGCACTCCTCAGGAATCTCTGCCTACTACCAGCATAGTCATCAAGCCCCAGTTTCAGCGGGACCCCCCATTTATCCTGATTCAGTCGGAGCACTCAGCAAAAAGGCCATAATGCTTGGGGCTTGACCCCCCCATTCCCGAGAGCATAACAAGGCCAAGAACTGTCAAATAATCGGAAAGCAGTGGAAGCTAGCACCCCTGAACTTCCCCCAGAGAGATTAAAATTTGCAGATCTACCCTTCTCCAAACCTTGACTAAAGTGACACCACGCAAAACAGAGAATAAAGAAGGTTGGCCCAAGTAGATGAAAGCAGTACGAACTGAAATGGCCACATAATGCGCAAGATGGCCCTGGCCTAGGGGAGAGACAGTTTATCACGCACAACAAACCAGCACACTGTGATGGGCAAGATAGGAGGACAACTCCCTTTTACCAACAAACCTCACTCTCAGGGGAAAAATCTCCCAGAGCTTTTCCGTTCCCCTACTCCTGCCAGCAGTGACCCAGAAAAACTCGCGCTCTTATCCATCACACCCAGCCATGTCTCACCGCCAGTCAGAGGAAGCCCAAAAATCCAACCAGGAGACAGACCAAGCTACTATACTATCTCTTATGCAGCAGGTCCATAAAATGGCCGACCTACAGTCAATAGCTTCGGACATTAAAAATTCTTTAATGGATGCGGTGTCGGAACTTAAAGAGGAACTAAGAGGGGTCTCCGACCGCCTTGAGGAAGTAGAGAGAGCCGCAGGCTGACATGAGGCAGACATACAGGAACTTCAGCAACACGGTGCGAGATATCAACATCATCTTATCGCTAGACAGCAGAAGCGCAAAGATCTCGATAACCGAGGACGTAGGAGAAATTTACGTATCCGCGGCATTCCAGAATCTATTGAACATGACCAAATCCCCCTGGCACTACAGACTCTAATTAACAATTTACTAGAGAGACCTCATGACTCCCCGATAGAATTTGAACGAGCTCATAGAGTGCTGCGCCCAAGAGGGAAAGAAGGTGAACCACCACGGGACATAGTGTGCTGCTTCATGGACTACAAACTTAAAGAAGAGGTGGTCATACGAGCCAGAGACCAAGAGGAAATCATTTTCAATGAAGCAGATTTTTTCCAAGATCTCTCGCAAATCACGCTAAATCAACGCAGGGCCCTGAGACCCATTCTTTCTGCCCTCAGAGAAAGACATATCATCTATAAATGGCACTTCCCATTTGGTTTATGTGTAACAGCACAAGGTTGTTCCTTCACTCTGCAAACTCCGGCGGACCTGCCTCTTTTCTTCGAACACCTCAACATGACACCCATACCAGTGCCTGAATGGTACCAGGAGTTCATCATTCCTGAAATATGGAAAGAACTTCTCCCAACCGAGATGGAACAACGTACACCTCGCCGTAGACTGAACAACACTCCCTACCGACGTGGCCGCCTGGACCCTCCGGCGGTCCCCCTACTGGCCCAACCAAATCCGGATGTTCCCTAGAAGTGTTGGAGTAGGGCACAAGAGATAGGGGCGGACTATGTTTCCTGTGTGTTTTTTTTTGTCCACTGCTACTTTCTTTTTGCATCAGACCCCAGTTCTGGTCCAAGACCCAGCATAATACCTAAAGGTGAGCCTCAGACGTCATCATATTCTAAGACTCAATTTGAATAATGTAGAATCTCTTAACACAAGACTTTTGAGATTATATTATCTACAAAACGTAGCCCTAGGACACTGCTCCACCTACTATGACTTTGTTGGCACCAGACAGAACTATACCTGGTAAAAGCCTTTGTTGAGTTGATCAACTGAAACCGATAAACAATGGACATCGGAAAGAGAAGTTACAATCTCTTTAATCCATATCCTTATCTGTTGGCGGGAGGGAGATCGGGGCGTGGTCCCCCCCTACCTGGAGGCCGACACTTACAATCTCCCCTTGAGTTCCTTCCCTGCTGCCCCACATGAGCCAAAGATCTTGACTCCTTGCGAAGTTAATTTGACTCGTTCACCTCAGCACTAGGGTTAACTGGCCCACTGCTCCGACCTTTATCACCAGATCCGCTTTTTACTCATGCCCTTCTCCTTAGTTGGATACAGCCTCCCGGGTGGATGGGGGATTGCGCCCGATCATATTGATATTGATTAAGACGTGATCATCAATGCCACCTCACCCTCGTCGTTTTCAGGCTTTGCAGGCTTTAGGACTTATATGCTACAACAGAAGCTTAACATGATGAACGTATAGAAAGTCTTAGGGGTCAAGAGACCCAGTTCACAATATTCTAATGTCTTAGGCTGGTTTTGGCACACTATATAGGTCGGTCTGATGTCCTAAAGTTTTTGAATTGTTCACAGGAGATCACCTTGCCCCTTAGGACCCGAGGACGTTGGCCCCTCATATTTAATCTTATATAATTTTCAGCTACCTTTATGCAAGCTTAGTGTGAATGTTACACTAGATACAGTTCGGTTGATAGTTTATCTCATTTAATTGAGTGTTTGTACTTTTGCTGTTGCCCTATTGGTCAGTACTCAGGTAACACCGGACCCCTTGAGAGCCCAAATACTTAAACAATTAAACAACTACTCTTATACCGCCCTTTATCATGCCAGGGACTGTCTCCCCCCTGGTCAATAGGCCATACACTCTCCCCGCTAGCTTCTCCCTCCACTACCCCCACATCAGCCTGGGATTTCCCCGGCTGTTCAATCATTTGGACCAACTGCGTGACCCGGAATCCTACTGTTCCGGTCCCACGCGATCCCCTACCACCCCCCAACTCCTTCCTTTCCTACCTCTCGCCCTAATTCCCCTCCCCCTCTCCTGACCTAACCCCCCTCCTCTCCCAACCCATTTGAGCACGCCACATCCTTCTGCCCCACTAAGAAAGATACTCCTGCAAGGGACGTGAGGTAACATGTCATCCCTTTCTGTCCTTAAAACATATTCCCTGAATGCCAGGGTTTGAACATTCCAGAAAAGAGGTCTATAATCCTTTGAGAGATAGCTAAGCTGCGAGCGCAGATAGCTTTCATCCAAGAAACACATTTCAAAGGACCAGACATTCCCAAACTGACAAATAGTCATTTCTCCACAATTTACCATGCATCCTCCTCAATCAGCAAAATGAAAGGAGTAGCCATCCTCCTGGCAAGTAACCTTCCTTTCCAACTTAAGGAGCAGCTGTCCGATCCTGAGGGTCGCTATCTATTCATCAAAGGCACTATCTAAGACAAACCAATAACCCTAGCTAACATCTACTCCCCCGATGCCCATCAAGTATCATTTATCAGACAGGTGATCGATCGGTCACTTAGAGCCTATGTACATTTCTGACCACCACCCAATAACCATGACCCTTAAATTCCTCCACACCGAACACAAAATAAAGACTTGGAGACTAAATGCCTCCCTGATTAGCGACCCCCTTCGTAATGAATCCATCCGACACTCCATTCAGGAATACTTTGAACTAAACCCCTCCCCAGAAACGACACCCCTGAATGTATGGCTCACCCACAAGTGTGTTATAAGAGGGAAATGCATATCCCTAGTGACCCAAGCCAAACCAGAGAGGCAGGCAAAGATAGCATCCCTAATATCCCGAATTCCCACTCTAGAAGCTTCCCACAAGAGAAGCAAAGCGGTGGAAGACTACACTTCCCTGGTTGTGAGCTGACACGACCTCCTTGAGGAGCTAGGCAAACAGACAAAGCGCAAATTCCTACTATCCTCTGGACTCTTCTATGAACATGCCAATAATTACTTGCAAATTACTTGCTAGACTAAAGCGCTAATGACCATCCCCGTAGTACAGGACCGTAAAGGGAAAAAGTACCACAGATCTGACGAAATAGCACAACAATTCGCAACATATTACTCACATCTCTATAACCTCCTGAAAACCACGCACTTGGATCAAAACTCCATGTCGGAACTTCCGGTTCCGGCGCTGTATGGAGAGGAGCTGAGAAGGACGAGCTCCGCTCCCCTGCCACAAAAAGCAGCTCCAGCAACGGCCAAATCCAGGAGGGACACCCCTTCCCAGGCACCCGGTGACCACCAGGACCCAGATGGATCGCTTTGTGGAGCGATCCGCCCCGCGATCGACAGCCGCCACACAAGCCCAGGGAGGAGAGGCGCCGCACGCCGCAGCCATCATGGCCGCCGGCACTCAGGTACCAACATATGCTGCAAAGCTCGCGGCCCCCCCTCCTCAGCCTCAGCTCACAGACACAGGCTCACACATTCCCCAAAACTCTGCCACTGTCAGCACAGCTGATCCATCCTCCCCGGCCAGCATTGCCCAAGCAGTGGTGCAGCTGATTCAGCCTATTATAACAGAGGCAGTGGATACGGCCATACACAGGGGATTGGAACAGCTCCATACCAGTCTCCAGCTGCAGGCTAACAGGCTAGACCAGGCAGAAAGCAGGATTTCATCTGTGGAAGATGACACCACAGCACTCACTGCTGCTGTAGCCAGACTGAGCACCATCCAAAAAGAAATGCAGGAAAAGGTCATTGACCTAGAGAACAGAAACAGGAGGAATAACCTTCGCATTATTGGCCTCCCGGAATCGTATGCCCAAAGGGATCTCCCTAAGATCTGTGCGGTGATGATACCGGAACTTCTGAGACTCAGAACGCCATGTGTGGTGGAAAGAGCTCATAGGATCGGCCAAACCACAGAATCTCGCACGAAGCCCAGGGCAGTTATAGTCCGCTACCTTAATTATATGGACAAACAAGCCATATTACAAGCATTTAGGAAAGTTCGCTCCCTTACATTCGAGGGGAATGATCTATTGTTATTTGCTGATTACTCAGTGGAAGTCATGCAGAAACGTAAGACTTTCTCACTAATATGCACCACCCTCCATAACCGGGCCATTAGATTCAGCTTGGCATACCCTGCAACTCTCTATATCCACACCCCTCAGGGAGAAAAGCTTTCCTTCACGTCCCCCCAGGAAGCTGAGGCATACCTGTCAGAGGAACTGCAATCGGATATGGATCAAACGCCTCCTTCAGCTAACAGCAGTCACAGCTCTCCCAAAAAATCCTCTATGGCACCTAACAACTCCCGGAGCCCGGACAAACCTCCATATAAAAGGGTCCGGTTTGTAAGCCAGGACAGGCCTGATCCGAGGATCTGACATGGGCCTACAAAGGCCAGCATGCCCAGGGAAGTGCCTTCTCTCCACGCTTAATTTTCTCCTCCACCCTATTACTACATAAGTCTTTCACTGACTCTCTGAAAGGACATGTTATATTTTCGCCATAGCCGAATGATCAGCGAGCTGTGTACCATATTATACCGGAAGGTCCCCCGGGACTTTCCACAGGTCGGCTTTCTCTTAACAGCTAAACCAGTTCGTAATTAAGCCATGAAGCTATGGGTTAGTCATATTTAACATTGACTTCTGTTTCCTTAAATGTTTATGTCATTGTTTCTAAGTTAAGTTGATGATCGGTAACGGAGACCCCTCGCTGACACTTCATGCGAATCCTCCAAAAGATGCGCTCAGGCGGCTATGGAATGGCATCAGTGTCAGCGCAGGCTCCAGTCCCTCTTTGCCTTGGAAATTTTAAAGGCAAAGCTCCTCCAAACAGTACAGCATTGGGACAAGATAGTTCTGTACGCAAACATTTTACGGTGTTGCCTCCCCCCCATTCCTCCTTTACCCTTTCTTCCCACTCCCTCCTTTCCTCCCCCTCACCCTCCACCCAACCCCCCCTCCCCTCCCCCCCCCCCGAATCTCCCCCTCCTGGTTTAGAAACAATACTTTTCTCTGGCAGGGGAGGGTTTCTCGATATTTGGAGACCTCCCATACAGAAAAAAGTGAAGTTCATGATAATTTGGGTGCACGTTGCACTTACCCGGTGTTTATATCTCTGTGGTACTAGGACAGCTATGATACAGGTCGATGTTTTTTTGTATTCCTTAGTCCCCTGCTCAGGAGGAAACCAGGTTGTCCAAAACACTAGGTGGCCCATCACCGTAAATGAAAGTCGAATAAGGGCACGAGTCACCCTAGGTATCATTCGTTATAACACAGTCTCAATGCCACTACCCGGTGGATCACAAAACCTGTTGGACCAAAGGAGGACTCGTCCCCTGATTCCTTATGTTTTTTTGTAGCTGGACATAGTATCGACAGGATCATGGTGTCTTTATATTTGTGGCCCATTCACGTTGCACGTGGGTTTAATAGTACTTGAAGTGAAAAAAGACATACCCTCCAGAGGTTTATAGCTCTTTGGGAGGGGACGGTCTCTTTTCATAACAAAGATTTGGTCCTCCCCCTCTAAGCC
>BLSH010122074.1:17515-36356 GCA_018402905.1 Glandirana rugosa | reverse complement strand
CAAGTATATCTAGCTGGAGTCATCTATGCCTACTTTCGGCTAGGAGGGCCATTATGCAAGCCTGGATCCATACCTCCCCTCCGGGGTTATCTCAAGTCAAACAAAGCCTGCTCACACTACTGTATTTTGAGAAACAGGACGCTATTACCTCGAATTTAAAAACCACAAGCAAATTCTTCACGAGATGGAGGCAATTCATTGAGCACTCGTTTACCAAGGAGGAAACCTCTTGCTTTATGGCCCCCTTCAAACTTACGGAATGGTACTTGAAGGAAGACGTTAACAACAACCTAGGAAAACTCAAAATTCAACCCGAAAAAACCTAGGCCTGCAGCAGAAGCACGGAAACCTGCTCTTTCCCCCCCCCTGTGATGTTCCACCACTCTAGATCAACCCAACAACCCCGATACTCCAGTATTCCCATATGGGCCCACACCTATACCACAACATTAAGTCTCTCAGAGCCTCTCACGCCACCACTCAACTCTAGCGGACTCTGCAAGAGGATACCACAGAAGACTCAGACAACTACATCTCTTGATACACCGGTTGAGAATATCCACCATCTCACTGTCATCCCCTCCTCTGTACCAAATGATGCTCTAGTGTCCTGCTGGTGGTCCCACCAGCACCACAGTGCCTTTTTGCGATATATGACAAATCTATGATAAACTTGTTTTAGAAGCGAGTATGTGAAAATCTGTAACAGGTTTAAAATACCAATTTGAGCCTGGGTATGCCCGATAGGCTATGTTTTGTATCAAAAATTGAAACTCAATAAAAACAATTTAAAAAAAAAAAAAAAAAACTCCATGTCTCGCACACAAGCAATAAGAGATTACTTATCTCAGCATGGTCTCCCCAAGATATCAACAGAAGTGGCGGCGGCCCTAGACAAACCATTACAACCAGATGAACTCCAAAATGCACTGAAGAACACGAAACCGGGCAAGAGCCCTGGACCTGATGGCTTTTCTAGCATCTACTACAAAACATACCAAGATATCCCCTCACTTTCTTCTGGCGTTTAACTCCCTGGCACATAATATATCCCCCTGACTGATTTACTCGAGGCCCACATCTCAGTGATCCACAAAAAAGGAAAAGATGCCACTTTTGTAGAAAGTTATCGTCCAATCTTGCTCCTAAATGTAGACATCAAATTATTTGCTAAAATTATAGCAAATAGACTCCAGCCTCTCCTGCCTAACTTAATACAACGAGACCAAGCTGGCTTTGTACGGGGCAGAGAGGTTCGAGACAACACCATTAAGGCCCTGAACATCCACTACTGGATGACTAGATCTTCCACAAAGGGCTTTTTCCTGTCCACAGATGTGGAGAAGGCGTTCGACAGGGTGGCGTGGGATTTCATGGAAGCGGTCCTGGCTGACATAGGTCTGGGCCCTTTCTTACAGGCAAGCATAATGAGCCTGTATTCGAACCCCCAGGCCAGAATCAAAGCCAATGCCCACCTATCGTGCGCCTTCCCCATCCGCAATGGCACTAGACAGGGCTGCCCACTCTCCCCGATAATTTTTATTCTAACTCTTGAGCCATTCCTAAACTGTATTCGTTCCAACCCAGACATCACAGGCATTGCCATCGCCAAAAAATCCCTAGATTTCTATTCCTAGCACAAACAATCTCCCTTCCCAAGGCCTTCTTTGCCTCATTGCAAACTCAAATTAGCTCTTACATTTGGAAGGGACGCTCCCCTAGAATTAGCCTATCGAGGCTCTCGGCCCCTAAAAACTTAAGAGGGATCGCTCTACCTGATTTTAAAAGATACCACAGGGCCGTACTTCTAAGCAAATTCATTGACTGGCATATTCATGAAGATTCCAAGGATTGGGTCGGCTTAGAGCAGGTCTCAATGGAATTGCGAGACTTAGCCTGGCTCCCTCCAGAAGATAGGAGACAAAAAAATTGAACACCACCCCCTTCTGCTCCCGCCCATACAGTGCCTCCAGGAGTCATGTAAAGCAATTGCGATGAGCTCTCTCGCCGGTCCCATGACCCCCCTGAAGCACAACCCGAAATTCCCTCCAGGTCTAGAAAAAGGATTTGCATCCTTCCCCCCTATCTCTCATCCTCAAGCTTTCCACTTCTTCGCACAGGGCCAATTTATCCCCCGCAGAGAACACCAGAGACCTCACCTTGGGCGACCCAATGCCAATGTGGGCTTATTTCCAAACGTAATGACCCTAAAAACAAAAATAAATACTCCAGATCCTTAACACCTTTCGAGAAGCTATGTATATCCCCCCACAGAGACACCTAGTGGCCACTGTATACGCAATACTTTCCCATCTGAGCCCAGACCGCCTCACCCCATCATCAACACTTGGTCCTTAGACCAACAAACAGCGCTGACACGCGTGAATTGGGAATCTATATGCAGAACAGCACACAAAGGTTCCAGGAATGTAGCAATTCAGAAACACAATTATAAAGTCCTGACCCACTGGTACAGGACCCCTTCATTCTCCATAAGATCGCTCCCAACATCCCGGACACGTGCTGGCACTGCTGTAACCCTGGAGGATCAATGCTCCACATCTGGTGGACTTGCCCCGATTTCGTTCCATACTGGGAACAGGTACACAAAATCATTTGCAGAGTCTCCACATATCCCATTGAATTTACGTATCAGCAATACCTTCTTCAATACTCCACCATTCTCAAACATTCCTACAAGAAATCACTTGTAATGCACATGATTAACGCTGCGAGGATGTGCATCCCCACACTCTGGAGACAAAGGACTCCTCCGTCCCTTCAGGCCTGGTTCTTAAAGCTGAACAAAATAATGGAACTGGAAGAACTCATAGCTACATCCTCGGACAACATACAGTAACTGCCCACCTTAAAATTTGGAGTTGCTGGACACACTTTCAAACAACCAGAGAATACGCAGAAATAATCAACAATGCCTCCAGGCTTCCCTCCACCTCATAACATCTTCCTGAAATTAGCTCACTTCCCCTGATATCCCTTGTACCCCCACCCCCCACCCCATTACCCTTGGATCCATAATTTAAGAAATATTACCTGAACGACAGCGTTTATTAAAAGAGTTCATACCACCCTTTTCCACCCTTAGGGCCATTAGTCCATAAGTTTCACATAACCTATGCTATTACATTGTTTGTATATGTACATTATTGGCACCACTGCGCTGGAATGCCCTTGGAAAAATTGCTATGCTTATGTACACGCCTTACTTTTTTCAATAAAACTTTATGGAATTAAAAATGAAGGAGCACTATCATCATTTAAACATTACAAAAACATAACAGAATATATAAAAGGGAATCAAGGCCGCAAAAATTCAAAGTAAACAACAGATTGCAAAAGATAGTAGGACAAACCCCCAAAAATTCTTCAAATATATTAATAGTAAAAATGTCTGAGCATTCAGGCCCATTATAAAATAATTTAGAGTGGGTGACTGGGGACAAAGAAAATGTACATTTATACCTTCTTCGGCTCTTTGTATACAAAGGAGCAAAAACATTTCAACAGAATATAGGTGAATAAAGCACCTGGACCAGATGGCATATACACATGCGTCTTCAAAGAATTGAGCACTGTCATTTCAAAGCCATTGCTTGTAATTGTTATGGACTCTTTAATGACTGGAATAGTAATCCTGGATTGCTGTAAAATGAATATGGTGCCTATATTTTAAAATGGGTTAAAGTCTTTACAAAGACAAAAAATGGGGGATGATCCCCAGAAGTAAGTTGTCCTTTACCTCCAGAAAAAATGGAGAGGGAACCTGCAGCAGTATATTCTATAAAAACTGTATTATATAAATTATGGTCATTGGTAATTCATGGTCACAAAAAATTGAGGGAAAATACATCACAAGGGGTAGGTACAACACTTACATAAAATTGACAATGTTGCCATTAAAAATGGACCACTCATGAGTAGAGTTGAGTGGACACCTGGATGTTCGGGTTCGTCTGGTTCGGCCGAACTTCGCGGAAAAGTACCGAACTTGACCCGAATTTTACCCCGGACCTCGAACCCCATTGAAGTCAATGGTGACCCAAACTTTTGGGCACTAAAATGGCTTTGGTGGAGGAGGAGGAGGTAGCCAACACTGTTATTTGTTTGTTTGTTTGTTTGTTTTTTTTAAATTGAGGTAGCCCCAAAAATATTGAGACATAAAAAAAAAAACAAGTATACCAATGGCTGTGTGAGGCCGGTCTAAATGTCTATTCTGCAAAAGGTAGAGACAAGTCTTATGGGATCCATGCCTGGTTAATTTTAATAAACGTTAGTTTGTCCATGTTGGCTGTGGACAGGCGGCTGCGATTGTCTGTGATAACGCCCTCTGCCATGCTAAACACACGTTCAGACAATACACTGGCTGCAGGGCAGGCCAGCACCTCCAAGGCATAAAGGGCAAGCTCAGGCCATGTGCCCAATTTGGAGACCCAGAAGTTGAATGGGGCAGACCCATCAATCAGTACGTGTAGGAGTCTGCACACATACTGTTCCACCATGTTGCTGAAATGCTGCCTCCTGCTAAGACGTTGCCTATCAGCTGGTGGTGCTGCTTGCTGTGGCGGGCTGCTGACAAAGCTTTTCCACATTTTGGCCATGCTAACCCTGCCTTCTGAGGTGCTGGCGGTGCCACAGCTGCGTTGGCGACCTTTTTCTCCTCCTCCGCCTTCGCCTTGTACTTCCACAGAGCCCCCTGTGTCATTTGGGAATGCCCTCAGCAGCGCATCTACCAGCATGCGCTGGTAGTCACGCATCTTCCGATCACGCTCCAGTGAGGGAATTAAGTACGGCACGTTGTCCTTGTAATGGGGATCCAGCAGTGTGGCCATCCAGTAATCGGCACAAGTTAAAATGTGGGCAACTCGGCTGTCGTTGAGCAGGCACTGCAGCATGTAGTCGCTCATGTGTGCCAGGCTGCCCAGAGGCAAAGACAAGCTGTCCTCTGTGGGAGGTGTATCATCTATGTTCTCCGTATCCCCCCAGCCACGATCCAGTGATGCCCATGAGCTGCATTGGGTGCCACCCTGCTGTGAACACGGTTCCTCCTCCTCATCATCTTCCTCATCCTCCTCATCCTCCAGAATTGTGCCCTGGCTTGAAAATTTTTTACATGGCCTATGCTGCTGCAGGAACTCACTCTCTGAGCTACTTGTGAATGACTGGCCTGATAACCGTGGAAACGACCCCTCTTCCTCCTCCTCTTCCTCCTGTGCCACATCCTCTTCCATCATCGCCTGAAGTGTTTTTTCAAGGAGACATAGAAGTGGGATAATAACGCTGAGAACAGCGTCATCGGCACTGGCCATGTTGGTGGAGTACTCGAAACACTGCAATATGGTACACAGGTCTCGCATGCAGGCCCACTCGTTGGTGGTGAAGTGGTGCTGTTCTGCAGAGCGACTGACCCGTGCGTGCTGCAGCTCAAACTCCACTATTGCCTGCTGCTGCTCGCACAGTCTCTCCAGCATGCGCAAGGTGGAGTTCCAGCTTGTGGGCACATCGCATAGGAGGCGGTGAGCGGGAAGGCCGAAGTTCCGCTGCAGCGCAGACAGGTGAGCAGCAACAGGGTGAGAACGCCGAAAAAGTGCACAGACGGCCCGCACTTTCTGCAGCAGCTCTGACATATCCGGGTCATTTTTTAGAAATTTCTGCACCACTAAGTTCAGCACATGTGCCAGGCAAGGTATGTGCGTCAAACCGGCTAGGCCCAGAGCTGCTATGAGATTTCGCCCATTATCGCACACCACCAGGCCGGGCTTGAGGCTCAGTGGCAACAACCACTCATCGGTCTGTTGTTCAATGCCCGTCCGCAGCTGCTGCGCAGTGTAGGGTTTATTCCCCAAACATATCAGTTTTAAAACAGCCTACTGTCGTTTCCCCCTGGATGTGCTGAAGTTGGTGGTGAAGGTGTTACGCTGAGCGGATGAGGAGGTGGTAGATGAGGAGGAGGAGGAAGCGCAGTAGGAGGAGGAGGCAACAGGAGGCAAAGAGAAATGCCCTGCAATCCTCGGTGGTGGAAGGACATGCGCCAAACGGCTAGCTGCCTCAGGCCCACCCGCCACTACATTTGCCCAGTGTGCAGTTTAGCGAGATATAGCGCCCCTGCCCGTGCTTACTGGTCCACGTATCAGTGGTTATGTGGACCTTGCCACAGATGGCGTTGCGCAGTGCACACTTGATCTCGTCCCCGACTTGTTTGTGCAGGGAAGGGATGGCTCGCCTGGAAAAGTAGTGACGGCTGGGAACCACGTGCTGTGGGACAGACACCGCCATCAGGTTTTTAAAACTGTCCATGTCCACCAGATGGAATGACAGCATTTCAAAGGCCAGGAATTTTGAAATGCTGGCATTCAGGGCCAGGGATTGCGGGTGGGTAGGGAGGTACTTCCTCTTTCTCTCCAGTGTTTGGGAGATGGATAGCTGTAAGTTTCCATGGGACGGTGTGGAAATGCTTGGGGACAGTGGCGGACATGGTGGCGTTGTTGTCACATCGTCTGTTTCCTGGGTGGCAGATGACACTGGCACTGTAGAGGTGGAGCAAAAGGCAGAGGCAGCAGCAGAAGAGGAAGCAGGAGGAGCCAGAGACCTTTCTTGGATTTTGAGGTACTTATTCCACTGCAGCAAGTGCTTTGCATTTGGATGCCTGGTCATGGAGGTTGTGCTCAGGTTTAGAATATTTGTGCCTCGCTTCAGCCTCTAATTGCACAGCGTGCAAACCACTTGTGTCTTGTAGTCAGCACATTGTCTGAAGAACTGCAACGCCGAGGAACGCCTTTGAGCTGCCTTTGGTGTGCTAGGTCCCTGGGTGTGGTGGGTAGTAGCAGGCCTACTGTCTAGGGGACTCTCGCTCCGCTTTTCAATCTGCTTCCTCTTTTGCTGTGCTGGTGCCTCTCTGCGACCACCACCTCTTACTCCAAACTGCACACATCACTCGCATGACCTTCATTCCATGTGGGGTTTAGGACCTCATTATCCTCCACATCATCTTCCACCCACCCTTCACCACTGCCCTCCTTGTCAGTCTGCACATTGAGGAAAGCTGCAGCAGTTGGCACCTGTGTTTCGTCATCATCACAGACGTGCTGCGCTTGTGTTTCCATGTCCTCATCCTGCAACAGAAGTGGTTGGGCATCGGTGCACTTAATGTCTTCCACTTCTGGGGCAGCGCTATGTGGATGGCCCACGGAAAGCACACTAGCAGAGTCATCAAAAAGCATAAGAGACTGCTGCATGACTTGGGGCTCAGACTGCTTGGGTGATTTACAAGGGGCTGAGGTGAAAGACAGATGGCCATGGGGTTCAGGTGCCAACTCTGAGCTTTCAGCAAGGGACCGGGTGGGAGACAATGTGAAGGAACTGGAGGCATTGTCAGCCACTCAATCTATCGCCTGTACTTGTTCTGGCCTTACCATTCGTTGAGCGCCATTTGGGCCTACCATATAACGTTGAAGGCTCTGTCGGCTACCTGAGGAAGATGTTTCACTTGTGTGTGTAGCTGGCACAGATCGACCATGTCCTATCCTTGCAACAGGAGCTTCAGCAACACCACCAACACCAGCAGCACCACGATCATGTCCCTTATTTGACGCTCTCCTCATTCTGGACACAAATGTACTACGTAGCACTATTTATTAATACTAAAAAAAAGAATAATAAATTATTTTATTTTTTTTTTAAAAAAAGAAAATTGTAGATGCACTTTTTATTTTTGTGCAAGAAATGCACAGCTCACACCAGCAGCAGGAACCTCTCCCTACACCAGTATGAGATGATTTTAGAACGATCGATAATCTGTCTTTCACACCACTGACAGGAACCTGTCCCTACTGCAGTATTAGATGATTTTAGAACAATAATCTCCCCCTCACAGCACCGACAGGAACCTTTCCCTAATGCAGTAGGAGATGGTTTTAGAATGATAATCTCTCCCTCAGAGCACCAACAGGAACCTGTCCCTAATGCAGTAGTAGATGGTTTTAGAATGATAATCTGTCCCTCAGAGCACCAACAGGAACGTCTCCCTAATGCAGTAGTAGATGGTTCTGAACGCTAATGTCTTCCTCACAGCACAGACAGGAACAACTCCCTAATGCACTATAAGATGGTTCTGAACGCTAATGTCTCCCTCCCAGGACCGCAATGAAGGTCTCCCTAATGCAGTCTACTCTAGTCTGAGATGATCTGACACGCAGCGCTTCATGACTCCAGCCTCATATAGAGGCTGGGTCACATGATGCACTGGCCAATCACAGCCATGCTATTAGTAGGCATGACTGTGATGGCTTCTAAGGGCAAACTAGTGAAAAGCTTGTTGATTGGCTGCCCAGCAGCTATAGAAAAGGAGCCAAAAATACCAGAATACCGAACCCGATCCCGGATTTTTTTTAAATGTCCGGGATCGGGTTCGGGGCACGGACACCCCAAAGTCCGGTACAGACCCGAATTTTACACTCTGGGTTCACTCAACTCTACTCATGAGCTCAGCCAGACTCTCACATTCAGACATGCCAATATCTCATTAGATGGTGACTTCTTACAATACATGCAATACAGGTTGGTGCATATGGTATATGGCTGGGGACCGAGGGAGACCTGGGAAAACTGATAATTTGGTTGATAACCAAAGCTTCAGTACCTTCAGGCTCCCTACGTGTCCTCTCGAGCCGGTCAATAAAAATAATGACCTAAAGTGTCACCACCTATAGTATTGCAACTATGTGTGAGTGGAACCGAGGGAGACCTGGGGAATTCAGTTATCAGATATAGCCTGTGTGGTGTCTCACCACTAACTAGGAACTTCCAGGCACCCTATATGTCCTGATAACAGGTGAGTTATCTCAGGGAGACAGTATATCCCACAGTGTCTCTAGGATCAAGCTTGACCTGGCACCCATGGTCCCCTTTTAATGATAATGTTGTCAATTTTATATAAGTGTTGTACCTACCCCTTGTGATGCATTTCCCCTCAATTTTTTGTGACCATGAATTACCTATGACCATAGTTTATATTATTTATTTTTTTCGGAATCTACTGAAGCAGTTTCCCTCTCCATTTTTTCTGGAGGTAAAGGTCAACTTACTTCTGAGATTCACCCCCCATTTGTTGTCTTTGTCCAGTAGCCCTGTGTCCAAATCAGAACCCCACCCCATACGAGGTGAGTCAGTGATTCTGTTCTCTGAGCTGACCTGCTAGAACTCCGATCACCAGAGCACTGTCCTTGCTTTATTTAAAGTAATTCTATTCTGGTTAGTTTAACTTCTATTGTTAAAATATTGGCGGTGGATCTTGTATACTTGAATGATGCAAAAACATTTGACAAAGTTCCCCACACACAACTAATGTGTAAGGTAAATTCTACAGGCTTGGAAAAACGAATTTGTAAATGGATAGAAACGGTAAAAGACTGTATTCAGAGACTAATGGCTAAAGATTCATACTCTGAATGGTCTAAGGTTATTAGTGATGTATAGAGCTGAGCGAAACCGAACTGTAAAGTTTGGGTCCGTACCGAACTTTCGGGTGTCCCTGTCCCGAACCCGAACGTTTGAGAAAAAGTCTGGGTTCGGGTTCTGGGTTCTGGTATTTTATCATGCATGTTGAATAGCTGCAGGGCAGCCAATCAACAAGCGTTTCACAGGTTTTCCTTAGAAGCCATCACAGCCATGCCTACTAATGGCATGGCTGTGATTGGCAAGTGCATCATGTGACCCAGCCTCTATATGAGGCTGGAGTCACAGTGCTGCATGTCACATGCTCTCAGATTAGTGTAGGGAGAGGATGCTGCCGGCGCTGTGAGGGACAGATTGTGAGGGACAGATTGCAGGTAGAGATTACTACTACTGCTGTGAGGGACAGATTGCAGATCTAATAACTAGGTAGAGATTACTACTACTTCTTTGAGGGACAGATTGCAAATCTAATAACATCTCATCCTGCATTACAGAACGATCTGATTATAGAACAATCTCTCACCCTGCATTACAGAAAGATCTGATTACAGAGCAATCTGATACTGGACTAGGTAGAGATTACTACTGCTTTGAGGGACAGATTGCAGATCTAATAACATCTCCCATTTTTCTTCCTTTTGCAGCCCTCTAGCACTTTCCAGGACTTTTTTACAGCCATTTTTGTGCCGAAAAGTTCGGGTCTCCATTGACTTCAATTGGGTTCGGGGTCCAAGGTCAAGTTCGGGTAACGTTCGGTACCGAACCCAAACATTTCCGCGAAGTTCAGCCGAACCCGAACATCCAGGTGTTCGCTCAACTCTAGTGATGTAATCCCAAAGTTCAGTGTTGGGACCCCTACTTTTGAATATATTTATAAATGATATAGAATCTGAGATTTCAGTCTGTGCAGATGACACCAAGCTATGCAGGGGGATAACGCCCTTACAGGATGTTTCCAACTTACAAGCTGACATCAATGCACTGTTCATTTGGATGACTATGTGGCAGTTAAGGTTAATTGTTGATAAATGTAAAATTATGCACTTGAGGGCTAAAAATATCACACATCATACAATCAATGTTGGAGAAAGATCTGGGTGTTCTTTTAGATCATAAGCTTAAAAATAGCATGCAATGCCAAGCTGGTTTCCAAAGCAAGCACAATCCTTTCTTGTATTAAGAGGTATGGACTGCAAAGAGAGACATAATGTTGTCCCTGTACAAATCATTAGTAATCCCTCTGGAATATGCAGTTCAGTTGTGGGCACCAGTTCACAAAAACATATTGGGGAACTGGAGAAAGTACAGAGACGGGCAACCAACTGATAAGAGGCATGGAGGAGCTAAGCTATGAGGAAAGATTAGCTGAACTTAATTTATTGTCTCTTAAGAAGAGAAGATTAAGGGGGATATGAGCAACATGTATAAATATATAAGTGGTCCATTTAGTGAACACGGTGTAGAGTTATTCACTTTAAGGTCATCACAGAGGACAAGGGGGCACTCTATGTCTGGAAGAAAAGAGATTTAATCTCTAAATACGGAAAGGTTTCTTCACAGTAAGGGCTGTGAAAATGTGGAATAGACTCCCTCAAGAGCTCATTTTTGCAAGCTCAATAGATTGTTTTAATAAATGCCTGGATTCTTTCCTCAATGAACATAATATAACTGGATACAAATATTTATAGGTGAAGTTGATCCAGAAAATATCCAACTGCCTCTTGGGGGATCAGGAATGAATGTTTTCCCCCTTTGGAGACAATTGGATTGTGCTTTATTGTTTTTTTTTCCTTCCTCTGGATCAACTGTGTTAATAGGATAGTGTATATGGGGTTTTTTGATTGGTGTGTGTGCGTGTGTGCTTTTTTCTCTGTTGATTAAACTACAGGGTGGGCCATTTATATGGATACACCTTAATAAAATGGGAATGGTTGGTGATATTATCTTCCTGTTTGTGGCACATTAGTATATGTGAGGGGGGAAACTTTTCAAGATGGGTGGTGACCATGGCGGCCATTTTGAAGTTGGCCATTTTTGTTTTTTCAATAGGAAGAGTTAAGGTTTTTATGGTCAGTAAAAACCAATACCAGGTGAGCTGCTCCTTCCAGGAGGTACCGCCATTCCTCCAAAGCCGACTTGATGGCCAGCAATTCCCTATCACCGACATCATAGTTCCAGCAAGATGGTGCACCACCACATTATGGGTGTCAGGTCCGAGCATTCCCAGATGAACAGTTTCCTGGAAAGTGGATTGGTCATCGTGGGCCAGTTGAATGGCCCCCAAGGTCTCCCGATCTGACCCCCTTAGACTTTTATCTTTGGGGTCATCTGAAGGCAATTGTCTATGCTCTGACTCCTCTCCTGAAGTCAATCTGTTACTGATTGCATAGTGAGTGACCAGGGTTTAAACCAGGGTCCCCACGACACTTCAAAAAAGAAAAATTTCAGAAAAAAGAAGTCAGGAAAACGAGGAGGGGGGGCAAGAGACACAGGAGGAAGTCGGGGAGACCATTATCAGCTCCGGGAACGACACTGAGTCATAGTGTGGTTAATTTGTCACATCGCTCACTTTCAGAGTCTGATTTGCAGTTGCTTTTGAAAGGTTTAAATTTTTGTCCTATTACACATTTTGATTTGTTTTCCACATTGCTAGACGTTAATAAATTTGTACGCTCTCTTACATTGAGGAAACACTATAAACACTATAAAGAGTACATAAATGACACTGATGTCAGGGAGATGTCAGGGAGATTTCTGATGACCCTCCATCTTTCCCCCCTTAACGTTTCCTGAGTTATGTGCGGTTAGTGATTTGCAAGATCTCGAGGGAGAATCTGTTTCCACACATCTTTCTCGAGATTTGATATCACATCGCACGCGCATTCCCTTCATAATTAAATCTGATTTTTATCCTATAGAATCTAGGGGTAAAGCCATGGACGTTTATCAGAAATCAGTAGAACAAGAGCTCACTAGATTGGCTAAAAACGCACATAAGAAATCCACATCTAATAATTTAACACAAGAAGAGAAATCATCCCTTAAAACCTTAAGCAGTGATCCAAGCATAGTCATTAGAAGTGCTGACAAGGGGGGTGCTGTGGTAGTAATGAATGCTAGTGACTACAGACAGGAAGCCATCAGACAGTTGTCTGATGACTCCACGTATGTTAAACTTAAAGGAGACCCCACAGTTGCTTATAAGTCGCAATTGTCAGATTTATTAGACAGAGCTGTAGCCATAGGGGTTTTCTCTCAACAGGAACGAGATATGTTTATCCCTGAATTCCCAGTAGTCCCCATTTTCCACCACCTTCCTAAACTACACCCCTTTAACTGGACGTCCCATTGTAGCTGGCATTGGATCCCTTAACGAGAGACTCGGACATTGGATAGACCAGCAGCTACAACCTTTGGTGGTGGGTCTTCTGAGCTATCTCAGAGATACCAAACAGCTACTCGCTAGGTTGGATCACTTTTCATGGAAGAATGAGTATAGATGGTTTAGCTTTGATGTTTCTAGCCTATATTCCTGCATTCCCCATGCTCTTGGTCTCAGAGCGGTACCCTTCTTTTTGGAGGAATCAGGATTCTTTCCACCTGCCTTACAAGAATTTATCTTGATGAGCTTAGATTACTTGTTGACCCATAATTATTTCATGTTTGATGGGGACTACTACCTCCAGAGGTGCGGAGCCTCTATGGGAGCCCGGTTCTCCCCCTCCCTTGCCAACCTTTACATGGGGTGGTGGGAGAGGTTCCGCATTTTTGGAGGTGGTAGTCCTCGCAGGGGGGATACCATCCTTTACCTTTGATACATTGATGATCTGTTGTTTATAGCCAAAGATGATTACAGTTTAGAGGATTGGTTATTTTTTCTGAATGATAACGAATTGAATTTGAAATTCACTGGCAAGTCAGACCTGGAGTCTATTGTGTTTCCAGATGTCTTGCTATCTCACGATGGGGACAAAATAATAAGTAATCTTTATAGGAAGCCCTCTGCGGGTAATACACTGCTTAGGGCAGACTCCCACCATCCCAGACATGTAATTAGGGGTATACCTGTAGGCCAACTTCTAAGAGCCAGGAGGATTTGTAGTCGTAACATAGACTTCTGTGAAACGTCCAGCGATATGGCCCGTAGGTTTTATGATAGGGGTTATCCCAGGTCCATGATTTTAAGAGCTCAGTCCATAGCCGAGAAAACCCCACGTGAAAGGCTTCTTGCAGATTCCCCCAAATTTTGTCCACGTGCCCAGTCCATCTCATCTATGGTTTCTGGTTCTGTGGTCTTTTCCTCTCCGTTCAGTCTAGAATTCCATTAAGTCAGTGACATTGTCAAGAAATACCTACCAATCCTGTATAGTGACTCGACATATGCAGACATTCTTTCACGGGGTATAAAGACAGTCTCTAGGAGGGTCCCCACCATCGGAAGACGCCTTTCTCCTAGTCTATTTTCTAGTCAGCAAGTGGGTCAGCATTGGCTACGCTTTAAAGGTATGTACAGATGTGGATACCACACCTGTAACTACTGCCCATATATTAAGAGAGGGAACCAGGTGGTCTCTGCAGCCTCGGGTAGGTCCTTTGATATTTTATCCTTAATTAACTGTAATACCAGATTTGTGGTATATGTCATCACATGTACAGTTTGCAATATGCAATATGTGGGATGTACTACCCATAGGCTCAGGGACCGCCTGTATGACCACCTTAGAGACATAGATAAGAACCATGCTACCAATGTAGCTCGCCACTGGAATCTACAACAAGGATACCTCCAGTTTAAATATTCAGGGTATTGAAAAAGTGGTTACTCCCAAAAGAGGGGGTGACAGATTTGGTATCCTTTGTCGCAGAGAGGCACATTGGATCTATCATTTGGGCACTCGGATGCCTTCTGGAATGAACTTTGAGTGGGACGTTTCCCATTTTTATAATTAATTTGGCTCTCTCCTCCCGTTCTATATTCACATCACACGGGACTCATGTTTGGCTGGGGGTTTTTTCCCCTTCTTCCTTTTTTATTATGATGATCCCTTGGTATTGTCATTATCATGGGTTGTTTAATGGACGGATATGCTTCCATCCTTTGTCGTGTGTGATGCGTTCTCTCTTTATCTTCTTAGTAGTCCGTCTGAATACACACCACTCCGGACACCCCCGGGTTTTAAATTTCAATTAGTACATGTTTTCATCACTTGATCAAGTTCTTTTTGTAGTAATATTGTTCGGGGGTCTGTTCCGACGTAACATCGTTATTAGTGGAGTTCTTGTTATTAGAATCCATGGGGGAGGGACTCCATTACAATGCAATAGGTTTTCTTACAGTGCACATTTATTGATATACTTACTCATATATTAGAGATTGTTACATTGTTACATTGATTCTTAAAATTGCGCTTTGCGCATATCACCTGCTGTTTCTGTGGCTATGTTGTGCATGTTTTTGTGCATTTTTTCTGCGTTGTATGAATCCCTCCTCTCATATATTTGTATATTTGTTTGTATGTATTTATATATATTTTTATTTTTTTCATGGATTTCTTTATCATTGCATCGTCATTGTATTACACTGTATTATGCTTCGGTTCTTTTACACTGTATTTGTTCCACTTAAATGTGATGTTACATTGTTTCCTGTGGGTATGGATATCGCACCTGCTACTGAAATGCTCTTTGGTCAGCCCTTTCTTTAATCAATCTAATGGGACTAATTAGTCTGCACCTGCTATGAATGGGCGGTAGTGACCACTATTTAGGAGCTGGATCGATATCCATTTCTTCAGCTATGAGTAAGCGTCAATCTTAGACGTGAAATGCGTTAGCTGCTACCTGGTGTCCATCCCTGCTGGCATTTGACTGTACCTGTTTTTACCTGTTTTGTGCATTTTTTGCCAAAATAAATCAGCATCGATTTGAGTGCGGCTGTCTGAACTTTCTGTTCCTCCCATTTGTACTGTGGCTTAGCCAGCACCCTACAGAGGTGGATTGAGGTCTTAATCGGCCAGGTGAGGCTTAGAGCGGGTGTATCTCTTCTTTACCTGAAACTATGGATACTGGAAGCCTGTGCTAGCATTTCTCCTCCGGTGTTGCTATCAGTGTGTGAAGAGTGGGAGAAGAGGGTTGCATTGACCATCCAACACAATGGGCAGCACATTGAACACATTTTATAAGTGGTCAGAAACTTCTAAATAACTCATGAAAGAATAAAGTTACGTTAAAACCAAGCACACCATTGTTTTTCTTGTGAAATTCCCAATAAGTTTGATGTGTCACATGACCCTCTTCCTATTGAAAAAACAAAAGTTGGATTCAAAATGGCCGACTTCAAAATGGCCGCCATGGTCACCACCCATCTTGAAAAGTTTCCCCCCTCACATATACTAATGAGCCACAAACAGGAAGTTAATATCACCAACCATTCCCATTTTATTAAGGTGTATCCATATAAATGGCCCACCCTGTAGATTAATTTGTGTCTTTTTTTCAACCAGCTTAACTATGTACCTATCTCATTATTAAATACAGATATTAAACTATTGGCTAGAGTCCTTGCTACATGATTGGCAAAGGTGGTCTCCAGACTGGTTCACCTGTACCAGTCCAGGTAGGTCAACTACGCTAAATATAGGTGTTTGTTTTTAAATATACAGATTCCGGTTGATAACCTGGGCGATAAAGCAGTATTCTCCCTTGACGCTGCCAAGGCGGTTGGCAGCGTTGAGTGGAGATACCTGTGGGCTGTTTTAAACAGACTTCAGTTGGGAGAGAACTTTATTAAATGGACCCAGCTACTTTATTCATCTCCTAATGTCAGACTTCAGATCAATGGAACCCTACCCTCTTTTCAGAGGGACTAGACAGGGTTGCATACTCTCGCCATTGCTCTTTGTCCTGGCGCTGGAACCTCTGGCTGCTAGGATAAGTATGTTCCCTGATATGGTGGGGTTTCGCTGTGCTGAGAGGAAAGACAAGTTGTCCCTTTATGTCAACGACACCATGATCTACTTAGGTGACACGGTGGGGTCGTTATAATCAGTTATGCGACTCATTGAACAGTTTGGGCAGCTGTCGGAATTTGCCATAAATTAGCATAAATCCTCTCTTCTGTTGTTAGATCCACTGCCGGTGCCTTTGCTGGCAGTGGCATCACAAGTGGAAATAGTACATTCATTTAAATACCTGGGCATAATGGGGACTGACAATGTCAAGGCACTATTTAACGTTAAACTTCAAGCCCATACTAAAGAAGTTTAAATATAAACTTAGTAGCTGGTGTAAATTAACTCTTTTGGTGACGGGCAGGACTAATTTGATTAATATGGTCTGGGCCCCCCAGTTGTTATATATCCTCCATAATGCCCCTGTGTGGATACCGCAGTACCGATTGTTGGCTCCTTATTCCGAGCATTAATATGTAAAAATTGAGTCGCTAGGATCAACCTGATTACTTTACAATACCCTAAGGACCAGGCCTGTATGCCTGTACCACATGCCTTTACGTACTTCTTAGCCACCCAATTGGAACACCTAACTGGGTGAGATATCCCTACCATGTTGGACCCCTCTAGAACTCTCCTGAACTCATAATTAGAGGAATGCTCTGTATTGGCTCAAGTGGACCAGGGACTTCCAGAACTGCCATCACATTGCCCCATGGTGCAGCTGATGGAAATGAAAACTAGGCTGGGTATAGAGGGCTTTCTGGACCTAACTTCCATGTGGAATAATCAATCCTACCTTGAGCTATGTAAAATCCCAATCCAGTAGTCTGGATAAAAGTTTCACACAGTTATACAGTGGTACAGGACTGAAATCTTTTGACCAAATGCGGGAAGAGTTTCCCCTGCTGCACAACAGATACTATATGTTCCTACAATTGCGTCATGCTATCAGAGCACAAAGTAGGTGTTCAGTGTTGTGCTTGGGGACCTCAGACCTTCCTCGCTCTATATTCACCACCCAAGACAAGACAGGAATCATATCCCACATTTACGCCACTTTACTCACCCATATTCAGGCACCTGACTTATTACCCTGTAGAGAGAAGTGGGAGACTGATGTAGGTCCCATAGATGGGGGCAGTTGGGATCAAATACTGGCTGCGGAACCACTTGTTTTTGTATCGGCTGCACAAAAATTGACAATTCTTTTTATCCTCCATCGCTCATAAAGGACCCCAGTACAGCTCCATAGGTGGGGGAGGAGGGGCTCCCCTTTATGCCCAAAATGCCAAATACACCAGGGAACATTAATACATATGCTATGGAGATGCCCCAAACTAGTACGATACTGGCAGGAGGTGTTGGATATCATTAATCAGACTTATCATATGCAACTATGACCCGTTCCGGTCATTTGCCTACCCTCCCGGTTAGAGGAAGAATTAAATACTCCTGATATCTATATAGTGATACTGAGGCTGTTGTAGCTAGCCAGGAAACCAATTGCAAGATTTTGGATCTCTCCTCAAGCCCCCACATCTCATCAATCGATCCAAGAAGTTAACAAGATACTTATTAGGGAAAAGAACACGTATCAGCACAGGAAAGCACCTAACATATTTAACAAAATATGATGAGAGTGGCTAGAATCCCCTGGTGTTGCTCCCCCACAACCAATACTAGATAGATTGTTTGTGACAAAAATGGCAGTGGCAGGAGGAGGCCACTGTGTGACATGGGGGGTCAGTGTGGGCTGTTGGGAATTTTGAGATGGGATGTCATAAACAAGGCATGTCTTTGGAGCTCCTGGTGTTTCGGACAGGGAGGAAAGTGCACAATTGTTATGTTGTTCATTTCGGTTGATTGCTATTTGCTCTGTTTTATTTTTATTTTACGCCTTTCTTTTTCTTTGATTTCTCCTGTACTACTGTTGGAGATGTAGCTAACCACACAATACACAGATACAGGAGGGGCATGGCCGGCGAGCAACCTTGATGGCCGCATAGTAGCAGAGCTCCATCCATGACTCGCCATACTAAGTGTCTGCCAGCTTTCCAGTCCCAAAGAACATCACCCAAAAGCATCCAGACAATCCCGGCCATGAAGGGAACTATGGCCATGAAGCGCAAAGACCACAGGCTGCCCAGCAAACTGACAGCCTTCATGTACAGCCGTCCATGAGGAGAGGCCAAGATGATGCCGCAGCTATTCCAGGAAACTGTGTGATATCATATCACTGTTCTAAAATCATCTAAAAACTCTATGTGAAACTATAGCAGAGCGAAACCATATCCCTGTTCTTCTCTCTGCTGTAGTTTCACACACAGTTTCCATGACCTTTCGACCGTCTGTGAATCATACCGCTCAGTACCTACCTCGAGACGATGATACGCCGGTAGTTCCAACGAGCGGCCGGT
>BLSH010122073.1:26999-42737 GCA_018402905.1 Glandirana rugosa | reverse complement strand
GTAGAGCACGATCGTAGCGATCGTTGTTCTATGCAGAGCTTGATCTGCAACTCAAAGCAGCGGTATGTGAAATCTCTAATTTCTGCTATCTGTCCTCAGAGCAACAGCACAGACAGCAGTAGTAAAGTAATCTATCTCAGGATGCAGGATCAGGTCTTAAAATGTCTCAAATCTGTCCCTCACGCCGTCAGCTACCTTTCCCTATACTAACCCAAGGAGCATGTGACTGCAGCACTGTGACTCCAGCTTATAAAGAGGCTGGGTCACATGATGCACCGGCCAATCACAGCCATGCCATTAGTAGGCATGGCTGTGATGGCTTCTAAGGGCAAACCAGTGAAACGCTTGTTGATTGGCTGCCCTGCAGCTTCTCAACACGTGGAGTAAAATAGCAGAACCCCGGACCGAACCCGAAGGATTTTTGAAATGTCCGGGTCCGTGTCCGTGCCACGGACACCCGAAAGTTCGGTACGGACCCGAACGTTACAGTCCGGGTTCGCTCAACACTACTTGTGAACCAAATGAGTTTGTTTTGGTCTCATCAGACCACAGGACATGGTTTCAGTAATCTATGTCCTTAGTCTGCTTGTCTTCAGCAAACTGTTTGTGGGCTTTCTTGTTCATCAAATTTAGAAGAGGCTTCCTTCTGGGATGATAGCCATGCATACCAATTTGATGCAGTGTACAACGTATGGTCTGAGCACTGACAGGCTGACCCCCCAAACCCTTTAACCTCTGCAGCACAGCTGGCAGCACTCATGTGTCTATTTCCCAAAGAAAACCTCTGAATATGACGCTGAGCACGTGCACTCAACTTCTTTGGTCGACCATGGTGAGGCCTGTTCTAAGTGGAAGCTGTCTTGTTAAACTGATGTATGGTCTTGGCCAACGTGCTGCAGCTCAGTTTCAGGGTCTTGGCAATCTTCTTATAGCCTAGGCCATCTTTATGTAGAGCAACAATTCATTTTTTTAGATCCTCAGAGAGTTATTTGCCATGAGGTGCCATGTTGAACTTCCAGTGACCAGTATGAGAGAGTCAGAGCGATAACACCAAATTTAGCACACCTGCTCCCCATTCACACCTGAGACCTTGTAACACTAACGAGCCACATGACACCGGGGAGGTAAAATGACTAATTGGACCCAATTTGGACATTTTCACTTAGGCGTGTACTCACTTTTGTTGCCAGCGGTTTAGACATTATTGGCTGTGTGTTGAGTTATTTTGAGGGGACAGCAAATGTACACTGTTATACAAGCTGTATACTCACTACTTTACATTGTAGCAAAGTGTCATTTCTTCAGTGTTGTCACATGAAAGATATAATAAAATATTTACAAAAATGTGAGGGGTGTACTCATTTTTGTGAGATACTGTATATTGCAGTTCAGAGTATATAGTGCAGTCCGTATAGTATATATATCTTGAAGTTCAGAGTATATAGTGCAGTCCGTATAGTATATATAAATAAGTTCAGAGTATATAGTGCAGTCCACATAGTATATATATTGCAGTTCAGAGTATATAGTGCAGTATGTATAGTATATTTAATGCAGTTCAGAGTATATAGTGCAGTCATTGTAGTATATATAATATAGTTGAGAATATATAGTACAGTCAGTGTAGTATATATAACACAGTGTATCGAAGTGGTTAAGGGGAACCCTGTGACAGAATTATGAAAAAAATGACACGGGGTCCCCCCAAAATCCATACTGGGTCCTTTGGGTTTGGTATAGATTTTAAGGGCCACTCTATTAAACAAAAACTGCATGGGATCTCCCGTAAAATCCCTAGGCCCTATGGGTCTGGCATAGATTTCAAGGGGAACTCCAAGCTAAATTTTAAAAAAATTGACGTGGGGTCCCTCCCAAAATCCATAACAGACCCTTATCCGAGCATGCAACCTGGCAGGTTAGGATATGTGGCCTGGTATGGTTCAGGAGGGGGGGGGGCTCGCTTGTCCTCCCCTCTCCTGAACCATACCAGGCCATATGCCCTTAACATGGAGAGGGTGCTTTGGGTTCCTCCCCAAAGGCCCTTGTCCTCATGTTTATGGGGACAAGGGCCTCTTCCCGACAACCCTGGCTGGAGGTTGTCGGGGTCTGCAGGTGGGGGGCTTATCGGAATATGGAAGCCCCCAGATGCCGGGCTCCCCTATGTGAATGGGTATCAGGTACATTGTACCCCTACCCATTCACCAAAAAAGTGTCACAAAGTAAGAACCACAATATACTGTTTTTGACAATCCCTTTATTTAAAAAAATAAAGTTTCCCACTATGTACATCCACTGTCAATTACGCTTCCCGACTGACCCAAAAAATAAGAAAACATAAAAAGCACATCCGCGTCTCTCAGAGGCTACCCGCTGAATGGGCTGTTTTCAGTTTGACAACTCTTATATAGGCAAGGGCGAGGCCACCTGGTAACGTAACTGGGTGACCCTGCCCTCTCTGATGTCACATGACATCACATGACATCAGAAGGGGGTGGGGTCACTGGGTGACGTACCTGGTGGCCCCGCCCTTGCCTATATAAGAGCTGTGAAACTAAAGGCAGCCCATTCCGCGGATGCGCTTTTCATTTTTTTTTTTTTTGGTCCATCTGCACCATGATTGATGTGGATTACATTGCGGGACATTTTTTTAATTTTAATAAAGGAATTATCCTAAACTGTCCCCTGTGGTTTTTACTTTTTTGACACTTTTTTGGTGAATGGGTAGGGGTACAATGCACCCGATACCCATTCACACAGGGGGGGCAGGATCTGGGAGATAAGCCCAGATTCCGATAAGCCCCCCACTAGCAGACCCTGACAACCACAGCCCAGGGTTGTCGGGAAGAGGCCCTTGTCCTCATCAACATGGGGATAAGGGGATTTGAGGTGGGGGGAGCCCATGTGGAGTGCATGTGGCCTGGCATGGTTCAGAAGGGCGGGTGCTCGCTTGTCCCCTCCATCCTGCCTTGCCAGTCTGCATGCTTGGATAAGAGTCTGGTATGGATTTTGGGGGGCCCCAACATAATTTTTTTTTAACCACTTGGGTACTTTTAATCCCCCTTTCTAACCAACAAATTTTCAGCTTTCAGTGCTCTCACATTTTTGATGACAATTACTCAGTCATACTACACTGTACCAATATGAATTTTTTTCACAAAAATAGAGCTTTTTTTGGTGGTATTTAATCACCGCTGGGTTTTTTTTTATTTGTTGCGCTATAAATGAAAAAAGAGTAAAAATGTAAAATTGTAAAAAAATTAATTTTTCTTCGTTTATGCTATACATTTTTGCAAATTAGTAATTTTTCTTCATACATTTTGGCCAAAATTTATACTGCTACATATCTTTGGTAAAAATAACCCAAACTAGTGTATATTATTTGGTCTTTGTGAAAGTGTTCAGTCTATGGTGCCAATCACTGAAAATTGTTCACACCTGATGTACTGAAGGGTTATCTCATTTCTTGAGACCCTAACAAGCCAGGAAAGTACAAATACCCCCCCCCCCCCCTCAATGACCCCTTTTTAGAAAATAGACATTCCAAAGTATTTAGTAAGACGTTTGGTGAGTTTTTTGAAGTTGTCATTTTTTCCCACAATTCTTTGCAAAATGATTTTTTTTCAAAAAATTGTCATAACAGGTTATTTCTCACACCCAGCATATGGATACCACAAATTACACCCAAAAACACATTTTGCTACTCCTCCCGAGTATGGCGATACCACAGCCTGGCCAAATACAGAGGCCCAACATGCAGGGAGCACCGTCAGGTGCTCTAGGAGCATAAATTACCCCATCCCATTTCCTGACTACCTCTTGCACTTTTGAAGGTCCTGGAACACCAGGGCAATGGAAATGCCCCAAAAAAGACCATTTTGGAAAGCTAACACCCCAACATATATTCTAGGAGGCATAATGTGTATTTTGAACAAGTTTTTGGAAAATGTGGAAAGATAATGAAAACACTTTTTTTTACACAAAGTTGTCCATTTATAAGACATTTCTAACACTACTAGCATGTACATAGCAAACAATACACCCCAAAATATATTCTGCTACTCCTCCTGAGTATGGTGATACCACATGTGTGACACTTTTACATAGCCTGGCCACATACAGAGGCCCAACATTCAGGGAGCACAGTCAGGTGTTACACATTTCTGGTTCAAATGTTTTATTGAAGAAACAATGACATTACAGAGGATGCTTCAAAGTACCAGGGACATACCAAAGATATACATGCAATTTAATGGCAGTCAGATAGGAGTGAAATATTCTAGGATGTCATTAACCAAACAGGTAAGTAAGAGAAGTGGGCTAGGTCAGGTAAGTGCCTGTCCAGGGATTAGCGGTGTCCTGGTGCAGAGAGATTAGCATCATTGTTTCGATAGGAAAGAAGGGAAAGAAGAGAGAATAGGGGCCCCGAGAGGTGGGGGGAGAGAAGAGATGAGAAGTAGAGAGGAGAACAGGGGGGGAGAGAGAGATGGAGTGGGGGAGGCAAAATTGGGGAGGACCGGTCGCAAAAGGTCAAATGACCGACATAGAGGACTGTAGTGGATGGGTAAGGTTGACAGACGGAAGCTCAGAGCTGGAAGCGGGAGATGTCAAAGCCTGGAGGGGTGAAGTGAGTCAGCCATGGGGCCTGTGACTATAGCTTCGATCCTGGCGTGGATCATGGTTTTCGTGATTCTATTCTTGGTTTCGGCAATAGGGAGCTTTGGGGATTTCCATGCGTGTGCAATGGTTTGCTTTGCTGCTGTAGTGACCTGCAAGAGAAGTTTAAATTGTGATTTGAAAATATCTGGGGGTTTCAGGTTCAGGTGTTATACATTTCAAATCTTTAGTGGCACTGATGTCTCTAATCTGTTAATTACACTCACCTGTTTTTTTCCTTTTCCCCCTCCTCCTCTCTTTGTTTGAGAGGATCTTGAATTCATATTTAAGCAGCGATATGATCATACCATCTCTAGCTATGATTAAGCGTCAGATATAGACGTGAAACGCGTCAGCATTTGTACCTGGGGCTTGTCCCCCAATATGCTCTGCTTGTATTTCATTTGATTTTACCAATAAACGGCAATTTTTGGAGTGCGGCTGTCTGAAGAACTTTTCTCAGTATCTCCTGTATCATGGCGGAGCTTGCACCCTATGGAAGCGGTCACATCTGTGGAGTGAAGCCGTGGCTTTGAGCGGGTATTGTCTTCCCTTGGGGGGTCCCCTTAGTCTGCCTGGAAATTGGTGCATCTGTGAGATGTGTAGAGCAATGCTGCAGCAAAATTACATTTCTAAAGGAAAAATGTCATTTAAACTTGCTTGCAGCTGTAATATATTTCCAGCTCCCGGAAATATAGATGAAAAATCAAAAAGAAAAAAATGGAGTAGGGTCCCCCCCAGTCCATACCAGGCCCTTCGGGTCTGGTATGAATTTTAAGGGGAACTCCATGCCAAAATTAACCACTTACCGACCGTGTAATGTAAATACACAGACGCAAGGTGGATTCATTATTCAGGGAGGGAGTACTATAACGTCCTCCCAGAATTTTGCTCCCACGTGCCCCCTGGGGCGCACACTTGGGAGTATCTGTGACTGCAGTGGCCCTTTACCATGTAATCGCTCCATCAAATGACGGAGCAATCACATGTAAACAAGCCGGTGGAAGTTCTGGCTTTTCTATCCCCTCTCCTCACCGATCAGTGCAGTGTGAGAGGAGAGGGTGAGAGATCAATGCAGCAGTGCTGTGGGCAGGTTCTGTATTGTCCACAGTGCTGCTATGTGACAGTCTGCACCCCCCATCCATCCATCTATGCACTCCCATCTATCCTCATCTGTGCTCACCGAGCCATCCTCATCTGTGCTCACTCACCCATCCTCATCCATGATCACCCATCCATCCTCATCCGTGCTCACCCACCCATCCTCATCTGTGCTCACCCAGCCATCCTCATCCATGCTCATCCATCCATCCATGCTCACCACTCCATCTGTGCTCAGCCATGCATCCGTGCTCAGCTATGCATCCGTGCTTAGCCATGTATCCATGTTCAGCCATGCATCCATGCTCAGCCATGCATCCGTGCTTACCCAACCATCCATGCTGACCCATTCATCCTTGCTCAGTCATCCCCATCCATGTTTAGCCTTGCATCCGTGTTCAGCCATGCATCTGTGCTCAGTCATGCATCCATGCTCAGCCATTTATCCGTGCTCAGTAGAGTTGAGCGAACCCGAACTGTAAAGTTCGGGTCCGTACCGAACTTTTGGGTGTCTGGGACCCGGACCCGAACCCAGACTTTTCAAAAAAAGTCCGGGTTTGGGTCCGGGGTTCTGCTAATTTAATAAAAGTTTTGAAAATTGCTGTAACAAAGTCCTTGAAAGTCCTAGAGGTCTGCAAAAGGAAGGAAAATTGGGGTAAGGGTCGGACAAGTGCCCTACAAAGAAATGGGGATAGGGAAATAACTTAAAATAATAAAAAAAAATCACATAAAAAAATCAAAAATGGAGGTTGATGTGGACCATCTTCAAACTGTGTGAGAAAAGTATAAATTAGCGGGAGAAGCCATAGCAGTGTTCTAAAATCATCTTCAAACTGTGTGTGAAAAGTTTAAATTAGCCGGGAGAAGCCATATCACTGTTCTACAATCATCTTCAAACTGTGTGTGAAAACTATAAATTAGCCGGGAGAAGTATAAATTAGTCGGGAGAAGCCATATCACTGTTCTTAGAATTAGGATTAAGCGTCAGATATAGACGTGAAACGCGTCAGTATTTGTACCTGGGGCTTGTCCCCCAATATGCTCTGCTTGTATTTCATTTGATTTTACCAATAAACGGCAATTTTTGGAGTGCGGCTGTCTGAAGAACTTTTCTCAGTAAGGGGACCCCCCAGGCACAATATTTAAAGGAATATTTAATTTTTATTGTTTCACTTTAAGCATTATTAAAATCACTGCTCCTGAAAAAAAATATTGTTTTAAAAATTTTTTTTTTGCATTGATACATTTCCCCTAGGGCAGTACCCAGGTCCCTATACACTTTTATGGCAATCACTTGCATATAAGTCTTTAAAATGAGCACTTTTGATTTTTCATGTTCACGTCCCATAGACTTTAATAGGGTTTGCATTGTCTATAAAGGCTGATTGATCCTTTCTTCTCTAATTCCTGCCTTTCTTCCACAGTCCCCAATCCAAAAAACAAAGCCTTGGGGGCCCTCTGCACATGCTCAGTTTGTTGTGTATTGCTAGAGAGTTTTTTTTTCTTGTGAGGGTGCATGTGATTAGCACAGGGCCAATGAGCACTGTCCAGACAGAGGGTCAAGGTCCTGCAGCCTCATAGGACATTCAGGGGAGAATAAAAACTCCTACTACAAGCTTTAACCAGACACTGATAGAAGTCATAAGAGTGCTATATACTACTAATGAGAAAAGGTATTTAGCAGTTTATATTTTCTAAAATAATTGGATTTCCATGTTCTGTGTACTGTGGGAGACCAGATATAGTGAATGCAGGGTCCTGGGTTTAGTAACACTTTAAAGGATATAAACTGGAGCCTTATAGGGTGCATTGCAAGTTGCTCTCCTCTGGCCACCAAATAGGGTATACAACGGAGCTACATTATAGGCCATCAGTTACTGATATAAACCACATCAAAATGTTGGGGTCCAGTGAGTCTGGTGTATACTAAGAATTACCAGAATAGTGTCTTGCCTTCCAATCCAATTCATCTGCACCAAAGTCATTGTCTCAGTGCAATTTGTGTATTTTTGTTCATAAAATAGTGTACTGTGTACTTATAGTGCACCCCTCAATGTCTGTATTCCTAGAACCAAATTTACTAGCTGAGTAGGATAGTAGGGTAGGATTGTTTATCTTGCTTATTCAGTTGTTGGCTTTTGGAGTACTAATGCAGATGTGCAAACTGTCTCTTACAAGCTCCCCACCTACAACCTCATCATGCCTTGTGTGGCTACTACATCTGGTTGTATTAGTGTGATTTTTTTAATTGTGTGTTTCCTTTCTTATATTAGGAAAACTGGACACTCTGAACCTGGTTAAGTGTGAGCCGGGGCTTGTTTCTGCCCTCAGGAGCCTTGTAGCTAAAACTACCAGCATTGGTTGTCAAGTAATGCACAATGCTATAATTTTACAGCTGAAATATATAACTATATTCTGTCTGTGAGTGGATGTTGAATGAAAGAAACTGGGGTAAGGTCAAGGTCAGTGCCTAGAACAGAGCACTGTGTGTAGTAATTGGCTGCAGCAAGAGAATGAAAGAAAGACATAATCAAAATCTATGTTAAGGCCTCTTTTGGAACCTTTACACTTTCCAAGACCCCAGAAAATCTCTCCAACTTGACACAGTCACTTGTTGAAGTGACTTGTTTCCATATTCATAGAGGGAATGTGATACTTTTGGATAGATTTACTAAAGGTAAATATGCTGTTCACTTGGCAAGAAAATTTTTACTTTGTGAGGGAATGCTCCAGTAGCCTACAGAATGTGATTAAAATTCAATTTGGGAAGGATACCCAATCACATGCAAGCAAAATAATTCCCTTGCTAAGCAAAAATTTCCTTGTGAGCAGCCTATTGGCCTTTAGTAAATCATCCCCATTCCATCCATGTTCTGTGGCTGCCAGTGGATTCCCCATAGCACTTTGAGGAAAATTCACTTCAGTATGTAAGTCTAGAAAAACATCTAAAAAGTATTCTCACACATTTTGCTTCTGAGTAGAGTCCTTAGTGCGATACAATTGATATAAAAAAAAGGAATATTTGAAGATTTTGCCAGGTGTAGAAAATCATAGCTAGTTTTAGCTTTAGATTAGAATGGGCATATATTTTAATACTGTTTGATTACAAAAAAGGAGTGTGTTAGAAATGATTATTGTTACATCGGCTTTTGTGAAATAAACTTCTGGTTAGCCTTTAATTGTTGACAGTGTAGTATGTCATCCTACTTCCTGTAGAAGGGACACCACTTGTGTCAGAATAATGATTTTGATAGGGCTTTATCTAAAAAAGCCAAGTAAATAGTTTTAATACCAAGCTGATGCTCCTTTTTAATAAAAAAAAAAAAAATAGAATAGTGAATATGGTGACTTAGTGCTGAAAATAATGATAATATCATCTGACTTATATCATAATTCAGTGGTGTATTCTACATACTTGGTTCCCCTTTATGATGGAAAATGTACCTATTTCGGGGGCGTGGCTTGACGCGAGGAGAGAAGGCAGCACTGGAAGGGAGCTCCGGTTTAATGGAAAAGAATCCTGATCCATCCACCTTCCAGACACAATGGTGAGCCACCCAAAGCTCAACACACAACCCTAGCACACCATTACACACTTGGGGCTAGGTTGGAGGCGTCCATCCCAGCGACTGAGGGAGTCATAGCCAGATCCTTCGACCCACCCTCACCCAAACCATCCTCCATCAGCAGCTCAACACCACCCAGGGGGACCCAAAATGAGCCCATCTACCATCAGGCGGTACAATCTCCTAAATCGGCGGCGATCCATGTACGATCGGCCGCCGGCCCAAAATTTAGCCCCCGGCTTCACATGCGGCCTAGCCGTCCATAGCGGCGGCCATCTTGAGGCCTAACTGTTTGGACTTCATAGTGAAAACATTAAGGAAGTGGGGGTCGCAGCACAAAAGTAAAAGGAACACTCAAGGAGCGTGTTCCTCTATTGGTGGCACACAAACTTGTTTAAAGCAGCTGAATAAGAGTGAGGACTGTATTGGAAAATATCTCAAATGGTGGCCATCTTGGTCCTCCCAACCTACACCCAATCTATTTTCAACCATCAAAGAAAACACCTAGCCTCAACATATTAACCTCCCTTGCACTCAAGCTATCTGAATCATTTCTACTGTGGTGTCAGAAATAACGCGAATATGTAACACTCATACTACAGCCCGAGTAAGTGGCATCACAATAGGCCCTAGGACACTAATTTGCATGAACGTTTCAACTAAGTTTGAATAATTACAATGTCTCGCAGAAGAAGAGAGGATCCTCAGCTGCAAAAATTACCTGGGTTCGTCCCAAGACTGACAAAGGACACACACCAAGACAGAGATTCTAATCAGGCCCTGCCACTCAGGGAAGGCCCTATAGCAGCTGCCACTATTGTTTTTCCAGAGGACAGAACAGTAGAATCACCAACTCCAGAAGCCCCAGAGCTACAAAGTCCTGCCAAATCCCGTCTGAGTTGGGACAGGGACACAGACAATTCAGATGAGCCAGACATGGAGCTCAGTACTGCTAATATGTCTGCGGCTGACCAGAACCCAGACTCTATAGCATCTTTCCCAACTATTGGCCAACCAATATCGGACACTATGATGAAAGATATGCTCTTATCTTTACGCTCATCCCTACAAACGGATATGCTAGCATGCTTCAAACAATACACCACGGAAGTACACGAACTGGGTGAACGAGTGGGTCAACTAGAGGAAACCATGGGTACTTGTGTGGACTCATACAACAATCTAGTAGATGCACACGCGACCCACACAGAAGAAATCGAATGGTTAAAAGCCAAAATAGCCGACCTGGAGGACCGCTCCAGGCGGAGCATCTTGAAAATAAGAGGGATCCCAGAATCAGTGCAACCCGCTCAACTATCTCACTACGTCAGAGAATTATTTCAAAAAGCAGCTCCGACACTCACGAACTCTGATTTGACCATAGATAGAAACCACAGGATTCCCAAACCATCCTTTCTCCCGGAGGAGATTCCCAGGAATGTGCTACTGAGAATGCATTACTTTCAGGCTAAAGAAACAATACTCTTAACCTTCCGTAAAAAAATTCACCTACCTGAGCATGCAGCAGCCATACAAGTCTTACCTGACCTATCAGCAAACACACTCCAGAAAAGGAAGCATCTGCTGTTCATCATGAAAGCTCTCCGAAACCATCAAATCCTATACCAGTGGAAGCACCCAGCCACCCTCAAAGTCACTTGGGAAGGTTCAACTCTCCTCATAACGTCTCTTCAGGAAGGACTACAAAAACTTAGAGAGTGGAAGATAACTCCAGAGGATCCTCCAACACCAGCACCAGCAAAACAACTTATCAGACCTGCGTGGGATTGGAACAAAGTAACCCACAAAAAGAACAACAGAGCTAAACATCCTAGAGGCAACCACTCTTAACATAAACTCGTTTAACCACTTGGGCTGTGGTTAGCAACTCTGCTATGCAATATGAGCTGACACCCGCACCCCAATTGATACACAGGTCATCTGCATCTTGCTCCAGGTTGAACCCTTTTTATTCTCAGTTTTGGTTTATCTTATTCGTTCTCTCAACTATATGTTGGCACTTGACACTACTGGACCCCAGCAAATCTGCACTTACAAGGCAATTCTACGAGACACACAAAACTCCTCAATGGTTGATCTACCACACAGTCTCTACACCAAAGAACCAAGAAGGACCACAGACTACATCAAAAACCTTACCCTACTCAATTACAGAGAATCTACGGGTCTCCCAGAAAAGGAAGACCTCCTATATCACAAAAGAACTAAATAGGAACGTCACTTAAATTGATGACTATAAATGCTCGAGGACTGAACCATCCGGCCAAACGTCTATCCCTTTGGAATGAAGTTTCTGCGGCAAAAGCGGACATAGTAGTAGTAGAAGAAACTCACTTCAAAACAACAAGTGCGCCAAAGTACCAGCAAAAGAACTTTCCATTTGTTTTCTCTGCAGAACACACAATGAAAAAACATGGTGTATTCATAGCCATAAAAAAATTCTGTCTCTTTCCAATTGCACTTCTCTAAGATGGACACTAACGGACGGTATGTTATTATCGTAGGTACTATAAATGGTAACTTGTATACGATAGTGGGAGTGTATGCCCCAAATTCGGGTCATGGCTCCTTCTATCGCAGACTGTTTCAATTCATAAATCAACATAAGAAAGGTAATCTTATTGTGTGTGGTGACTTTAACCTAGTTGTTGACCCAGCTTTAGACTCCACAACATCCAGGAAAACTAGAACATACTCACTGGCTAACCTGCTATACAGAGAAGAACTATATGATACGTGGAGATCTCTACATGTTACGTAGAGAGACTACATGTACCATTCTCCCAGATTCAACTCATACTCTAGAATAGACTTAATTTTAGTCGACAAGTGGTTGCTACAAAGGACATCACACTCGGAGATTGCGGATATAACATGGTCTGATCATGCAGCGGTTACAGTCACGATCTCCGAGGGGTGGACTCCCAACTCCAACTTCATATGGAGATGCAATGCAAATCTTCTCAACGATCCCACTTCTAGTGAGGTAGTTGCGAACCAACTAGACATTTTTTTTGTTGAGAATGCATCCAGCATAGGAGATATATTTAACTTGTGGAACGCCCATAAGGCGTATATAAGAGGAATCATGATCCAACTAGGGACAAGAATTAAAAAACAGAGATCTGATGGGATTAATAAAATCCTATCCGATCTCCGAGATCTAGAGAGATCCAACAAAGAACATCCTAATACTCCCAACGCCACTAGAATAGCTGAACTTCACACAGAACTCGCACAGCACTGCAGGAAACTCATGCATCCCTTATCAACCGCCTCAAACTGAAGTACTACTCATTACACAACAGAGCAGGCAAATTCCTAGCATCCAGACTGAAAAACCAAAAAACAAAATCAAGAATACCGTTCTTATTGTACCCAATTACCAAACAAAAACAAACTAACCCCAAGCACATCGCAGATGCCTTTGCGGACTATTACGAATCCCTTTACAATTTGAAGAACGACACTTCCACTCCTCAACCCACAAGCAAAGCAATATCCAAATTCTTAGAAAAACGAAATCTTCCGACGGTTACCTCGACAGAACTAGAATCATTGAACCGCCCCTTTATGGACTCAGAAATTACAAAAATTATAAAATCAATGCTGAAGGGCAAATCCCCAGGTCCCGACAGGTTCACGTGTGAATACTACTTAAAATTTCACGGTAAAATGACCCCATACCTAAATAAAGTCTTCTCAGCTGCAGCACTTAAAGCAACATTCCCCCCAGAAATGCTAAAAGCACAAATTACAACCCTTCCTAAACCAGGGAAAACATGACACACCTGCCAATTTCCATCCCATATCTCTACTTAATGTGGATGTCAAATTGTATGCTAAACTCTTGGCGCACAGATTGAAAGAGGTGATTCCTAAACTTGTAAAACCTGATCAAATGGGATTCGTACAGGACCGACAAACATCCGACGCAACTAGAAGAGTAATTGATATTGTTTACTCAGCCGAACGTAGTCGAGCGCCTTCTCTGCTTCTTTCTACAGGGTACACTGGAGCTACATGTCTCAGACCCTGAGTAGATTCGGCCTACAGGACATGATCCTCACCACAATATTAGCGCTATACTCATCCCTTTCAGCACAGGTATACACAGAGAGCTTACTTTCTAAAACATTTAACATCACGAACGGTACTAGGCAAGGCTGTCCATTATCTCCCACAATTTTTAACCTCATGATCGAACCCTTGGCAGAAAGCATACGCACGGATCCACTGGTTTCAGGGTTCCTTACAAAAGATAGATCCCATGTGGTTAACTTGTTTGTGGACGACATTATTCTGATGTTGACTAAACCCTGATCTCACTCCCTAGAGTCCATACAATATTGACAGAATTCAGACAGTTATCATACTATAAGGTGAACTACTCAAAATCATTGATTTTGAACCTCGGCATCCCAAAAAATATGAGACAGATACTTAAGAGAAACCTCCCGTATGCCTGGGCTGAGGGGGAGATCACATACTTGGGCATCACTATCACCCAGTCATGTGCATCCCTAGAAGAGGCTAACTATAAACCACTACTGGCCAAATTAAATAACCAACTTAAAAATTTAGCGAAGATGGAACTTTCATGGGTGGGAAGACTTGCAGCTTTCAAGATGATGATTCTCCCTCAAATTTTATATGTTTTTAGAGTATTACATACCCCCTAAAACAGACCCATCTAAAAGCACTAAACTTACTACTGAAACAATTTGTTTTGCAAGGTAAAAAAACACGCTGCTCCCACACATACCTGATCAAACACAGAAAAGTAGGAGGCATGGGTATGATTGACATTAAGGACTACCACGCGGCGGTGCACGCGGACCACTTAAAACATTAGTTTAAACAAACAGAGGTACCACTATGGACTGACATAGAAAAAGCCCTAAATAATACATCAGATCTGAGCTCCCTGCTCTATGCTGATTCATGGTAACCCTTAGATACTAAAAAAGTTCCACCAACAACAAGGGCCTCTTTGCTAGCGTGGAGAACAATCACACAGGCCACCCACGACTCTCCACAAGCAATACAAATAGATTTAAATGCTTTCTTAATCTTAAAACAGATTTGCCCGCGCCTTGGAACCAACAAATTCAATCCAATATCAAGAGCAGCTGGTATAATAATATAACCTACATACAGTTACATTGAATGAATAATGAATAACAAAGTGCCACGCTCATTCAGCAGCTACCACACTCATAGAGATAAGGAGAAAAGGAGATTTACCTTTCGCCACGTTACAACACATTATCCAAGATTTAGACATAAAGGTCTGGAAAATTAAAGGAGTGACTCGGCTTAATGATCTTTATAACCATGGAAAACTTTTAACCCCTAATGAGATTAAAGATAAATTCTCAATACCCCCATCCATGTATTTTAACCTAAATCGCATACACAGATTCTTAACCACATCATCTCCTCCGAAGCTAAAAGTTCACCCACAAATATGGCATCTTTACACTCCCACACATAAAAATCTCAAGGGTACCTCTATAATATACAATAGAATACAGGATAAGTCCACTTTTCAAAAAACTTTAAACATGCAGAAATGGGAATCAGACTTAAACATGTCCTTCTCAGAAGAACAATGGACTATGGCTATCAGATACTCATACAAAACTACACATTGGCCCTGATTTACTATACCTCCCAAATCTACTCCAGCAGTGCCTTAAAATAACTCCCAGTTAAAGGCAATTACAACTTCAGCTCTCACACACTCGAGTAAAATAGCACACCTCCAAGCTCTATTTGCCTGTGAAGATGCCTCTCAGGTTTCGTGTTGATGTTGGCTGGGATTGAACTTGCAGTTGTATGCAAGTTCATTGCCCTAAAAAAAAAAAAACATTACCACCCATCTCTCTAATTGGAACAGCCTTAGCCCCAGGGCACATGTCTGAATAGAAAAAAAAAGTTCCTAATTTTTTTTTTTTTTCAGGAGCAGTGGTTTTAATAATGGTTAAAGTGAAAAAAAAATATTCCTTTAACCACTTCAGCCCCGGAAGGAATTCACGCTTTAGGACCTGAGGGTAATAATTTTGGTGACGAGGACTTTTTTTTTTTTTTAATCCTTGAAAAAAAAAGATAAGTCTGTACACGGGACCCCGATTCCGACAAGGTTAATCTCTCTACCCACCATTACAAAAAAAAAAAAATCCCGTTACTTGAACGTATGTTGACGTTCAAGTTAGGGTCGGTTGTAGTTGTGCTTTGGACTCTCCGTAGAAGTGTCCGTTTATCTCGAACCTCCACACGATAAAATGAGCTCACACACTCTCGACTTCAACATTAACGGAAATTGACCCTCAATAAAATTCCGTGACGACCTCATCTAAACCCTCCATATCATTTAGTCCCGGTTACACATCAA
>BLSH010122058.1:93898-108645 GCA_018402905.1 Glandirana rugosa | reverse complement strand
CTCAGTACCTATCACGGTTTTGGAGGCCCTGAACTGTCAAGGTAGCGCAAACCCCCCCCCCAAATGACCCCATTTTGGAAAGTAGACACCGCAAGGTATTTGCTAAGAGGCATGGTGCGTATTTTGCAGCTCTCATTTGTTTTGGAAAATTAAGAAATAAACTGAATTTTTTTTTTCTTTACTTTTTTCAAATTTCAAAACTTTGTGATAAAAGTGAGATGTGCAAAATACTCAAGATACTTCTCAGCAAATAGCTTGGAGTGTCTACTTTCCAAAATGGGTTCATGCTATCTGGGCATTCCATGGCCTCCGAAACTGTGATAGGGAGTGAGGAGTAAAATCAGCTTTGTACGCACTTAGAAAGCCTGAAGGCGGTGATTGGTTTTTGGCGTCCCGTACACGGCTAGACTGCCAGAAAGTCTCACATATGTGGTATCCCCGTATTCAGAAGAAGCAGCAGAACGTATTTTGGGGTGTAATTTTACATATACCCATGGTATGTTCAAGCAACATATCATTTAGTGACAAATTTGTGAAAAAAAAATTGTCATTTCCCCCAACTTGTGGCAAAATATAAAATATTCTATGGACTCAACATGCCTCTCAGCAAATAGCTTGGGGTGTCTACTTTCCAAAATGGGGTATTTGGGGGGGTTTGTGCTATCTGGGCATTTCATGGCCTCCAAAACTGAGATAGGTAGCATGGGATGAAGGCATACATTTTTGCCCTTAGAAATCCTGAAGGCGGTGATTGGTTTTTGGGGTCCCGTACGCCGATAGGCTCCCAAAAAGTCTCACACATGGGGTATCCCCGTACTCAGGAGAAGCAGAAGAATGTATTTTTGGGTGTATTTCCATATATACCCATGGCATATGTGAGCAATATATGATTTCAGTAACAACATTGTGTAATTTGTTTTTTTTTTGTTCTTTTTGTCATTTTTCAATCACTTATGACAAAAAAATAAAATATTCCATAGACTCAACATGCCTCTCAGCAGATAGCTTGGGGTGTCTACTTTTCCAAATGGGGTCATTTGGGTTTTTTTTTTGCTATCTGGGCATTTCATGGCCTCCGCAACTGAGATAGATAGTGTGGGGTGAAGGCATACATTTTTGCCCTTAGAAATCCTGAAGGCAGTAATTGTTTTTTAGGGTCCCGTACGCGGATAGACTCCCAAAAAGTCTCACACATGGGGTATCCCCATACTCAGGAGAAGCAGCAGAATGTATTTTGGGTGTAATTCCATATATACCCATGGCATATGTGAGCAATATATCATTTCAGTAACAACTTTGTGTAATTTTTTTTTTTTGGTCATCTTTCAATCACTTATGACAAAAAAATAAAATATTCAATGGGCTCAACATGCATCTCAGCAAATTCCTTGGGGTGTTTACTTTCCAAAATGGTGTCATTTGGGGGGGGGTTTGTACTGCCCCTCCATTTTAGCACCTCAAGAAATTAGATAGGCAGTCATAAAATAAAAGCTGCGGAAATTCCAGAAAATGTACCCTAGTTTGTAGACACTATAACTTTTGCGAAAACCAATAAATATACGCTAATTTACTTTTTTGTTACCCGAGACATGTGGCTAAATGCATTTTGGCAAAAATTTATGACTAAAATTTAGTTTATTGTATTTTTGTAATAACATAAAGTTGAAAATATAATTTTTTTCAAAATTTTCATTCTTTTTTTGTTTATATCGCAAAAAATAAAAAGTGCAGCGGTGAACAAATACCACCAAAAGAAAGCTCTATTTGTGGGAAAAAAAGGACGCAAATTCTGTTAGGGTGCTGCATTGCATGACTGCGCAATTACCAGTTAAAGCGGAGCAGTGCCAAATTGAAAAAAATGCTCTGGTCCTAAAGCTGGAAATCCTTCTGGGGCTGAAGTGGTCAAACTATGCTGCACATGACTTACAGGTATCTTTGTCTCTTTAGGCGACTCTGTCTGTACTGGGCATTGAGACTCCCTTATGGTGTTCTCCCCCCCGATATATGAAGTGCCAAGCACTTCTCTTGTTGTTTTACATTTATTTTGTTTCTCATTTCACTGTTATCCTACTCTTGTTAAATGATTTCGATCACCAACCTAAGCATTAGGAATCATGGTTGTTCCATGCTCTTGTTAATGTTGATGGAATGTATGTTTACATTATTAGTCTCTGCTCACATCAAAAGGCTCCCGCCTCCGACTCCACCATGACTATCACTATAACCTCCATCAATGCAAAAGGGCTAAACTCCCCATTTAAACTGAACTTATTATGGAAGGAAGCTTTATTACAAAAATCTGACATTATTTGCGTACAAGAGACGCACTTCTCCTCCCGCAATCCCCCCCAATGTTCCCACAAGTAATTCTCACACTATTTTTTTGCCAATGACCCGAAAAAAGTAGCTGGCGTACTAATTGCTGTCAAATCCACTCTATCCTTCCAATTGTCCAAAGTTGAATCTGACCCAGATGGCAGGTACATCATACTATCTGCTATTTTTAATAATCAACCGTTGACTATAGTCAACATTTATGCACCCAACTCCCATCGAAAACCCTTCTACAGAGCCATTCGTAACAAGCTCCAACCATATTGCCAATTCCCTCTTATTATCTGCGGGGATTTTAACAAAATCATTGACCATTCCTTAGACACCTCAAACCCCACTAGGAAGAGATCCACAGCCTTGCACTCACTTCTTAAAAACAAAGATCTTTACGACCCCTGGCGATGCCTTCATGATGTAGAGCGTGACTACACCTGCTATTCATCTTCACAAAAGACATATTCTCGGATCGACCTGTTCTTAACGCATAAGCATACCCTTCAATTAATCTAAGACGCTAAGATAGGAATAATTGCATGGTCCGATCACGCCCCTGTCTCTATTAAACTGACCACCAACAACCGTATTAATACGAAATCAATGTGGAGGCTCAACACTTCTTTGATTGCACATTCTAAATACAAAGAACAGGTTGCATCCGAAATTGACCAATTTTTTACACTTAACTATGGCACTGTTAATAACCCTCACATTCTTTGGAACTCTCATAAGGCCTTGATAAGGGGCCTCCTAATAAAATTGGAGGTGCACGAGAAGAAGAAACGCAATGCCACTACCAACAAACTTCTTGACCAAATTAAATCTCTCCAACACACCCACAAGCATAACCCCACAGACACTCTCGAACTTGCACTTCGTGATGCAAGATAGGCACTGAGCGAACACCTCAAAGGGTCATTTGACCTCTACCTAAAGAGACTCCGTCTCAACTGGTACTCCCAGAGCAACAAATCGGGTGCCTTTCTCGCCAAACAATACAAGTTTCAACTCTCCAACTCCAAAATCCCCTACCTTACTAAGCCCAATGGACAACGATCAATGAATCCTAAAGATATAGCAAACCAGTTTGCATCCTTTTACTCGGTGCTATACAATCTCACTCGTTCTGAAAGCCTCTCCTCCCCTACCAAGGCAGATCTTCAGAACTTCCTACAACCCCTGCAGCTCCCATAACTAACTACAGATCAATGCATTCAACTATCGTCCCCATTTACCGTACAGGAAATACAAGAGGCCATAAGCACTCTACCTCTCCATAAGGCCCCAGGCCCTGATGGATACTGCAATGAATATTACAAAACTTTCCCGATCAATTGGCTCTCCACTTATGCTCAGCCTTCAATCATATTGCCTCTACTGGCACCATCCCTAAAGAATCCCTGGAGGCCCTTATAGTAACCATTCCAAAAATCGGGAAACCGCCTGATGACCCTGCCAGCTACCGGCCAATCTCCCTAAACACTGACACAAAACTTTTCGCCAAAGTCTTGGTGAGACGACTCTCACCCCTTATACCGAAGTTGGTACATGCTGACCAGGTGGGATTTGTCGCTGGCAGGCAGGCGTCGGATGGCACCAGACGGTTCGTAGACTTAATACAATGGGCGGAGAAAACTCAAACGCCTTCTCTGCTCCTATCTTTGGATATATCTGAAAGCAGTGCTCCAGAAATTTGGCCTATCAAACAATATCTTACAAGCCATTTTAAGCCTCTATTCCACTCCTAGCGCCAGGGTCTGGACCTCAGGCATCCTCTCAGACCCATTTACTATCCAAAATGTAACGATACAAGGGTGCCCATTATCGCCCCTCATTTTTGCCCTAGTAATGGAACCATTGGCACATGCTATCCACACACACCCTCTCATCATTGGCATAAAGGTCAGGGATATAGCCCATAAAATAGGCCTTTATGCCGATGATGTCATCATCTCCCTCACAGACCCAACCACCTCTCTCCCCCATCTTCAGAAAACGCTGACTTCCTTTAGCACTATATCACATTATAAAATTAACTACAGTAAATCCTCTATGATCGGTATCTATCTTCAACCTTCCATTAAAAGTGGCATTGTGTCTATCTCTCCCTTCACGTGGGCCCCCAACTCCATGCTTCAGTATCTAGGCATTCAAGTTGTTTCACCCTCAAACTCAATCTGAACACCCTTCACGCCAAACTGCAAAAAATCACCAAAGACCTCCAACTGAACCAGGCTTCCTGGGCAGGCCGCATAGCGTTGGCTAAGATGTACCTATCACCCCATATCTTATATATGTTCAGGACTCTTCCCCTACCCATTCTATCTACACAGATAGCGAAAATACAGACAACTCTAAACTCATTCATATGGAATGGCAAGCGATCCAGGATCAATCACTAAACTCTGTGTACACCCACAAAACTAGCAGGCATGGGTGCCCCTGACATTATTACAGAGCAACGGTCCTCGACCAATCCAGGTCTTGGTGGATCCCAACACAGATACCAACCTGGCTTCAGATTGAACGTACAGCTCTCTCTACAGACTCCAAGAATTTGTTGGGAGCTTTGTTCCTGCACAAACATCCAACCCGATCCTTATTGGACCCCATCAATGCAACAACCAGAATCTGGAGATACCTGCTCCAACGCTCCCAAGGTACACCGCAAGCAATTTTGGCTCATATTCCTCTGCCCGCTTTGGACTTCCTCAAATGTCAACTGCCCAGTGGTATACAGCGGGCATACGTACCATCAACCAACTGTTCACTAATGGCCACCTAAGCTCCTTTCAACATCTGTGCCAGCAATTCCACCTGAACCATAGAACCTTTTACATATACCTCCAAATACATTCTGCCCTCTCCAGAATACAATGGTCTAAACACCCTCTCCTGGGAAACCTACTCAACCTCTATAACCTTCCCAACGGAAGCGTCAAAGGTATCGCAACTATCTACAAACTGCTAAAGACCCAGGATACCACGACCAAAAACACCTCTATGAACTTCTGGGAACTAACAATACGACTTTCCTTTACTACATCTCAATGGCATCAAGCCTTAGCCTCCACATTAAAAGCTTCCCATTGCATCATCCACTGGGAATCGGTGCAAAAAAATTTCCCTAACTGGTATTGTACTCCAACAAAAATTGCTCGGATTTATCCCTCCTCATCCCCTCTGTGTTGGAGAGGCTGCGGGGAATACTGGAACTCTACTGCACATCTGGTGGCAATGCCCGCATCTATCCAAATACTGGACTGAAGTTGTTCTACTGATTACCTCCGTGACTAATGTAACATTTCAGATGTCTCCCCAGATGGCTCTGCCGGGCATGGAATCTTCCCTTTGGCCTTCGCATTTTCCAACGCTTGTCACTCGTGTGTTCATTGCTGCCCGATTGGCACTTGCCAGAAAATGGAAATCTGCCCAACCCCCAACACTTTCAGAAGTTATTGGCATATTAAATACCCACTGCCACCTTGAGCATATGTTTGCGAAAGCGCATCTTCAAACCCAAAAATTCTTCCGAAATTTGAATAAGTGGCTCACAGACCCCAGAGGCCCGGGCCCTCTCCCATAGCCCCATACCCTCTAGACTTACGCAATCTAGGTACGTGTACCTTACCAAACTACTTCCAACTCAGGATACACCGGCGGAGCCATCTTGGGAGACACGCCACAGGTTGCTTCCTCCTCTAAACTCCTCGCCCAATGCATCCCTGTTTCACTAATGCTGATATCTGTATAATTCTGCTCTCTGTTTTTGCTATTACTTTACTGTTGCCAGTGATGTGCTGGAGCCAGACTCTAGCACGTCAATGGCACCCGATGCTTGTACACACCCTATAACAGACAGCAAGCCGCTAGTTACTAGTGCTTGGGGATCGATTACTGTTCCTTTTGCTTCAAACACTACCGATGATATTTCTTGCACTAACTCCCATGTAAGATTTTCCACATCTATATGGTTGTTTTTCACAAAATTGTATCACCTAAATCTTTAATAAAAAGATCAATGGTAAAAAAAAAAAAGGAGGCAGAATAAGCCACTCTGGCAGCTACAGTGGACTGCACACTAGTCTTTGCTTAGGTAAAGGAGGATGAGGAAGATGTGGATGGTTTAGTAAGCCAGTCCACCACCTCCTCTGCATGCTGTGGCTTGATAGTACGGCAACATCACTAAACAGAAGAAATGATGCCCTGCCTGAGGAATAACCATGTCCACCTTTGCCTGTAGACTCATACTCTGCTGACCCCATCACAGTGCCATGGGAACATCTGCCTCCTCTTGTTGGCCCCCCATAAATGTTGGGGGTACTTATTAACAAAATGTAACAAAGATGTGGAAATGTGTACGTAGATGCACTTTAATCATTGGAAAGTGGTGTTTGGTGCACTTTAACCTGAATACTCAATACACAGACACACTCCACTGACACACTACAATATACTGTAGTAAAACTGCACTGAAGCACTGCAATATACTGTGCTAAACGTTCAGTAAAACACATAAATATACTACGTTAAACGTGCAGTAACACACTGAAATATACTGCATTAAATGTGCACTAATGTACCAAAATATACTGCGTTAAATTACACTTAACGCACTGAAATATACTGCATTAAATGTGCAGTAATGCACTGATATATACTGCATTAAACGTGCAGTAACGCACTGAAACATACTGCGTTAAACGTGCACTAACGCACTGAAACATATTGGGTTAAATGGCACATAATACACTGAAATATATTGTGTTAAACGTGCAGTAGTGCACAGAAATATACTCTGTTAAACATGTCACACTGAACTATACTGCAGTAAACCTGCCCTGACAAAAAAACTGTAAAAATGAATGGTCACTACACTCACACTGACTGAACTTTCACTAGATTCACATGAAAGTGACACTAAACTGAAAATAAATGGTCACTACACTCATGCTGACTGAACTATCACTAGCAATCAAAAATATATATCTCTGGCTTAGTGGCACATCCCTAAATTGAATATCTTGAGAATACATTACTAATGTAGACATGGGACTTTTGAGGCACAGTAATCTGTATAAATGTATCATTTTATTCAAAGTATACTTAAAATTAGACAAGTCCACATTTATACAGAGATATGGTAAAATACAGTATAACTTTATAAAATCAATTGATATTGATACTGTATGGTTTACACATATAGTCTATTGAGGTTCAACGTGTTTCCTGGACACAGTCCTCTTCATCAGGAGCTATAGACTTTGGTTAACTGTTATCTATTCATACTATTTTTATTTTCATTCAACATGTCATGTTGAGAAAAGGAAACAAGGGGAGGAGAATCAAAGAAGGAGGAGGAGGAAAGCGAACATAAGATAGGAAAGGGAAAAAGAAAAGAGAAAGAACATGCACCACATCCAGGTGCCAGGATGGGGCCCACAAGGTACACATGCATCCTAGGGGCCCAAAAGTCCCTTTCCTCCTTCCCATCCTCCTCCAACCTTCAACCTCCAATATGGTCCTGTTATTTCATACTCTAATTTACAACGTGTTTCTTATATTTAAAGGGATCAAATGCTCACAGCATAATGTACCTCTTCTTGAAGGAATTCGGACTAATGGTTCTGTGTCTTTATCCAATTGATTTAAAAAATAGTGGTCTGGCTGTTGCAATAAGGAGCAATGCCTCTTTATATAGATGAAGGACCTTGATTTCTATTTAGGAGAACCAAGAGATTAGTAAAATGCCAATATAATATTTTTGTATTTTGTAGATGGCACTCTTACTTATGTATATGTATATACATATGTACACACATACACATATATGCACATTGGGGTACTATATTTACCTTCTATAGTGTGACAATGCTGATATGTAATGAAAAATTCAAGTCTGCTGGCATTTATGCAGGTAATTCAAGAGAAGGGGGAGCCAGCCCCCTCCAAGATTTATTTCAATTCCCAGATGGAATCTATGATTGTAAAAAGCACATAATATAAATGAGGATGGGTAATTATAGCAAAGGGCTTTTCAATACTCAGACTTTCAATAGTCAGACTAATTGATTCATGGACTGCATATGGTTAATTTCAAACATATCATGTAAATAGCACTGCCAGTCACAGGTCTCTAAAGTTCAGCAAGTCCCCAGTGTGGCAGTATGGAGATTGATTTAAGGCCAATACTGACAGTGTCTGCAAATAAAGGAAAAATTCCTATCATCAATTGTTAGGCTCTCACTAAATGGATATTAAATCATAGAAGCCTCTCATAAGGGTGTTCATACCGGTGTTCTGCCGCTACAGCTCAGACAATCATTTCCTGGACCATGAAGGAAGAGGAGAGGGACCAAAAGACACCTCCAGCATCATATACCCCTAATTGACCCCCAATTAGCTCCAGCTGAGCCCATGCGGGCCAATTCATTACTCCCTAATCCACCATATTGGAATTGGGCAATAGCTCACACCTGAATGCTGCTGAAAAGAGGATTCCAACAATAAGGGAAAAATTACATGTCAAATAAAACAAAACAAAAACCTTGAATGATAGCAATATATAATGTTTGCATTCTCAATGCAGTGTTACATAACCATATTCTGCAAACTATTTATTTATTTCAGTTACTTGTATGTCAATTTACGCAGCGCTTTACATATATATATTGTACATTCACATCAGTCCCTACCCTCAAGGAGCTTACAATCTAAGGACTCTAACTCACATTCATAAATATACTAGGGCCAATTTAGACAGAATCAAATTTACCTACCAGCATGTCTTTGGAGTGTGGGAGGAAACCGGAGCACCCAGAGGAAACCCACGCAGGCACAGGGAGAACATGCAAACTCCAGGCAGGTAGTGTCGTGGTTGGGATTCAAACCAGCGACCCTTTTGAGGCCAGGTGAAAGGGCTATCCACTACACCACTGTGCCACAAACTAGGAGAAAACTAAAGTGAAACCCCACCTCCACCCCCCTGAAAACAATCCCACACATGGAATTTAATTAGGGATATAATGCCCAAGGATAGTTGCATGTACATAAAGGAACAGTGTACATGTCATGGATCCGATATTTATAAAGGTATTTGAATGTTAACTTCCTAGTGAAAGGCACAGATTTTTCACTATAGTGAATTAATCTGTATTTGGATCTGGGCAGAAGTCTAAACCCAGGCCTAGAACCTGTTCCTCTTCCCTAGTTGGGGTATAGGAGCTCAGGTTCAGGACACTGTTTTTCCAGGTTCTGGTGGAGCATAGATATGTTCGATGAGGAGAGGGACCTATGGGCCCCCCTAGGAAGCATGTGTACCTCTTGGGCCCCATCTTGGCACCTGGATGTGGTACATATTCTTTCTCTTTTCTTTTTCCCTTTCCTATTTTATCTTCCCTTTCCCCTCTCCTCCTTCTTTGATTCTCCTACCCTTGTTTCCTTTGCTCCTTCTCTATTCCACTTGTGGGGGGGGGAGGGTGTGGCGTTAACATGACAAGTTGAATGAAAATAAAAATGAAATGAGAAAAAAATGTATTGTAATTAGAATTTTGACAGCGTTGTTATTCTATCTAGATAACAGTCAACCAAAGTCTATAGCTCCTGATAAAGAGGGCTATGTCCAGGAAACACATTGAGCCTCAATAGAGTATATGTGTAAACCATACAGTATTGAGATAGATTGATTTTATAAAGCTATAATGTATGTTATAATGGTTCTGTATAAATGTGGGCTTGTATAATTTTAAGTATATTTTAATAAAATGATAAATTTATACAAATTACTGTTCTTCAAAAGTCCCATGTCTACACTAGTAATTTAGTCTCGAGATGAATAGAGTTGAGCAGACACCTGGATGTTCGGGTTCACGAAAAAGTTTGGGTTCGGTACCGAACTTGACCCCGGACCCCGAACCCCACTGAAGTCACAAAATGGCTGTAAAAAAGTCCTGGCAAATGCTAGAGGGCTGCAAAAGGAAGTAAAATGGGGGTAAGAGTAGGACAAGTGCACTACAAAAAAATGTGGATAGGGAAAATAACTTAAAATCAAATAAAAAAAATAAAAATGGGAAGGGGGGTGGATGTGGAGTAGGAGCCTAGAGGTTGACTAGACCGTGACTGTGGCAGTGCAGGTGATGATTTTAGAACAATAATCTGTCCCTTACAGCAACAGCAGGAACCTGACCCTATAGGAGTAAGCAATGATTTTAGAACAATAATCTGTCCCTTACAGCAACAGCAGGAACCTGACCCTATAGGAGTAGGCGATGATTTTAGAACAATAATCTGTCCCTTACAGCAACAGCAGGAACCTGACCCTATAGAACTAGGAGATGATTTTAGAACGATAATCTGTCCCTCAAAGCAGTTGACTCTACCTAGTCCTGTAATGCAGGATGAGATCTGCAATCTGTCCCTCAAAGCAGTAGTAGTAGTAATCTCTACCTAGTCCAGAATCAGATATTTCTGTAATGCAGGATGAGATCTGCAATCTGTCCCTCAAAGCAGTAGAAGTAATCTCCACCTAGTCCAGAATCAGATTGTTGTGTAATGCAGGATGAGATGTTATTATATCTGCAATCTGTCCCTCACAGCGCTGGCAGCATCCTCTCCCTACACTAGCCTGAGAGCATGTGACATGCAGCACTACGTGACTCCAGCTTATACAGAGGCTGGGTCACATGATGCACTGGCCAATCACAGCCATGCCATTAGTAGGCATGGCTGTGATGGCTTCTAAGGACAAACCAGTGAAATGCTTGTTGATTGACTGCCCTGCAGCTATTCAACAGGTGGGATCAAATACCCCAACCCCGAACCCAAACTTTTTTCAAATGTCTGGGCTTGGGTCCGGGTCACGGACACCCAAAGTTCGGTACGGACCCGAACTTTACAGTTCGGGTTTGCTCAACTCTAGAGACTAACTATCACTAGATTCACATTAAACTGATATTCTACACTCACAATAGCACACTATAGCACACTAACTTTCTAGTAGCACTAAACAGAGCCCTGTTCTATCTCTCCCCACGCCAATATCACAACACAAATGGCCGCTATTGAAGGAATACTTTTATAGTGTGGGGTGTGACTTAGAGCAATGAGCTATGATTGGATAGAGTCATCATAACAGCATCCAATCATGGCTCTAACAGTACTATGTGCCCTGATTGGGCAAAGCTTTCATTGATTCAGCCAATCAGGGCTTCCAATGCACTGTGCTGTGGTGCAGTGCAGTCCTACGGCAGGCCGAACAAACGGTTGAACGCCCCAATAATTCGGGTGTTTGTTGAACAGCGAATAGCTAATGTTTGGCCCGAACTTATGCTCGGGCCAAACCGTTCACCCATCCCTACTACTGAACATAGATGAGCTGCAAGAAGTTGGCCTGAGGTGAAAGTAGGGGAGTAGTCAGGAGCCTGGAATTGGGTCAAATTTAAAGAAATTCACAATGAGGAGTCTTTTTATACCTAAGATTATTTTCTAGAGTTAAGCGAACCCGAACTGTAAAGTTTGGGTACGTACCGAACTTTTGGGTGTCCGGGACCCGGACCCAAACCCGGACTTTTCAAAAAAAGTCTGGGTTCGGGTCCGGGGTTCTGGTATTTTATTACACGTGTTGAAAAGCTGCCAAGGGCAGCCAATCAACAAGTGTTTCACTGGTTTTCCCTAGAAGACATCACAGCCATGCCTACTAATGGCATGGCTGTGATTGGCCAGTGCACCATGTGACCCAGCCACTAATATGGCTTCATGCGGCTGAAACAGGGTTTTCCCACACACTGTGTAGATGATTTTAGAACACTAATATGACTCCACGCAGCTGAAACAGGGTTTTCCCACACACTTTGAAGATGATGTTAGAACACTAATATGGCTCCACGCGGCTGAAACAGGGTTTTCCCACACACTTTGAAGATGATTTTAGAACACTAATATGGCTCCACGTGGCTGAAACAGGGTTTTCCCACACACTTTGAAGATGATTTTAGAACACTAATAAGACTTCATGCGGCTGAAACAGGGTTTTCCCACACACTGTGAAGATGATTTTAGAACAATAATCTTTCCCTTAAAGCAACAGCTGTAACCTTTCCCTGTACAGCTTGGAAATTATTTTATAACACTAATCTTTCCCTTAAAGCAACAGCTGGAACCTTTCACTAATATGGATCCACGTGGCTGAAACAGGGTTTTCCCACACACTTTGAAGATGATTTTAGAACACTAATATGGCTCCACGCGGCTGAAACAGGGTTTTCCCACACACTTTGAAGATAATTTTAGAACACTAATATGGCTCCACGCAGCTGAAACAGGGTTTTCCCACACACTTTGAAGATGATTTTAGAACACTAATATGGCTCTAGGCCCCTGCAATAGGCTTTTCCCACACACTTTGAAGATGATTTTAGAATAACCTTTCCCTTAAAGCAACAGCTGGAGGCTTTCCCTGTACAACTTGGAGATGATTTTAGAATCTAAAATCATCTCCTAGTTCTATAGGGAGAGGTTCCTACTGTTGCTTAAAGGGACAGATTATTGTTTCTTGCACAAAATTAAAAAGTGCATCTACATTGCTGGTTTAAAAAAAACAAAAAAATTCCAAAAATAAAAAAACAGCGTTGGCTACCTCCTCCACCGCCACTTTCACCGCCTCCTCAACTTCCAACTCCACATCCACCTCCATTTTTGATTTTTTTTATGTGATTTTAGCTTAGAAATTATTTTAAGTTATTTCCCTATCCCCATTTCTTTGTAGGGCACTTGCCCGACCCTTACCTCCATTTTCTTTCCTTTTGCAGACCTCTAGGACTTTCCAGGACTTTGTTACAGCCATTTTTGTGCCTAATAGTTCGGGTCCCCATTGATTTCAATGGGGTTCGGGGTCCGGGTCAAAGTTTGGGTCAAGTCCGGACCCGAACCCGGACTTTGTCCCGAAGTTTGGCCGAACCAGCAGAACCCAAACTTCCAGAGGTTTGATCAACTCTATTCTTTTCCAAAAATTAAATCTAACTGTGCCCATTAAATTTACTTATTTTAGAACCTGCCAGCATGCAATTAAACTCTTTGCATTTATTGTCTTAAAAACTGTATTGAGAATTGGCCCTTGCATTTATCAATGTGATCTATAGTGCACCTACTAAGTGAACACCTGCTCACCACTTCACTGTTTTTTATTAAGTACATTCCAATGGGAGGGCCAATGTTAAAGGCACTGTATATTTTCCTGTACTGTATATATTTTCTTTATTAGGTTCAGAACTAAACAATAAAATGGTGTTATTAGGTATATATGAAATATTGCATACGGAAATTAAAACATATAAATGTTTAAACATAAAAATGAAAAGCAAGTAACACAAATATTTACATTTAGCTAAAATTTAGGTTGTAGTAAACATGGTTTGCAGTTCCTTCTGTTGAACCCCACAGGATTCCCCCATCAACACTGTCTGTGTTGATGGAGAAATCATGCAAATTTCTTTCCTGCAGCTCATGATTGCAGGAAAGAAATTTGCACTATGTATGGCCAGCCTAAGGCTTGACATGCATTATACAGTTATCTTGTACAATTTTCCTTTAGATGTGCCAAAACCATATAATATGAGGTCAAACCTAAATGCTTTCAATTTATATGCAATCAGCCAGGCCCTTGCACTACATAGTTGAAGGTAAATATAAAGGAAATTGAAGTAGAAAATTGTATAATGTATGGCCAACTTAAGTCACTTGACAGTCTTCATTGTATTCGTTTGATCTTTTCATAACATCTTGATCTTATTGGCAAAGTGTAGGTTATATAGGATTCTTCTTTCTTTTAAGAGGTTTAACCTTTAAATACAAATCAAACTATAAACAGTGACATGCTAGTAAATTATATTTAAAAAAATCTGAAAAAAAAACAAAGCAATATACCTATTTATAATCATTTGAAAAAATAGAATCTTGTTGTATGTTTATATTGAGGATCTGACAAAATTGGGCATAACATGGTCAAAGAAGCTACAATGTTTTTAAATGCACAGAATTGCATATTTAAAAGTGTGCAAATGAGAAAAACAACAGGCAGCTGGAATAAACATATTGCCAATGCATGTTTTCACTGTAATGATAGTAATGATTTCTCTTTAATTTATTCAACCTTTCATTTAATACCAGTAGACAATGCAGTCTTTAACTCTGATCATTTCCAACCTTCACATTTGCACATAATATTCTTACATTTTATCTTGTTTTTCTTTCCTCTGATTCAGTTTATTTTTAGTCAGGAGTATTTTTAGCCAGGAACGTGGTTTGCATTGGAGAGTTTAAAGTGGTTGTAAAAGCTAAAGGTTTTCTACCTTAATGCAGAGAATGCATTTCACTTTTTGCCCCAGATCGGAAGAGCACACGTCTGAACTCCAGTCACGCCA